>BLSH010306301.1:187564-212001 GCA_018402905.1 Glandirana rugosa
TATATATATATATATATATATATATATTTATTTATTTTTTTGTTCCTCTAGTTTTAGTTTATTTTATATATATATATATATATATATATATATATATATATATATATATAATATATATATATATATATATATATATGTGTTAGATGATTCGACCTACAGTCTACTAAGATAACACTAAGATTATTTATGAAACATTTTTCCTCAACGCCCCTCACCCTCGGCTTTCTACTAGTTTTTATTTTTTAATTTTTTTGCCATTTGGTCTGCTGGCCATCTTAGTTCCACGTTCACTATGTCATGGTCCTCAGTGTATATAAAGCTGTCCCCCTCTAGAGGGCAGCAGGCCAATGGAAGGAGCAGTGAGCTCCGAGCGCGTAGCCTTTCCACTTGCAGCCCTGATTTACAATCCATCCAGCCCTGCCCTGGTTCCTCCGCCCACCGCTGGTGACGTGATTTCCGTGGTCCACGCTGGTCAGTGTAGAGCTTCCTGGTTCCTGGAGAATACACAGTGATCCATTCCAGCCGGCTGTTTGATCTTTCCAAGCGATCCAGAATAGCAGAGCCATGTATAATGCCAGGACTGCACTTCCTTCTGATGAGCATGAACTGTCTTTCATCTTGTAAGTGTTTTTAATATTGTGCAAATAAAGCAAATATTTTAATACTACACTCAGGTTGGCACCTCCCTGTTTTCTCTATATGTTTTACAGAGCTCCGGACACACTCTGAAGGATGGCAGCCTTCCTCTAACCTTTCACCCCCCCCTTTTTTTCTTCTGACCAACTTAACCCTTACATGTACTTAGGGCCGGCTCTACCACTAGGCGAAGTAGGCGGCTGCCTAGGGCGCCCTGCCGCCTAGGGCGCCCGGCTGCTGTTGATCCATCAGTGTCAGCAAAGAGGAGAAGTAAGAGCCGCGGCTAGCTTCCTGTCTCACGCTGCCTTACTGACACCGTCCTCTGCACTACTGACACCGTATTCATGTGCAGGTCAAAGGGGCAGCAAAATTAAGTTTTGCCTAGGGTGTCAAAAATCCTTGCACCAGCCCTGCATGTACTACCTTGTCCATCCAGCTAATACAGCTACTGATTTTACCCCTAAGGATTATTCCCTCTGGAGCGCCAGATACCCATTGACTATACAATTTTTGTCTCATAGAACGCTTTTTCTTTTGCCACTGTTGTCACCCAATATTTTTCACTATGAAACGATTCAATATACTGTAGTACTGTGGTGTGCCACAACATTTGGCGTTATTTTGGTTCATGCCACAATCATTAAATATGTTTTGGCGTGGTACCCCCCTGTCCCACTCTCATTATAAGGCCCCACTGTTTTCCAAAAGAACCTATGTATTAAAATGCATTCCACATGAATGGAAGTTGTGGAGGTACTTCTGTTCATCACCATCATACTCCTTTGCACTAGTATTGTGTGGTTCACAGCAGGTTTTTGTCAAGTATCAGTAGTTTGTACAAGATTTGCTGAGCTGGCTGGAACCACACACATAAGATGAAAGGACATAGGGGGAGGACTAGTTTGCCAGGTTTATTAGGTTAATTGTGAGCAAAACTGTTTTATGCTCAATCTCTGTGTTTCAATAATCCTGTATACCAATTGTTTCACATCAGGGTGGAATACCATGGTTTACTTAACCACTACAGATCCGCGCTATAGCCAAAAGACAGCCACAGCATGGACCTAAATTGCTGGGTGGACATCCATGGACGTCCGCCCCTTTGCGCGCTCCCCGTGCGCCCTCACAGCCGTCGGTGTCGTGCTTTCACATCCGCCGCACGCTGCATGAGCGTGCCCTCGGGTCAGTCGGGCTCGATGTCCACCGGCGACCCTCGATCGCCTAATAGAGAGGCAGAATGGGGAACCGCCATTGTAAACAGCGGTTCCCCCTTCTATCAGGGGACATACCATAGATCTACTGATCCCTCTCATCGGGATCAGTGAGATCTGTTATGTTCCTGCCAGCCCAGCCCCCACACAGTTAGAACACAATGAGGGAACACATTTAACCCCTAGATCGCCCCCTTAGTGTTAACTCCTTCCCTGCCAGTGACATTTATACAGTAATCAGTGGATATTTTTAGATCTGATCGCTGTATAAATACCATTGGTCCGAAAAGAGTGTCAAAAATGCCCGATATGTCCACCACAATATGGCAGTCCTGATAAAAATCGCAGATTGCCACCATTACTAGAAAAAAAAAAGAAAATAATAAAAATGCCATAAATCTATTCCCATAGTTTGTAGATGCTATAACTTTTGCGTAACCCAATCAATATACGCCTATTGCAATTTTTTGTACCAAAAATATGTAGAAGAATATATATCAGGCTAAACTGATAAATACATTTTTTTTTTTAATATTTTTTTTGGATATGTATTATAGCAAAAAGTAAAAAATATTGTTATCTTTCAAAATTGTCGCTTTTTTGTTTATAGCGCAAAAAATAAAAAACGCAGAGGTGATCAAATACCACCAAAAGAAAGCTCTATTTGTGGGAAAAATGCTAAACATTTTGTTTGGGTACAACAACGCATGACCGCGCAATTGTAATTCAAAATGCGACAGTGCTGAAAGCTGAAAATTGGTCTGGGCAGGAGGGGGGTTTAAGTGTTTAGTAAGCAAGTGGTTAAAACTGCAACCAAATAGTTGTCAGACCAAATGCATAGACTGAATATGAAAAAGATGATCAAGAGTTATTTGGTCTGCAGCCTGATCCCAGATAACCAACCCATTACTCCTTTTATTAGTTTGCTACCCAAGTGCTTTCTTGCCCACCCTTCCGCGTCCTTTCAAAAAAAGTAGTCAAAACAGGAGATTTGCATTAATATTTAACCACTTGCTGACCGTGTATAGTACATACACGGCGGCAAAGTGGCACGTTCCCGCGAATCGCCATTTATAAATGGCGATTGCGCATGCACAATTACAGGGCCGTAAGCGGGGCCGCGGGTCGGGCGGACTCAATGTCTGCCGGTGACCCGCGATCGCTTGTGAGAGAGCCAGAACAGGGAACTGCTGATGTAAACACGGTGGTTCCCGGCTGTGTGGGGCGGGGGGGGACATGACAGATCTACTGATCCCTGTGATCGGGATCAGTTAGATCTATTATGCCCCTGGCAGCCCAACCCCCATACAGTTAGAACACATACAGGGAACACAGTTAACCCCTAGATCTCCCCTTGCAGGTTAACCCCTTCCCTGCCAATGACATTTATGCAGTAAGCAATGTTTTTTTTTTGATCTGATCACTGTATAAATGGCATTGGTCCTAGTAAAAAAAAAATAGTAAAAACGCCATAAATTAATTCTCATGGTTTATACTTTTTTTACCTTAACTACTTGTCACCCACCTATGGTAAATTTACTGTGGGCAGCACAGGCAGGCCAGACAATCTACCTGTACATCGCTGGCTTGCTTCTGGGTTTGGGGCGAAGATTTTGGCTGTTTACAAAAACACAGAACTCTGGGTGTGATTTACTAAAACTAGAGAGCGCAAAATCTGGTACAGCTCTGCATAGAAACCAATCAGCTTCCAGTTTATTTTTTATCAAAGCTTAACTGAACAAGCTGAAGTTAGAAGCTGATTGGCTACCATGTACAGCTGCACCCGATTATTTACTCTCTAGTTTTGATAAATCAACCCCTCTGTGTACCGTGAACAAAAACAGGGAGAAAAAACAGATTGATAATTAAGTAAAATCAGCATACATTACACATTGCTAGTCACACAGTTAACCCCTTGATTGTCACTAAATGTTAACCCATTCCTAGCCGGTGTCATTAGTACAGTGTCAGTGTACAGTATTATTACTGATCACTGTATTAGTGTCACTAGCGATGTCAGTGTCAGTTACTGACCCTCCCAGATAATGTATTTTATTGCAAGATTGCCCGCAACCCTATCACACTCACATAATAAGTCACTGATCACCGCTTTTACAGTATAGAATCTATAGCTGCATACATTTCAGTATGCATATCATAGCCTGTAGACTGGCCTTGTCTGGTGCAAATTTAAGGCCGTGACTGAGGACATGTTTTTCAGACCGTGTGAGGGCCTGACCACTTAAAAATACTAATACTAAAAATACCGTCATCCATTGGATATACCAGTTAAAATGTTATGCCCCGTTTGGACTCTACGTTGACTGGGATATCAATTCTTTTATTAACAAAGCCTGATGTATTATAGATCTAGTGGGGGTTATCTTACGATTGTAAGACCAACATTTCTCATTTTTGATTTTTGATTTTTATTTTTGTTTCTTATGAGTATTTTTATGTAACTAATTTCAACGGTGCTGTATAGTGGATCATGGGCTCAGTGGTCTTGGGTGTGTACATGCTGATCACGCGATCCATTTAAGTGTCCAAAATGATTATGTGTTTAATATCTTTGAACTTGTTGTGATGTTCAGAGGATGTCTGGTGTTGCACAAAGGGGGCGGCGTTTTTAGGTTCCGCTATTTAGATCACCTCTTTATTTTAGTGCAATTGCTGTTCCAATCCTGGAATTATTTTTCCATGCACAACCTAGTAACTTTTTATTGTAATTTTATTTAATGTTGTGTTGAAGGTCACGTTTCACACTACTAAGATGACAACCAGGGTCCACTTCCTGTATACACATCCGGGCTGATGAGTCTGAGGTGGTTTGAGGCTATTTGCCCGATGTATACCTTCAATTCAGGTGTGCCCCGTGAAAACTTGCTGTTTGGGATGTTACGTCGGATCCGGACGCTAAGCCCCCCGGATCTGACGTCAGGGTTCAACTTGATCGGTGTTGACGCTATGAAACTCCTATCATGTACGTCACGTCCGGGTAACGTCTTTTCCGGATGTGACGTCACGGTTCACTTTGAAACGGAAGGAGCGGCCGATCTCTTCCGGGTGGAGTGTGACTGGTCACTGCAGGGCGGAGAGACATGACAGGGAGGCTGAATGTGACGCCTGAGCGGTCCTGTGCTTGCGGGATTTCCGGTGGCAGCCTGTGATGGAGCGGTCTATGTCCGCTTCATTTCCGGTTATGTCCCTTTGGAGGGGTGTTTCTGCCCCTCCCGGGAGATGATGTTGTAGGCAAATATTTGTGGTAGCCCAATCAGGGGAGAGTTCTCCACATGTTAAATTTTAGGCCTATGCAAATTTCATAGTCAGTGAGAGGTGTGACACGCAGATTACGGCGCAAGCTTAGCATGCCAAACCAGTACATGGTCGGACTGCTGTCTGCATACCGAGACGTGGAACACACGCCACGGTGCCATCTTTGAATGGCAGCACCGGACTTCTGCTGGGAATGAAGTGGGCGGGAGATACAATCTCCTAAATTTTCTATATATACACGCAATGACTCGGGCTGGGGACACCCCAGAAGAAGTCTTAGGAGATGAAATGCGTTGGGTTATGCCCCCCCTGGTCATCGCGAGATTGTTTCATGATTGAAGGGCCCTTTTTTCTTCATTGTTGTAAGTGTTTACAACCTTTTTTATTAAAAGAGTATTATAGTTTTACACTATGGAGACTTCTTTTCTTTTCATGGCTTAATTAATATGTCTGGAGTTCTTACTACTTGGAGTATCTTGGTTACTATGCAATTTTAAACCATTCTGTGGAGATTTATTTATCGATACTGGAACGATATTTGTGGAGGTGGAGATGTGTATGAGGATCTGTAGTCCCACTCGGTTGGATGCCAACTAATGATTTCATCTATGTGCAATTTTTTTCGCTTTCTGGTAAGCGTTTGGTGTATCTGGTGGTGGATTCTCACCGAGTGATTGGTGGTGGTCACTGGTTACTATCTATATATGGTGCTATGAACACTGGACACTAATAATTATTTGTCTTCAATCAAGACTATATACTTATGGTTCAAGCACGGACACTTTGCCAATTTTTGAATGTTTGCTGCATAAAGCACGGACACTTTCGTCTTTGAATATTTGGCACAATTTGTAATAATCTTTTTTTGCACTTCTGGAAACAGATCAGGACTTTCATTGTTTACATAAATACCTGAGCACTTTAATTAATGTTGTTTTTTAGCACTTTACATAACCATCCATAATAAGAGTTTGGGTGTTTAATACATCTTTTCTATTTTTAAGCGCTGCACTATATTTTATTTTAATGATAGGTGGCACTGGTGGGCACAGACAAGCCATCCGCAGCTCTCTGTCGAGGGACCGATGTCCCTTTGATAGAAGTCGTGATCTGTTCTTTTTTCCCCTCATTCTGACAACGTGAGGGGAAAAAAATACTGATCACCGATCTTCTGTTTACATCACGTGATCAGCTGTCATTGGCTGACAGCTGATCACAAGGATAAGGGGGCGGAATCGCCCCCTTACTCCGATCTGTGATCAGCTGAGTCTCATGGACTCTGGGATCACAGAGTGCGCTGTGCGTGACCTGCAGGGACACGCTGACAGCGCATGCTCGGGAGGACCTACATGAACGCCCTCCTGACATTATAGGTCCGTGCTGTAACCGTCTTTCGGCTATAGCACGGATTTTTTTGACCAAAGACTTGTAGCATTATGCATTTTGGCCTAAATTTATGAAAAAAATAGACTTTTTTTTATTGGATATGTTTTATAACAGTACATTGTTGCATGACCATGTGCAATTTTCACTTTATTTCTGCTGTGGCATTGCCTTCCCTGCCCTGTGCACACTAGCTGTTACATTGATATTTCTACCCATGCTTGCAGAGCCTTGTACAAACACACAAATAAATAACAATAAAATTTACATCTTTCCTTCTGATGTAAACCCAAACCTACTGCTCCTGTGAAAATCTTAAAATTGTACTGCCTATACTGCCATGCATACAAAAGTCTTTTCAGTACAGACCAAAGACCAAAAGGAGCCAAATAAAAGAAGGTTATTGTTTGGGTTTATACAACTTTACAAATAAAACTTTAGAAATAGTTAAACCAAAGCTACAGACTATTTTATTTATTTATTTATTTATTCCAAATATACTTCATGTTGTTTGCCAGCTTGGCATATTTTGGTACTATTTAGTTTAAAAAAAATGTCTATAAAAATCCATAGTATAGATGTTTGTTTATTATTTTTCCCAATAAAAAAAATCTTATCTATTTTTTGAAAGTTATGATTTACTACATTAACTTTGATAACTCTATACGTACAAAAATTTCTTCAGTATAGAATCTAGAAAATAATAGAAAAAAAAAATGCAATTCTTTTATCACAAAATTCCTTTTCTTCGCAATATTTTAACTTGCATACCCTTATATACATGTGACAATCTGAACAGAAAGCATTTTTCTCTGCTTACCCCCTTCCTCCCAAAAATACAAATTCTAAAGAAAAATAACAATAGAGAAACTGTGATCTGCAACAAGTAAATTATATCTAAACCAGGGGTGTCCAACCTGCAGCCCATGGGCCACATGCGGCCCATGATGGCTATGAATGCAGTCCAACACAAAATTGTAAACTTACTTAACCGGTTCCGTACCGACTCGCGTACATTTACTGCTGCAGTGTGGCTCTATTCTGCAAATTGGTGTCTATAAATGGCAGCTTGCGCATGCGCGGCTAGCCGGCTGGAGCGCACCGCCACCGGTGCGCCGGTGCGCTCTTCTGCCCGCCGCACTCTGCAGGAGTGTGTCCGCGGCTCGGTCGGACCCGATGTCCGCCGGTGAGCCACGATGACCTGGCAGAGAGATAGAACGGGGAACTACCGATGTAAACATCAGCAACAACAACCATATATCAAAAATATAAAACAATCAATCAATTATATAGCGATCTTACAACTACCACCATATGACCCCTATTGGTTGTTGTAAGATTGCTATATAATTGATTGATTGTTTTATATTTTTGCTATATGGTTGTTGTATATTACACAGTAGAGGTTATTTAGCTGTTTTGCACATGATGGAACTAGAGATTTAAGAAATTTGCGCTGCCTTCCTATGCTGATTGTCTACATTTTACCTCATTAAATATCGTGCTTGGGGGTCCCCTTAGTATGGATCTCTGTGATGTTTAGAACAGTGTCACCGCAAAATGAACTTTGTAAAGGAAAAGTTGACATTTAAAATCGGTCGCGGCTGGAATGTATTGCTGTTTCCCTGGGTCTGGTATGGATTTTAAAGGGAACCCCACGCCAAATTTATAAAAAATGGTGTTGGGGTCCCCCCAAAATCCAAACCAGACCCTTATCCGAGCACGCAGCCATGGCATGGCAGGGGGGTGGGGACGAGTGGGTGTCCGATCTCGGACACCGCAGCAGTGTGAACTGGCCCTAAGGAAGGTAATCCACTTCCCCAAAACCACCCCCCCCCCAAAACGAATTAAAATAGTAAGTTACAAAAGAGAACAACAACAAGCAAAATCAATTTCATTTTATTTTGCCAACAGAAACACAAGTATGTACATATTTACTGGCATTAAAGTATTTACAGTATATACACATTTAGCAAAACAGTTAGCAATTGGGTTCGAAGGGTCCTGCTCACAGGAGCTTACAATCTAAAATTGGACTAAACCTTACAGTGGACATGAGACAAATAAAATGCCAGTCTGTCTTTGGATTGTGGTGAGAAACCCAATCAGGGGTTTATTATAAACTTCAACACAAGCATTAGCATATCCGGGACGTGAACCAGCAACTTTTTAGGTGCCAGGTGGATTTGCTAGCCACTTAGCTAGTGAGCAGTGAGCGCATGTCTTGTCCATCGCTGTGGTGTGAACCAGCCCTAAGTCCATAGCCATGCTCAGTATCACAAGTAACATACAATAGATTGTCCTAAGTATTGGGAAATGTGCCTTTACACACACATGAACTATAATGGCAGCCCAGGGTTCAGTATAGAGTTGGGCCACCATTTGCAGCTATAACAGCTTCAACTCTTCTGGGAAGGCTGTTCATAAGGTTTAGGAATGTGTCTATGGGAATGTTTGTCCATTCTTCCAGAAGTGCATTTGTGAAGTCAGGCACTGATGTTGGATGAGAAGGCATGGCTCGCAGCCTCTGCTCTAATTCAGCCAAAAGGTGTTCTATCCAATTGAGGTCATGACTCTGTGTAGGCCAGTCAAGTTCCTCCATACCAACCTCCCTCATCCATGTCTTTATGGCCTTTGCTTTGTGCACCGGTGTGTAGTCATGTTGGAACAGGAAGGGGCCATCCCCAAACTGTTCCCACAAAGTTGGGAGCATGAAATTGCCCAAAATGTCTTGCTCATGCCTTAAGAGTTCCCTTCACTGGAACTAAGGGGTCAAGCCCAACCCCTGAAAAAACAACCCCACACCATAATCCCCCTCCACCAAATGATTTGGATCAGTGCACAAAGCAAGATCCATAAAGACATGGATGAGTGAGTTTGGGGTGGAGGAACTTGACTGGCCTGCACAGAGTCCTGACCTCAACCAGATAGGACACCTTTTGGCTGAATTAGAGCGGAGACTGTGAGCCAGGCCTTCTCATCCAACATTAGTGCCTGACTTCACAAATGCACTTCTGGAAGAATGGCCAAATACTCCCATAGACAAACATCCTAAGCCTTATGGACAGCCTCTCCAGAAGAGTTGAAGCTGCTATAGCTGCAAAGGGTGGGCCAACTCAATATTGAACCCTACGGACTAAGACTGGGATGCCGTTAAAGTTCATGTGTGTGTAAAGGCAGGCGTCCCAATTGCCTAGCTAGTATAACTAGTATATCTGGCAAGATTTGCAATGGTGGTGGAACCCTCCTACACATAAATACTACATTTAGATAAGGCCCTGAGTCATGTTTAACAACATAGAGAGAACAAACAACATATCTACATGAAGTGACATGCTTGGGAATCAAACTCAGACATCTGCAATAGTAGACAGAATTGCTACCTTTTAAACCACAGGGCTTACACACGTCAAGTCCTCCTACACATGAATACACAGATACTGCATGTCTAGGAATATGTAGGACTTACATTAGTCAGGAATTAATCTTCTAAATGTAATCTGTGATTTTTGGTGGTTCTTGCTGCGTGAGTGTAAAATAGTAATGTTATCCTCAGATTTTTGGTAATGACATTTTTATTTCTGATGTTGGTACACATATCACATTTTTGGGGCTCAAATTAGGATCATTTGGAAAGAATAAAAAATAAAAAAAAATAGCACTAATTTTAAATTTCCATAAGCAATGGTATTGTTTGTGGTTTGTAAAGACATCTGTGTGAGTTTGGCTAAATATTTTTGTGACATGGACAGCAGCAAGTGAAAGTGACCGAGAAAAAAAATATTTACAAAACATGAAGAGATTTCACATTCTAGCATTCTTAAAAACAAAATAGATTATCAAATTTGCAATATTGTTGCCAGGACAATTTCTTTGAGAGAAAGGTACATTTCATCTCAACATGAAATGGATTTATTTGATAAAGTAACAATTGTACCATTAGAATGAATGGCAGAAACTTGCACTTGGCAAAACAACTCTCCTCTTCACTCCCAAAAAATGTGTGTAAAATAACTCTCATTTTGGTATTTACTAACTACTCAAGGAATTACTCCATGAGAGTTATTTTGAGAGTTGTTTTGTGTCTGAGCATGCTCAGTTGTGCTCAGCTGTGCTCTGTTTCTAAGAGTAAGGAGATGGGGAATTTTAAGATATTTCAGTGTAGAAATCACTTTTTCACACAGTTTAAAAGCAGATTATCTTTAAACAATATATTGCATATTTTAGTACAATTTAGGGGATCAGATCATGCTCCAAACATTATTTCTATTTGCACAACTCCAGGTCTGGACTGGAGTAAGGAGTTGGCCATTATCTGCGACCTGGGAGCAATAGTGAATTCAAGTTTGGCCGTTATTTACCGCCAGCGCTATTGTAAATACAGTTTTAGTGCTATTTACCACAAATCACGGTAATTTTGCCGCTACTGTGCAGCAGCGCTATAGTAAATGACCTCCATAGACTTTTTGATTTACAATGATGTATAGAGTCACATAACTCATAGCAACCAATCAAATATAATCTTTCTTCAGCGTAGAACAACAAAAGATAATTGATAAATTGTTGTTGCAGGTTACTGTTTTTTACATATTGCTCTTTGCTTCATTCAGTAATACAGGATGCGGACAAACAGGCATAAAATGAAGCACTGTGCATTTTTGTGGTTCAAAACCAAGTAGCATTTCCTGGCTGGCAGTACATTTTAAAATGTGTCTGGCCCAGTAATACTACTGGCACCAGAGGCTGGCTATAATATATATTTTTAACACCAAGTGCTGGCATAACACTTTTTACTGGTTCCAGGGGCATTAAAGCGGACCTGTCACAAATGTGTAATTGAAACCCAGCATATCATGAAAGAAAGCATACATGGTGGTTACCATCAGTGAAAACCTCAAGTCAAAACGATTAGTATATCCAAAGGTAAAGACAGCTGAGGTTATATGCAATTCTAGATTTTACATTTTCTGTTGGCATTAGAGTTCACAATTTCTGAGACTGGCACATTGCATTTTATTAACATCCAAATTTGGCACAATATATTTTTTATTGATGCCAAGTGGCGATGGAGAGAAAATATAGTTTATTGGCACCAGGGGGTGGCGGTATATTTTCTGTTGGCTCCACAGACTGGGGGAATACAGGCTCACATTTTACTGTGCTTGCTCTGATTACAGGCAGGTAGTGCTTTTTTTTAATATAGGTGGGTGGTTTGTTCTAATAGGGCCAGCATATGACTTGTTCTGGACAATATTGAGAGCTGGCATGTTTTACAAACACTTCTGGTAAGACAGATGTAATAAAACATATTCTCGGTTTTAAAAAACTACAGAAAGTGTTGTTTTTTCATTCATATTCACACTCTTGCAAAGGAAAGCTATATAATCTATAGAAAGCTTATATTACTTTCTATATATGTAAATGTATATAAAACATTTATTAAAACTAAGATATCTGAGGTCCATTGGGTGGAGAGTATAATATCTTCCTGCTCAGTAGACTCAGACAGTAATGGTAACCTCTTTTACCACATTTTTATCAACATAACTTCTAGAACAGAATGCTTTAAATATGCGAAGCATATCTAAATCCAATAATAGAGGTTTAATATATTGCAGCTTACCAGTCCTTTGATGTGGTCATTTTATTTGTTTTTTTTTCAAGCTTTTTTCCCAACACACTTCCCTGCCAGTAATGCACTTCCCGTCCTAGAATGATGTTCACTCAGTAAACTGTATCTAGAGAGAGAAATTCTTACCCTGGGAGAGAACTACAAAACTGCACTCTTCTAGTCTCCCGAACTTAGAGGGAATGTTCTGTAGTATGCATAGATAGATGGGAATAATAGCAGGTATTGTTTCTAACATATCAAACAGATATTGCATCACTTTTTCAATGATATTTTTAGCAGACAAAATAGCGATCAAATAAGAAAAGGTTGCTGATTGAGTTTGATCCTCAAGCAAAACATGACTTAGTACTTGGTGGAGAAACCCTTGTTGGCAAGCACAGAGGTAAAACATTTCTTGTAGTTGGTGACCACGTTTGCACACATCTCAGGAGGGATTCTAGTCCACTCTTCTTTACAGATCTTTTCTAAATCTTATAGGTTGCTTGGCTGTCTCTTGGCAACTCGAAGTTTCAGCTACCTCCATAAATTTACTATAGAATTAGGGTCTAGAGACTAGCTAGGCCATTCCATGAGCCACTTCGGTATGTTTTGGGTCATTTTCATTCTGAAATCCACTCATTCACGACCCAGTGTTCTTCAGTGTTCTGGCTGAGGGAAGAAGGTTCTCATCCAAGATTTTACAATACATGGCCCCATCCATTGGCCCCTCAGTGAGGCAAATTTGGCCTGTACTTTCAGCAGAGAAACAGCCCCAAAGGATCATGTTTCCACCTCCATGCTTGACTGTAGTGATGGTGTTCTTAGGGTCATATTCAGCATTTTTCTTCCTCCAAACACGGTGAGTCTGAATTGTTTAGATGTTGATTGGCATGACTGTACATGTGCGTTCTTATGGAAGGGGACTCGCTGTGTTTGGAGGAAGAAAAATGCTGACTATGATCCTAAGAACTCCATCCCTAGAGTCAAGGGAGGTGGAAACATTATGCTTTGGGGCTGTTTCTCTGCTGAAGGTACAGGCCAAATTTGCCTCACTGAGGGGCCAATGGATGGGGCCATGTATTATAAAATCTTGGATGAGCACCTTCTTCCCTCAGCCAGAACACTGAAGATGGGTCATGGATGGGTCTTTCAGCATGACAATGACCCAAAACATATTGCCAAGGCAACAAAGGAGTGGCTCAAGAAGAAGTACATTAAGGTCATGGAGTGGCCTAGCCAGTCTCCAGACCTTAATCCTATAGAAAATGTATGGAGGGAGCTGAAACTTTGAGTTTCCAAGCGACAGCCAAGAAACCTTAAGGATTTAGATGTAAAAAAGAGTGGACCAAAATCCCTCCTGAGATGTGTGCAAACCTGGTTCATTTTGTAAAGCGCTGCGCAAACTGTTGGCGCTATATAAATCCTGTATAATAATAATAACTACAAGAAACGTCTTACCTCTGTGCTTGCCAACAAGGGTCTCTCCACCAAGTACTAAGTCATGTTTTTCTTAGGGATCAGATACTCAACTCAATTTATAACATTTGTATTATGTGTTCTTTCTGGATTTTTGGTTGATATTCTGTCTCTATCATTTAAAATGCACCTATGATAAAAAATTATAGACCCTTCATTTCTTTGTAAGTGCGCAAACTTACAGAATCTGCCAGGGACAAATAATTATTTTCCCCACTGTACACACTTTAATATGAAATAGATTAACCAAAGTTTCTGACTATTTTAATTATCTCAAATATATTTTAGGATGTTTTTGAGCTCACTACATTATGGTACCATTTAGCTGTAAATAATTTGCTCCTTAAAACAATGCCCATAAAAAAACCATGGTATAAATGTTTGTTTATTATTTTTTCCCAATAAAAAACTCAGCATTTTTCTGAAAACTATGATTTACTAATTTAACTTTGATAAAATACCCTCTTTAGTGGTATTGGCCTGAGCTCACTGGCTGAACTCCCGCTGACTGCATGTGGCGCAGAAACAGACAGATTTAGTGTTCTTGCATAGCTGGGCCTTCCTGTGACCTGAGTGAAACCCTTTGCCTTTTTCCCACATCTCTGTGTTAAAGCCCTGTTACAGTTCTTAGTTTATTTTTTCAGGTGAGTAAACGCTGTATCGAATACTAGTTTCTCAGTTGCTTTTAATTAGACTTCTGGAATCTGCTCTTTCATCTAATGGAATCTGCGTCACTTCAACTCATCTATTTTCAGTTTCAGAGCTGTGGGTTTTTTCTTTTATGCAGCTAATTAAAGGCATGCAGGAAAGCAGCGATGCCTAATCCCAATAACCTGAGATGTTTTTCAAGTTATGATAAAACCACACATTTTTACAACCACTTTCTAAATTTTATGTCATAACCACTTCCCTTGGGGTATATGAAGTGTAAACCAAAAAGGCATGCATACCAGGGAATTTGAACATCTTTCCCTATACTTGCAGACATAAAAGCATCATAGGAATTTAGTAAACAAAATGATTCTGTTGCACGTCTTTCCATGAATTCAATACATAAATTACCTTCAATCATGCAGCTAAAAAAGGTACAGAGGTGCCCACGTCATGAACAGTATTTCAAACAAAAGTAAACACCGTACTCGTTTATGTTTCCAAGTGTCTAAACCTCAGTATATCGTTCAGTAAAAGAAAATGTATTCTATGTATGTATGATCCATAACATGAAGCACAAAATAAAAGGTTACTATTATAGATGAGCCCTTCAGTTTGCAAGGTTAAAGGCTGGATCTGTATCATTCTAATTCATTCAAAGTGGATAATTGCAAACATTTGGAAGTCAATATTCTCTATAGTACTTGGGGCATGGCATCCATATAATATGTATAATCTCATGAATTTTCACACAAATATCATACTTATCATAAATTAACCCCCAAAATCTGTGCAGTTAGAAAAATAAACCCCTCAAATGGAGATCATTATGGACAAGATTTCTAGTACAACTCAAATACAGATAAGCATGTCGTTGAATAAATATGTCTAATTTTGATTTCATTATATTTAAAAACACAAGGTTATATCAACATAAAAAATACACACATTTAAAAAGAATCAAAAATCTTTCCCCTGCATAGCACGCATATATGGCACCTTACGTTTATCATCACCAGATCTTCACGTTATATACAGGTGCATCTCAAAAAATTTGAATATCATCAAAAAGTTAATTTATTTCAGTAATTCAATTCAAAAAGTGAAACTCATATATTATATAGATTCATCACACACAGAGTGATATATTTCAAGCATTTCTTTTCTTTTTTTTTTTTTTTTTGATGATTATGGCTTTCAGCTAGGGAAAACCCAAAATTCAGTATCTTAGAAAAGTAGAATATTACATAAGACCAATAAAAAAGGATTTTTAATACATAAATGTTGAAGTATGTCCATGTACAGTATAGTATGCACTCAATATTTGGTTGGAGCTCCTTTTGCATGAATTACTGCATCAATGCGGTGTGGCATGGAGGCAATGAGCCTGCGGCACCGCTGATGGAAGCCCAGGTTGCTTTGAGTTCAGCCTTCAGTTCATTTGCATTGTTGGGTCTGGTGTCTCTCATCTTCTTCTTGACAATACCCCACAGATTCTCTATGGGGTTCTGGTCATGCGAGTTTGCTGGCCAATCAAGCCCAGTGATACCATGATCATTAACCACTTCACCTCCGGAAGAATTTCCCAGGTTAGGACCAGAGCACTTTTTGCGATTCAGCGCTGTGTCGCTTTAACTGACAATTGCGCGGTCGTGCGACGTTGTACCCAAACAACATTTGCATCCTTTTTTTCCCACAAATAGAGCTTTCTTTTGGTGGTATTTGATCACCTCTGCGTCATTTCTGATCGCTGCTATAAACAAAAGAAGAGTGACCATTTTGCAAAAAAACCCAAATTTCATACTTTTTGCTAAAATTGAAATCCAAAAAAAATATATAAAAAGACATTTTTTTTCCCTGGTTTTGGCCGATTTATATTCTTCCTCATATTTTTGATAAAAAAATCGCAATCGGCGCTTATTGATTGGTTTGCGCAAAAATGGCCGCGTTTATGAATGCTGAGAATTCATTTCTGGGGTTTTTATTTTTTTTTATTTTTTACTAGTAATGGCGGCGATTTGCGATTTTTAGCAGTACTGCGATATTGCAGTGGACATGTCGGACATTTTTGACACTTTTTGGGACCAATGACATTTATTCAGCGATCAGAAATTGAAATGTCCACTGATTACTGTATAAATGTCATTGGCAGTGACGGGGTTAACCTGCAGGGGGAGATCTAGGGGTTAAGTGTGTTCCCTGGGTGTGTTCTTACTGTGGGGGGGGTTGGGCTACCATGGGCATGAGAGATCTAACTGATCCCAGTGACAGGGATCAGTAGATCACCCATGCCTGCACTGTCAGAATGGGGAACCGACGTGTTTACGTCGGTGGTTCCCCGTTCTTTGCCTGTGGCTGCTCATCGCGGCTCGCCGGCGGACATCGGGTCCGCCCGACCGCGGGCACACTCCTCAGGCGGCCATTCGCAGATCGTCGCCTTTTTACGGAGATTCGCGGCCAGCGTCCACACTGCCTCCGTAAATATGCGGTAGGCAGTGTGGAACTAGTTAAACCAACTACTGGTACTTTTGGCAGTGTGGGCAGGTGCTAAGTCCTGCTGGAAAATGAAATAAGCATCTCCATAGCTGGTCAGTAGAAGGAAGAATGAAGTGCTCTAGAATTTTGTGGTAGAGGGCTGCACTGACTTTGGATTTGATAAAATACAGCGGACCAACACCAGCAGATGACATGGCTCCCCAAATCATCACTGACTGTGGAAACTTCACACTGGACCTCTTGCAACTTGGATTCTGTGCCTCTCCACTCTTTCTCCAGGACCTTGATTTCCAAATGAAATGCAAAATTTACTTTCATCCAAAAAGAGGACTTTGGACCACTGAGCAACAGTCCAGTCTTTTTTCTCCTTAGCCCAGGTAAAATGCTTCTGACACTGGTTCAGGAATGGCTTGACACAAGGAATGTGACAGTTGTAGCCCATGTCCTCGATATGTCTGTGTGTGTGGTGGCCCTGCCTTGTGAGCCTAAGGTTCCCCTGCCGGAGCGGTTTTTGGGCGACCGCGCCAAATTCCGGGGGTTTCGCAACTCCTGCGAACTCTACTTCGCACTCCAACCCCGCACCTTCTCCCTGGAGACCACAAAGGTGGGATTGGTAATTTCCCTGCTGCTGGAGGAACCTCAGTCTTTGGCGCACCGCCTCCTGGAACAGAAGGCTCCTGAAGTTAGCAGCTTGACCCTGTTCTTCCAGGCCATGGCCTTATTGTATGAAGACCCACATCAAGCAGCCAGTGCCGAAGCAGCACTCCACATGTTCCAGCAAGGCCACCGTACGGCGGAGCACTACGTCGTGGAGTTCAGGCCCTGGAGTGCTGATACCGCATGGTACGACGCAGCTCTCCACCAGTTCCGTTTGGGACTTTAAGATCCTCTCAAGGATGAGCTAGCCCTTGCCTATGCAGATTGACAGGCGCCTCAGAGAGCGCAATGCTGAAAGATCGGCGGGACCCTCTCGTCTCACCTGGATGTTACCCCTGGTACCTAGATACCCCAGTCCAGCTTCCCCATGGCCTCGCCAGCGGCACTTGATCAGCCTGAACTCATGCAGCTGGGACTCCTTCGGCCATCTCTTACCCCGGAGGAAAGGCAACGTCACTTAAGCAGCCGCCTATGTCTGTACTGCGGGGAACCTGGATATGTGGTGAGAACTTGCCCTGCCAAGTTTGGTAAGTGTTCACCTTTCTCCAGTGGTGACGTACCAGTCTCCCCAAATGCCTCCACTCATCTTGTTCTCTCTCCCTACAGCTTCCCGAAAAGAGCCTCCTGGTTCCCGCGATTATTGAGTCCGGTGCATGCAGTGGATTCATTGATCAAACTTTCACGGCCCAGCACCAGATTCCGTTGCGACCTAAAACCCATGGGATGGTCGTACGTTTGACTGATGTCACTACCATCAAGTCTGGTGTCGTCACACATGAAACCTTCCCCATACCCGCCTCTACTCCTGGCGGCCATCGGGAGCTCCTGCTATTGGATGTCATTGCTTCTCCACTTTTCCCAATCAGCCTCAGCTTATCTTGGCTGCAAGCCCCTGTATCAACTGGGCTACCGGTGAGACCAAATTTCTGTCACCTTACTGCCTCCAGCACTGCTTCCCAGGAACTGAAGAACCTAACCCTACACTGCTCAGCCTGGATACTGACTCTGATTTAGATACCCGCCTGTCGGTTCCTTCAGTTTACCACCACTTCCTAGACGTGTTCAGTAAGAAGGGGGCTGAACAGCTACCATCTCATAGGCCATATGACTGTCCTATTGAGCTCCCTCCCAGAGCCGCGGTCCCCTTTGGAAGGATTTTCCCTCTGACCGAGCTGGAGCTAGCGGCCCTCAAGGCCTACTTAGATGAGAACCTGAAGAAGGGCTTCATCTGGCCCTCTACATTTCCAGCAGGAGCTGGAATCTTCTTCGTAGAAAAGAAGGATCACACCCTGAGGCCTTGTATAGACTACAGGGGGCTAAACAAAATAACGGTCAAAAACCGTTAACCTCTACCTTTGGTCCCAGAGCTCTTCCAGAGACTTGGAACGGCGACTGTGTTCACAAAGCTGGTTCCTGTGGGGCTTATAATCTGGTCTGTATCCGGGAGGGCGATGAATGGAAAACCGCCTTTCGCACCCGGTTCGGGCACTTTGAGTACTTGGTGATGCCCTTTGGACTCTGTAATGCCCCAGCTACATTTCAGCATTTTGTGAACAATGTTCAAAGACTATCTGGATCTCTTTGTAATTGTCTACTTAGATGACATTTTGATATTCTCTCCCACCCTGGAAGAGCACCGCAAGCATGTTGCCTGTGTCCTGAGTCGCCTTCGGCAGCATGGACTTTACGCCAAAGCAGAGAAGTGCGAATTTGAATGCTCCAGTATTCCCTTCCTGGGACTCATCCTCTCGGTCACAGGCATTACTATGGTCCCCAAAACCTCTCTGCTATTCTTGAGTGGCCTGCTCCCACAAACAAAAAGGAAATTCTGCGTTTTGTTGGCTTTGCCAACTTCTACAGGAAGTTTATTAAGGGGTTCTCGACTATTATTGCGCCAATTACGCAGCTCGCCAAATTGAATACACGGTTCTTGTGGACCGAGGAAGCCCAAAGAGCCTTCGAGACCTTGAAAGGTCTATTCATGTCAGCACCTATTCTGAGGCACCCTGATCCTGCTCTGCCATTTGTCCTGGAGGTGGATGCTTCCGAAGTTGCTGTAGGGGCCGTGCTTTCACAGAGACAAGGAGCCAAGGCTGCCCTTCACCCGGTGGTGTTCTTCTCCCGTAAGCTATCCTCACCAGAGAGGAACTATGACGTGGGAGATTGTGAGCTACTGGCTATCAAAGCCGCCCTGGAAGAGTGGTGCTATCTGTTAGAAGGAGCCAGGCATAATATTCTGATCTTTACTGATCACAAAAACTTAGAGTACCTCAGATCAGCCAGAAGACGCTTCCTCTTTCACGTCACGTACAGGCCTGGGTCGAAGAACACCAAACCGGACACCCTGGCCAGGATGTTCTGCAAACCTAGAGATTCCACGCTTCCTGACACTGTTCTGCATCCCAGGAACTTCTTGTTGACACAGGGGGACTTTCTGTCCCGCAATAGGCAATTTTTGGCTAAGACTCCCAGACCAGCAGACCCCAATCTGATAACAAGAGATGGGTTACTGTGGCACAAGAATAGGCTCTTTGTACCAGAGGAGCAGCGCTTATCAATTCTGGCATCCTGTCATGACCATAAGCTAGCGCACATATGTCAAACACAAGGCCCGCGGGCCGAATGCGGCCCTCCAGGCCTTGTCATGTGGCCCTTGCATCCAGTTTTGCAGCTGGAATGTGGCAGAACTTTATTCTTCCGCCTCCAAATTTCACCCCTGCAAGGTGAGGCAAAGCCTCCAAAAGAGGGAGGTACTAGAGCCAGGCAAGGGAGGAGAAAGATGCAAAGAAGTTTCGGGGAGGGGGTTAGTGTGTCACACTGTGCATAGCGCACCCCTGAACTTTGTATGTAACGCACTCCTAAACTCTGCACTCTGTACATAGCATAGACCTCGGTTCTGCACTCTGTACATAACGTACTCTTGAACCCAGCACTTTTTACGTATCACACCCCAGATACAACCGGCCCTTTTAGGGCAACCATACTGCTAATACGGCCCTCAATGAAATGGAGTTTGACACCCCTGAGCTAGCAGGTCATTTTGGAGCTCGCAAGACCGCTGAACTTCTGTTACGTTCCTTTTGGTGGCCCCGGGCAGATGAGGACTGTTGAAAATATCTCAGCTCCTGCCCTACCTGTGCTCAAAACAAAAACAGTAAAGCCAAAGCTACTAAAGGCACTTCCTGTACCTGAACAGGCATGGTCTATGATTTCCATGGACTTCATCGTGGAGCTTCCATCATCCCAGGGGTGTTCTACAATTTTTGTGGTCGTGGACCGTTTAACCAAAATGGCGCATTTCTTGCCCATGAAGGATACACCATCAGCTGCCGAGATGGCTGAGATCTTCATCCGGGAAATAGTCAGACTCCATGGAGTTCCCTCTAGCATCGTTTCCGATCGTGGAGTCCAATTTACATCCTTACAAGTTCTGGAAAGCTGTGTGTTCTTCTCTTGACATTGAACTTGCTCTCTCATCTGCCTACCACCCACAGACCAACGGCAAGACTGAGAGAACTAATCAAACACTCGAGCAACATTTGCACTGTTTTTTTTCATTTTCACAGGACGACTGGGCCTCTCTGCTGCCATTGCCTGAATTTGCCTTTAACAATACAATTCACTCAGCCACTAAGCAATCCCCATTCCTGGCCAGCTATGGCTTTCATCCAAGCTTCATGCCTACATAGAACTCGGAAAGCACGGTACCCGCAGTACAGGAAATAACCAAATTTCTGGAAGAAAATAATAAACTTTTACAGGAAACCTTGCCCCGGGCTCAGCAATACAATAAGGAGATTTTTGACAAGAGGAGATGGACAGAGTTGATTCTATAACCCGGAGAGCAAGTCTGGCTCGCCACAAGAAACCTTAAACTAGCCTGTCCATCAAGGAAATTGGGACGCAGGTTCATTGGACCCTTCCGGGTGAAAAGGAAAATCAACAGAGTGGCATATGAGCTGCAGCTCCCACCGTCTCTGCGGGTCCATCTAATTTTTCATGTGGCCCTGTTGAAACCCGTGGCCCCAGATCCTTTTCCCGGGCGGAAGACAGGCCAGGGCCAATCTTGGTGGATGGTGAAGCAGAATTTGAAATCAAATCCATCCTGGACTGCAGGAAGAGGGGTGGCGGTATTCAGTACCTTGTGAAGTGGAAGGGTTACGGCCCTGAAGAGAGCTCCTGGAAGCCTGAAGACAACATCCACACGGATGAGCTTATCCAATAGTTGAAGGAGAACAACCCTGCTAAGCTTGCCTGGCTGGGCATCCGGAGGCCGCCCCTTGGGGGGGGGCAATGTCAGGAAACAATTGCTGTCTCTGAAGACCGGGTCGAGATGCGTGTGTGCGTGGGAGTTGGCGCCAATCGGCCTATTTAAAAGGGCAGCACCTTGCAGCCGGTGCTGTCCATTCGACAGCATTTGTGTGTATTTTGAACAACCCGCTATCTGTTAACCTGTTCCTGTGATCTGGCTTGTCTTGACCCCGCATGATCTCTGCCTGCACTGACTTCGGCTTCCACGACCACTCTCCTGCCTGCTCCTTGTACCTTGCCATCAACCCGTCGATGAACTCTGCTTGTGACCCGACTATTCTCCTGTCTAACCCTCTGTACTGCACCACCTGCCTGCTGTAGACCCAGCCTGTACCACCACTCTGTCCGCCTGCACGAGACCTTCAGTTGTCACCGTTGACCATCTCAACCCTCGTGCCATCCTCACTCCTGAACCACCTGTCTGCTCTACCAGGGGTTCCTGACTCAGGGTCGCAAGAGAGGTTACTCCTGCATAAGGCAGACTCCACTACCAGGCACGTGACAGTGAGGCACAAACCTCACAAGGCAGCTGTCATGGAAGAGAAGACAGCAGCCACCCTATTCCATAACATTGTGGAGCTGTTATGTCCTGGCCCACTTTCCACAGCTCAGCTGTCTGGGCCTTTTTTAGCACATGTGCATCCGATCGCACCGTTGCAATTTGCAAACTTTGTCTCAAGCACATCAAGCGTGGCAAAAACACCAACCATTTGGGTAGCACATGCTTGACAAGGCACTTAGCCTCCCACCACTCAGCCCGTTGGCAAGAGCACCTGAAAGCCACACAAAAGGGGCACAAATTTGTTCCTCCTCCTTACTCACCTCAGTCTACCCCCGCTATACCTCATGACCTCTCAGCAGCCTCCACTGACAGGGAAGATGGTATAGCGCAGGGTGTCCCAGGTCCTTGCAGCACATCTGCCAGCAGCACACCACCAGTTGTAGACTATAGCCAGCAAATTTCTCTGCCCCATCTGCTGCAGCGGGAAAAAAAAATACAGTCACTGCCACTCACATGCCCAGCATCCAAATGCAAGTTTGTCAAAGCTACTGGCTCTACAACTTCTGCCTTTCCATCTGCTGGATTCTGCCCCCTTCTGTGAATTTGCAGAATGTGCTTTACCACATTGGCAGATTCCCAGTCGTTATTTCTTTTCATGTAAGGCCATTCCAGCTCTGTACCATCACGTGGAAGGCAATGTTGTGGCTTCCACTTTACTGCTGACTAGTGGTCCAGCAAGCATGGTCAGGGACAATATATTTCATTCACAGCACACTGGGTAGCTCTGCTTGCAACTGGGAAAGATGCAGGACAGGGCTCAGTGCTATAGCTTGTTGTGCCCCCATGTCTCCATACAGTTGGTGATGATGCAAGATTTGACAGCTCTACCCCCTCCTCCTCCTCCATGCCCTCCTCTGCTGAATTGTCCTATGAACCACAAGTACCCCCTAATTGTTCAAGGGGCTGTTCAATGAACAAGGCTAAAAGGTGCCATGCAGTGCTTCAGCTGGTGTGTCTAGGGGACAGGAACCACACCGGAGCAGAGATTTTTGCAGCTCTGCAGGGGCAGGCACAGAGGTGACTCATGGCACGTGAGTTGGAGCCAGGAATGGTGGTGTGCAATAATGGCACAAACCTTCTGTCCGCCATTAGACAGGCAAAGTTGACACATGTGCCATGCCTGGCACATGTCCTCAATTTGGTGGTGCAACATTACCTAAATAGGTACCCAGGGTGGGATGATCTGCTAAAGCAGGCCAGAAGAGTCTGTAGCCATTCAGGCAGGTCAAACACAGCCAGTGCTCGGTTGGCTGAAATTCAGTGGGAATTCCACCTGCCCATAAAACGCCTGATTTGTGACAACAGTTGGAACTCGACTTATGCAATGCTGCACCGGCTGCACATGCAGCAGAGGGCTGTCAAGAAGTACCTGTGTGAGCAGTGGCATAACTAGAACCTTCAGGGCCCTGATGCAACAAACCAGGAAGGGCCCCCCTGACCCCTGGATGGGACCCTTTCCTCAGAGTCCGATGGCAGAATGCCAGGGCCCGGTTGCAAGTGGGTGGCTGCATATAAAGGAACCGATTTCTCCATTTCTCCCCTGCTTCTCCTCCTCTCCCTCCCACAGGCATTCAGTGGCTGCAGGAGTAAAATGGAGAGATTGGTTCCTCTATGCCCCCAGGTGAATGGGGCTGCACTGCAACCACTCCACAACTGTGGGCATTGCCTCTGTACCAGCTGTCACATGCCTCTGAAAAGTGAACTGAACATGGATCGCTTTTCAGAGGAACGGTATTTTTCTTTCTTCTTATTTCCCTGCAGTTCTGATTGTACACATATAGGGGTCAGTATTAAAAGTGCATACATACATGTAAACACACATGTACGCACATACACACATATATAAACACAAACTCATAATATACATACACACACACACATATATCACACACATGCTGTATATATAAGCACACACATATATAAACACACACACGTATATATAAATACACATATGCACACACATATAAATACACACACATATATGATGTACATACATGATGCACTCACACATACACATGCGCACACACACACATAAGCAAACACATGCACACACACAAACATACACACACATGCACACACACACATGCACCCACACATACATGCACACACACATACATGTGCACACACACACATGCACACACATGTACACACACACACACACACACAC
>BLSH010306301.1:246486-279544 GCA_018402905.1 Glandirana rugosa
CCCCCCCCCCCCCCCCCCCCCCCCCCCCCCCCCCCCCCCCCCCCCCCCCCCCCCCCCCCCCCCCCCCCCCCCACACAGATGCAAAACCTGCTAAAGTGGAGCACCAGCTCTTTGCCACCCTCCAACTACAGTTCTAGAACCTCCCTCCACCTATACATACTGTTGTTGTCAGGACAGATTCCTTTGTTTCCTCAGCACGGGAGGACAAGCTTTCTCTGTTGACTTAGCAGCTTTCATGTAATGATGTCAGTCATGGATTATTGCAGGCACAAACTGTGTGATGATGCGCCCCCACCCAAGCTAAACATGAAATGGGCAGAACGTGAGTATCATTCTACCTGAAGAGGACTAGCAGCACTGGCAGAAGGGACAGCTGAGGACAGTGCTGCAGAATAGGGAGGGTAACTTGAACCTCAAAACATGCTTTTTAATACAGGATGAAGAGGTATTTATAATATGTATATAAAAAAATAACAGGGAGTTTTAATATAATGCTGTGTGGTTGACAGAGCTACATAATGTTTTTGGTTATTTGCCCACAGTCCTACTTTATGAAAAAGAAAAAAACTATCATTCATCCGAAAATCCTGTGTACCGGGCAGTAGAATGAATGTTTGTGCTAAAAAAAGTTGGCATGGTGCAATTATTTAAATCTATAAAGTGCAGCCCTATGCCAATTAAAACATCACATAACATAAATTATCATCTCAACAAATAAAGTTCATAAATGTCCTTTAGTTGGTATACTCTTCGGTATAAAAATATATCTCTTTGGTATAAAAATATATCCTCAGAACCGATAAAGGTTGCCGCTCACCTTATGACTGCAGGCTGAAAAGCCTCAAATGTGCCTTCCCCTCTGGGGCTTAAATTTTTGCACTAATCCTGCAGATATGGTCAGCTGGGTATCCTTGGTATATATATATATATATATATATATATAAAAAGAAAGGGATACACATCTAATGCTCTCTGTATGCGTGATAACAATTCATATATAGTAAGGAGATAGTCCTTCTGGTGCCGTAGAAAAAACAAACAAACACAGGTGTGTAAACGGGGTCCTCCACCGAACACAAACACACTGCCTCTCACCTCCCTTCCAGGACCACAAGGCCCATAATGCACCTTCCTCTACAGAGGGATAATGGTGTTGACGATAGCAGCCGGCTCCAAACTTGCTTCAACGGACGATGTACTCCCACATAAATAAAAAAGATATGCCACATCTAATGCTCTCCATATGAACACTCTTTAATAATAAAAAGGTAAAATTCCACTCACATACAAAGCACTCCTTCCGAGTGCATGAATCAAGCATTGTAAACTCAGCGTTGTAGATTCAGTACATGCAGTGGTCCCGCGCTGAGGAAGTCCCGCCCAGGACGTAATGCGTACGTGAAGGAGAGGTGTCTGACGTCACCCACGGCCATCTTAGTGTTAACCTACAGGTAAGCCTATAAAGCTTACCTGTAGGTTTAATACATATCTCCTAAACTTGCATTGTTTAGGAGATATACATTGTACTTGCATGTGCCAACGTCATCGGGCCCATGTGGAGTGAAGAAACAGCCTTCTTCACTGAGATTGTGCCGCGATTGGCGGCTCCGGCACACATGCACGGAAGTGACGTCATGCGGCTCCGGGCCAATCACAGAGCCGGAGTCCTCAGCCCCGGAAGGAAGAGGGGTAAAAATGGACGTGGCCTGGAGCTGAAACAGCGCAGGCTTCCAATGCAGGTAAGTGTCACATAATAGACTAGTATGCAATACATACTAGCCTATTATGCTTTTACATTGCAGGGTAATGAAGAGGAAGTAAAAGCCATCAGGGTTTACTTCCTCTTTAAAACACAAATAAATGAAATAGAAGTCTATAAGTAGTTTAGTGAATTATCAGAAGGACTGATCCACCTAAAAGTGACATGTCATTTGTAGGTAGAGTCTGCTTTCATTTACCTTTTTGACACTAGTAAAAGGGTTGTTCACATCAACTTTAGAGTTAGTTGTAAGGGATGTCTTGCAACTAACAGAGCAATTATGCGTCTGGAAACTTAACCAGAGAGATCTCATCACCATAGTCCCTAAGAGACAAGTGGTTGTAAAGGCTCAAGATGTTTTACCTTCATGCATTCTATGCAGAAAGGTAATAAACCATCTGTGTGCAGCAGCCCCCCCAGTCCCCCTCAATACTTACCTGAGCCCCATCTCGATCTAGTGATGTGCACTCTAGGGCTCTTCCTCCTTATTGGCTGAGACAGCAGTGGGAGCCATTGGCTGCCACTACTGTCAACCACAGCCAGTGAGTTAATGAGGAGAGAGCTGGGGCGGGCATGCTGCACTCTGTGTGTGAATGGACAAGCAGAGCAGCAGCTCGGGAATAATGCTGCTTGGTTGCCACCATAGCAATGGGGGAACTCGACAGGAAGGAGGCACCAGGAGGGCCAGGTAAGAGGAGGATAGGTACAATAGAAGCAACTGTGGGAGTCTCATTCTTTTTGGAAGCAGCGCTTACCCTGAAATCAGGGGGGGTACAGATATATGATAAAATCACAAAAACACAAAAAAATAGACTGCACCTCCATATAAGTCAACTGCATAATTTATTGTAAAAAAAGATCATTCACATGACATGGCCCGCACCATCCATCCCATAGCCTGAGTTTGACAATGGGTCCTAACCCCCCTCACATCCTCCATGAAGATCACCCCAACCGTTGACACTCATGACCCAAATCATCTAGTCATCTAGCCCAATAACTGGCAATACTATTGGCACACACAGCTGGTTTCTCCCATACAACTTCTGGTCCCAGTGTTCTTCAGCTGGTTTATCCAAACCATACCAGGGCAGAGGGGGACATATTGTGGTGGGACAGGGATTGAGTAACATCTCAGGGGGACAACGAGGGGTTCTCAGCTCCCTTGACAATTTCCCTTCATGCCATCTGTGAGGAGAGGGAGAAGGGTAGAGGTGGATGGGTGGGTTGGGGTGATCTTCATGGAGGGTGTGAGGGGGGCTAGGGCCCATTGTCAAACTCAGGATATGGCATGGACGGTGCGGGCCATGTCATGTGAATGATCTTTTTTACAATAAATTATGCATTTGACTTATATGGAGGTGCAGTCTATTTTTTCTTTTGTGTTTTTATGAAGAGGAGCATAGGGGTTGCTCTGTACAAAACCACGGCACAGAGCAGGTAAGTATGACATTTTTTTTTTTTAATCTGTCTTTAATATCATTTTAAGGCAGCAAATGAGGAATTAAGTCACTAAAATATCCGTTTTGGGTATATGGACCCTTGAACACCTTAGTTGCACAAGGTGCAAATAAAAAACTAAATATAAATACCTTGGGCATAGCTGGTATGCCTTGGGCTTCCTCCCTTTTGTTTAATGTCCCCAGTAAAATAACCGGGACTAGCAGGACTGCTCCTGTATAAACAAAACCTGCAAGCAGAGTTTGCAGGCTTCATTCAAGTATACATTATACTAGAATTGTTTTCAGGTTATTTTAATTTGTGCTTTTATGTGTAGTATCCTTTGAGTTACTGTAAATAATATAATACTGGTTCAGCAGCTTAGCAATTAGGATAAAAAGTATTAATTATGTCTGTAGAAATAAATGAATAGCAGAATAAAAAGACTACGTTTGATCTGCAGTAACACTAGTTGTTTTCTAGCTATACTGGTCAAATTGAAAAAAAAATTAAATTTTTTTTTCGCAGTTTGATATCTCTTTTTTTGTCTGCTTAGAAAGACATTAATAACAAAAGAAAGCTTTGTTTGTCCAGAAAAAAAAAATATACTGTATGTATTCTTTCATTATCTAAATGAATTGGTAAAATTACTGCCAAATCCACAAATCCATAGGCCTGTAGCTGAAATGCAAAAGATCCTCTGGTCAGAAGTAAAAAAGGATAGGAACTGATGTGGTTAATCAACTACAAACAAAATAAGTCACTAAATTAAGCAATGTGAACCTACAAAATGTTATCTAAACACATTTTGAAATATATAGCTATATTTTATGTGTTTGCTAAAATGCCTCCCACTGTCTTTATTCTCTGTAATATGAATACATCCTAGTGGGCTAAACATCTGATTTAGGCTAGAGCTACAATTATTAGCAGTTCAGTGTTCATACTAATATCTTAATATCTTTTACGTATCATGTTTGTTTTCACAAACGCTCTGATTAACAATTAAGGCATTGATTTTGCACTATCACACAATGCTGCAGTTTATTAAATACTGCAGGATTTATTCTCATCTCTTCCATACCCTTCAATGTGTGTAGAGGATTCATCACTCTACAGCCGTTCATAGCCCTTTTTCACTAGCACAAAACTGCAATTTTGTCTGTAGGACATTTTTTTTTACTCTATATTTTGGAATTGCTTCTTTAACCCTAGCCTTGGCCTAGCTTTATTGAATTATATGCAAATACATTCTTTCACAAAGTGGGGAATACAAATTTGATTAAAATGCAGGTTATTCACAAAAGGAATACAGGCAGAAAAGATCCAGGTTACTTTAAAAAAACTCGTCCATCTTTTCTTAGTTTTTTATTTGTTATGCATTATAATCTTTTTTGTTTTAGTCACATTTTCATTGCATAAAAAAGACTGAAGTTGGAAAAAAATTAGAAAACAAGGAAAAATGGATCTATTTTTTCTATGTGATTTCCATAGACTATGATATAAAATTACTAGAAAGAACATAACTACAACATATTGTAGTTTTAAAGTAAACGGTTACATTTATGTGGATAGACAATATGGGGTTGATTTCTCTAAAGCAGCAGAGAATGGTAATGTTTACTGAGCTTAGTAAATAGAGTGCAGCGTATTCATTTCAATTGACCAGTCTTGAACTATAATTCCTGTTTTTTTTCCCTTTCTCTTGCTCAATTGGTTATTTAAAGGGAACATAGCTTCAAACTATTTACTCACATTCACTTTGCAAAGTGAGCATACACTTTGCTACGTTAATAACCTCTACTTATTTAGGAAATCTCCCCCTATAGACATTGTAAACAGTTTCCTTAAACTTTAAGAAAAAAAAATGCTCTAAAAGGATGTCCTTTATTATGGAATCACAATAAGGTGTTATTAAAAAAAAAAAAAAAAAAAAGCTGTGTTTTAGTCTGCATCTTTATCTCAGTATTTTAATGTGCTTTCCCAAGCTTTATTGCAGCTTAGTGCATTAACAATGCAGCTTTACGCACAAAAACAGCAAAATACACACTCAAATGCAGTAAAACTAAAATACATGTTAAGCCGCCTGCTAAAAATATTTTCCTAGCACCTTAGTGTAAATCCAACCTAATGAGACATTTGCTTGCACTTTCAGGCAGTTGGGACATTTTACTGTGCGTAAAGTCTGCTGTAACCAATCAGAGGGTTCCTTTCTTTCTGGCATTTTGCACTGTTATGTTTATGGTTCATGGTAATGAAAGCATTGCTTATAAAATTGAGAGAAATTATTTTCCAGTGTACCTGAGAACTTGAACGTGAACAAGGGACTCATCTTGCATTAATTGCATGAATATACGTGTTCCTATTTGAAATTTGAGTATTTTGCTAGATTTGCATGACCTATTGTTTTTTTAATCTTTATTTGCTTCCTGCTGTTCTAATTCATTTTATTTTAAAATCAGTTAACCCTATTTTAAGCCCCAGGTAGATGCCAAATTCATGTTTTATCATTTTTATTGCTAGTTTAATAAAAATATATTTATATAGGTATTTTCCCCTTTGATCGAACACCCCATCATGTAGAATTTAAAAAAATAGACATTTTCCCTAGTTCTGATTGGGTATTTAAAAACATCAGCTTGAGTGATAATTATTTCTTTTTTTAAAGCAGCTCTTTATATTTTATTCGTGGATACAAGTGTTCTACAGGAAAGTCTTCCTTAATAAATGCATATTGCATGAATACACCTATTGTTCACATTTTATGGTACTTTATTCAGTCATTTGCTTCATTAACTCACATCCCATCTGTACATAAACTTTGTAATGTACAACTTGTGTGGTCTGCTCTCTCATCTCTGTAAACACGATGTGTGGAATACATATTACACCATTTCTTATTTCTACTTAAAATATATTTTTAAGTAAATTTAATAAAACTTGTGCATGATTTATGCTTTGGATTTTTCTATTAGAAACACAGTACAGTTAAAGCCAATAAGTAAATAAACTTGCATATAATAATTCTCAGCTTACCTTTAAGGAAACCAGTGCTATGAGTAAAAACAGGAATTGCTATTGCTGACCTGCTTTTAAGGATACTGGTTGCCTGGTTGTTTCTGCCTTCCTAAAAAAAACAGCTGCCTGGTTGTCATGCTGATCCTGTAGCTTCATTATTCTGAGTCACAGACCTGGAATGAGCATGAAGATTTGAAAGTCAGAGTGCAGTCAGAACTGATCTGCATTTTAGACTCGTGCCTCAACATATTATGTGGGTAGCAGTGGATCAACATGATAGCCAGGCAACTAGCATTTTCAGAAGGAGCATACAGCAATGGCTTATTTTATATTTTCTTAGCATGGTAGAGGAATACAGAGCAGGGAGAAAAATGCAAAAATCTCTTTTATATTTTAATGTCATGCTTCCACCGCCCCAACAGTCCACAATGGTTTTATCCCCTTTTCTTTACAAGCTCTGTCACATTTGCATAGACCATCCTATTAGCTATACAAAAGCTACATGGAGTTTTACAGATACTGCCACAGGCCTGAATATTACAGGGATATTTTTTTTTAATGGCAGTGCCCAGAACAAACATTATTGCAAATACTGATACACTTGGCTAAAACATATTTTCGTGTAGAATAATTTGACACCTACAACAGAAAGCTTACACATGAATGCAAAGTGTTGCTATTATTATTTTTATTAATATTCAATCTATTAATATCTTGATTAAAAAAAACACTTAAACAGCAAAACCTGAAATGGACTTGTTTTATATGTATATATTTTGAGGCCGATGTACTAGAGTTGTTCATTCAAAAAATGGAGTACAGATTCACTTTGATTATCCAATCATGTGCAGGAATTTGCTTTTGACGTGATTGGACAATCAAAGTGAATCTTCACTTTTTTGAGTGAACACTTTCAACCTTGAAGCAATATCTTTGTCTCCAGCCTAAATAAAGAACAGGGTGGTCTTAGTCTTCTAGCGTCCCTGAATTGTTACTGTTTAGAAGTAACAAAAAGTTAACTGGTGGCTGGTGACCAGCTATGATTTTTGTATGTCATGTGGTTATCTGGAGGACAGTAAAGTTGTTCGTAAATGTCACTGTTTGATTGTTCCAGAATACAAGCATTCTTCAGAAAGAAAACATACTTTGAATACTGTTCACCAACTCGAATAGTTCCTGTACGCAAAATCTGTGTTCTGGCTCATTATTTGAGGTCACATCTGTACTTAAACTTTGTAGACTAAGAAATGTGTGTGGTCTGCACTGTTTGGAGTACATAAGTCTTTTTAGATAGAGATGGCAGATATAAATAATGACAGTTATCTGTAATTTTCTTTGGAAATTGAAATACTTAAATAGATGTAGTAATCTACCAACTGACACCTCGGCATCACATTTTGTGATTAAACTAAATGTTTTTTTTTTTTGTTTTTTTTTTTAAGAAAGGGGAAAGAAATCAATGTAGAGTATAGGTAAAAGACATGTTATTGCAAATGCCCATGACCTGAGCTTTTAACTTAGTGATAGTTTCATAATTTCAAATGCTGCCCCTAAGATAGATTAAATAGCATGTAAAACAAACAGTCCCTTGCCATTCTTAGGCTTCCCACTGCCTTTGTGTTTCAATGAAGCCATTTAGCTTAAATCTATTCATTTATTTTAAATAGAAGTTGATGAACAAAATATTTTATGTCAGAAAAGCTGCAGTTTTTTAACTACTTGTATTTATCTATTCCGTGTTACTGTAAATTTGAATGGTAAGTAGACTGATGCACAGCTTGCAAGTGGCGACACGGACTTATTTTGTGTCATTGTCAAGACTTTACTTTTCAGCAACAGTAGCTTGGCCTTGGCAAATATTTTACTGAAAGCACGCATACCCCTAAATTACCACCCATCCCTAACTTTTATCACCCTCATACTTTATACATTCCCTAACCTTAAAGTTGAAGTCCAGTAAAATCCTCTCCATACTTAATCCCGCTCCCATTCCCATTCAAAACGTGTTCTAACCACCTTGTAAAGAAAAAATGTCTATACTTACCTATGCTGAGGACACTCTGGTCCGATCACATGATCGGCTCTCAGTGCTGGTTTCAGTGTTGAGGAGGGAAAGCTGACAGCAGATGCCTCATAGTAAGCCTATGGGTGACTTCATCACCCAGGCTCTGCACCCTTTGTTGGCAATCTCTCCTTTTTACTGAAGCCTGCTGCTGGAGAGATCATGTGACCAGACTGAAGCGCTTTCTGCATAGGTAAGTATAGACATCTTTCCTTCATAGGATAGTTAGAATAGGATTAAAATGGGGGTTGGATCAGGCTTAAGTATAGTTAGAATTTGACTGGACTTCCACTTTAAAGTGCAACTCTGGACTCATCCCTCAGGCCCTCAGGCTTTTCAGTGCTTCTTCCTCCTCCTTCTTCCCCCAGAGGCATGCCCACTGTGTGTTTTCCTTTTTTAATGCTTACTTTTTGAGGATGTCTTCAGGTTGGTTACATTATGTGCAGAGTCCTTTGTCTCTTCAGATTTTATCCTTGTCTTGATGGGTCCTTAGTGTAGCGGTACCCCCGAAGGAGCTGCTAATGAAATGTATATTTTCCCGAGCCTTCCACTGAATATTCTTGCAGCCAGTCACTATGGTATTTTCACACAGCCATGTGCACACACAATCCTGCTTGTTTCCAATGACCAGTCTAGGGGATGAATTTTCAATGCTTTATTGTAGAACTTTTATAGGAGAAGGATAGAGATAGGATACTCCAAGTAACTGAATGTAACTGAGGACAAATTCTCTCTAAGTTCTGTACAGCAGGCAGTCAGTGGCTTCACACAGCAGACTGACTCCAATGAAACAAGTCCATCTTTAAGCAACAAATGGCATGCCAGACTTTGTTTCTTCAAGACACTAGCCAGTGTCTCCTTTCTAACTCAGTGTAGCAGACTACCAAAGGCACTTTATGGCAGGCTGACTTTAGCAGAACAGGTCCCTTGTTAAGCAATAAGGACAGAAGCTGGACTCTGTTCTTCAAGACTCTCTCCAGTGTCTCCTTTCTAGCTGACACACCCAATTAAGCCTAGCAGCCGGCAGCCTCCTGGATAGGCTCTCGGGCCTAGCAGCCAAGAGCTGAACATACACCTCACCCCTCAAGCTTGGGTGGGCTGGGACTCCTCACCTTGAGCCCATGTGCTCCCTTTTATATGAAGGTGTTCACCCAAGATGCAGTGGGTCACCACTCCCCTGCTAGCTTGTCAGAACCACCTCCAAATACACCTGCTATCACTGGCTGAGGCTTTTTCCCTCTGTCCAATAGGGACCGGTACTACTGGACATGGTAAACGATCTCCAGACCATATGAAACAGCACCAGAGCACATAGAGCAGACCTTACTTAAATCAGGCTCTCTGATAAGCAGACAGCATGTAAATTTACCTGTCAGTTCCTCTGTTAAGCAGACAGAGCCAAAAACTATATACACTCTCTAGTACCCAAACTAGGAGGGTGCTACATCAGTGATGCAGAAAGCAGGACTGATGTGATGATATCATGGTCATTCTCTCCCTTATTACACTGTAGGTGCAGGGTGCCATAGCGACAATCTCTCAGGGGGTGGATTTATGATGACCTTACTTGCCCTGCATGTCCTTGGTCTTCCACATTTAATGATACCCAGCATCATGTTGCAGAATGGTATTACTGGAGGGGACAGCACTAAAAAAGAGGTGAGTACTGCAGCCAGAGCTACATTTTAGTTTACACCTGTGCTGGTGGAATATCTTATAAAATTGCCTGGATGTGGACTGTAAGGTTGGATTCACCCTGTTCTTTGGACATTTTCATGAATTTCATGAATGTGTTAACAACCATGAGTCTTTATACACTACCATTGTCATCAGTAGGCCCTATAAGGTGTGTCAACGCATCAAAAAACGAACAACAAAAATCAAAACATTACACAGAAGTGAACTAGCACTAGCCTGAGTACGTACATTGATCTGCATTCTATCCTATATATGTAAAATCCTAACCTAACCTTTAAAGGGAAAGTATACCTTTCATTTTCATTGTTTAAACAATTTATAATTACTGTATTTATTTTGTATTCATAGAATTGTATTGTAGAAACAGTAACTATTCCATTTGTGATTGCCTCTCTAATTGAAACGCCACCCAAACCATATATAACAGGGAGGGCAGTAGGACATATGCCACTGTTTCAGCTGTATATATATATGAGCTTCCTCTATTCAGCTACTGTATATAAACAACAGCCTTTTGTCACCAAAGCAGTTGACGTCAGCCAACATGTGAATAGAAGCCAGGAGCTCTACCTGCTTGCTGGATTATGTAATTATTAAATATTCCAAACATATACAAGATGTGTACACAATAATGTACCTACTTACCACATTTAACACACATTTTTAACCATTTGAGCTCCACAAGATTTTCAGCATTGCGCTATTTTAACTGCCAATTGCGCAGTCATGCAATACTGTAGGCAAATTACATTTTTATAACTTTTTTAAAACAAATATAGCTTTCTTTTGGTGGTATTTGATCACCATTGGTTTTTTTTTTCTTGCATTATATACGCAGAAAAGGCCAAAAAGTTTGAAAAAAAAACAATACAAATTTTTTTTTTCTTTGACGTAGTTCAGTGTCACTATAGTAACACGACTCTGGGGGGGGGTTCTTACCATATTGGTTCTTACACATTGTTGTTACAGTGAAGATGATTGTAACAACAACGTTTTCAACTGGTGATCTGTGATTGGCTACAGCTAATCACATGGTACAGGGTGCTGTGATTGGCCAGGAACAATTGTTATAGCTGTGGGCCATTCGCAGCATAGTCAGCACAGCTGTTATGAATGAATTCATAACAGCTTTGTTGACATTGTAATTCATAACAGCTTTGTTGACATTGTAATCACATGATCACCAGGCCTAGCAGTTGTGGCAGGGCGGGTGCCCCCCTTAGCCTAAGCAGGCAAAATGATGTCCATATACGTGATTTTGCCTGCATGTGCCAACCTGCCTCAATATACAGCATGTACTGTGGCTACGTAAGGAAAGGCCTTCTGTGCAAAGGGTAAAACATGTTCCCTCTCGTGCTCACAAGAATTGAGCACTGGCTAATGCATATGCACACGCACACAAGCCGTCGCGCATTCTCGTGCGCACCGGCACTTCTGGGCACCTACATAGTTACATAGTTAGTCAGGTTGAAAAAAGACACAAGTCCATCCAGTTCAACTAATAAAAAAAAATTTAAAAATTATATATAACCATACAATCCCATATATACAATCCTTCACCCACAGTTGATCCAGAGGAAGGCAAAAAACCCCAGCAAAGCGTGATCCAATTTGCTATAGTGGGCGAAAAGATAGATGCTGGCGCCAAACGGGCTATTTTAACTCGGCCAGTGCTCAGGATCAGTGCTGCTTTGTCTTCAGCCTCCTGTGTAACCTGTGACCCTGTGAATCTGTATCCTGCTTCCATTTGCTGACCTAGCTTGTCTTGACCATTCTCTGAACCAGGGGTGGACAGGCAACTCATGGGGCCCCCGGGCAACAGGAAATCATGGGGCCCCCTGTGTCCCCGCTCACACTCAAGCCACACCACCCAGCTTCTTCCGTGGGATCAAAACTGGTTGGTTCACGACAGGCTAAAGAGGGTGGGACAGGGCTGAGGAGGCCGAGTGTAAAGAAGGGGAAACTTAAAGCTGGAAAATCAATAAAGCAGGGTTTCTCAACCTTTTTACCAAGGAACTCTTGGCAAAAAGTTTGAGATCTCAGGGAACCCCTGAAATAATGTTCAGTTCCACAGCTCACGGAACATTGGTGTGAACAGCGAGCTGTTGATATAACAATTATTTTTAGAAATAGCATAAAAAAATTGAATAAATATTAAAACTTACCTATTTAATTTGAAACTTGTGTTTGCATCGTTCTGCGCAGATGCTCAATTCTGGCTTGAACCTGAGATAAGTAGAGCACAGGGTGCAGCAGGGCAGAGCATGGGAGTCAAGAAAGCACAGTACACAGGGGGCAGCAAGGCAGAACATGGGGAAGTATGGCAAAGAATAGGAGTCAGTAGGTCAGAGCACAGGGGGTCATGAGTGGACAATATGTGTGTGTGGGGGGGGGGGGCAGGAGGGCACACTACATGGGGAGCAGCAGGGTGAATTATGGGGCACACAAGGGCACATTACAGGTTGGGGGCACAATAGGACACGTTACATGGGTGGCAGCAGGGAACATTACAGGGCTTATTACATGGGGGAGGCAGAGGGGCACATTATGGGGCATGGCAGGGCACATTATGGGGCACAGCAGAGAACATTACATGGGGCAGGAGGGCACATTATGGGGCACAGCAAAGCACATTAGGGGGGGACAACATGTCATATTATGGGGCACAGCAGGGTACATTATGAGGCTTAGCAGAGCATATTACATGGGCCAAGAGGATACATTATGGGGCACAGCAGGGGATATTACATGGGGCAAGAGGGCAAAATATAGGGCACAGTATGGTGCACACAGCAGGGCACATTATGTGGCACAGAATGGTGCATCACGGGCACACAGCAGGGCACACCATGGGGCACAGGGCACACTGCAGGGCAAAGGGCACACAGTAGGGCACATCACATGGCCCACAGCAGGGTACAGGGCACATCATGGGGCATACAGTAGGGCTCAAGACGCATCGCAACGCACACACGAGGGAACTGGGTATACAGTGGGGTAAACAGTAGGGCACATCGTGGGGCACACAGTAAGGCATATCACAGGGCATAGAGTAAGCCATGGGAGCAGGCAGCAGTGCATGGGGGCACACATCAAAGCAAGACATGGGACTGACATCAGGGCATTGGGGCATAGAGCAGGGCATGGGGGCAAAGAGCAGGGCATGGGTCAGACAGCAGAGCAGGCACAGAGCAGGGCATGGGGCAGACAGCAAGGCATGGGGGCAAAGAGCAGGACATGGGGCAGACATCAGGGCATGGGGGCACAAAGCAGGGAATGGATCACAGAGCAGGACATTGGGCAGACATCAGGACATGAGGGCACAGAGCAGGGCATGGGGGCACAAAGCAGGGCATGGAGCAGACATGAGGGCATGGAGGCACAGAGCAGGGCATGAGGTAGACAGCAGGGAATGGGGCAGACATCAGGGCATGGGGGCACAGAACAGGGCATGGGGGCACACATCAGAGCATGGGGCAGACAGTAGGGCATGGGACAGAGGGCAGGGCATAGGGCAGACATCATGGCATGGGGCACAGAGCAGGGCATGGGAACACACATCAGAGCATGGGGCAGACAGCAGGGCATGGGGCACAGAGCAAGGCATGGGGGCACAGAGCAGGGCCCGAGGCAGACAGCAGGGCATGGGGGCGCAGAGCAGGGCATGGTGCAGACACCAAGACATGGGGGCACACATCAGAGTATAGGGGCCCGGAGGAGGGCATGAGGCAGACAGCAGGGCATGGGGGCACAGAGCAGGGCATTGGGCAGACAGCAGGGCATGGGGCACAGAGCAGGGCATAAAACAGACATAAGGGCATGGGGGCACACATCAGAGCATGGGGGCCCAGAGCAGCGCATGGAGAAGACATCAGGGCATGGGGGCACAGAGCAGGGCATGGGGCAGACATCAGGGCATGGGGCACAGAGCAGGGCATGGGGCAGACAGCAGGGCCTGGGGGCACCAAGCAGGGCAATGAGCAGACATCAGGGCATTGGGCATGCATCAGAGCATGGGGCAGACAGCAGGGCATGGGGCACAGGACTGGGCATAGGGCAGACACCAGGGCATGGGGGCACAGAGCAGGGCATAGGGCAGACCTCAGGGCATGGGGCAGACAGCTGGGCACATAGAGAGACATAGGGCACATAGAGGGACACAGGGCACATAAAGGGACACAGGGCACACAGCAGCATACAAGCAGTCCGTCCGAGGTGATGACAAATACAAGCACCTGGTGGGAATGGGAGGGAGGGAGGGGCCAGCGGGGAGGAGCGCATCACAAGAGGTCTATTGACACTACAGTCTCTTAGTGTCAATAGTGTCTATCTCGTAATTTATCTCATAATTTACACCAACATTTAACTTTTAACCCAATCCTATAAACAGTAAAGGTAACAGTCTGATGCCAAAAAGTTACTGTGCTGGATCTGCAACACTGACACACGTCTTTGCCTTTATTGTCCACAACTACTAATTTTCTTCTCCTTTCATCATCAAACTTGAACTAGAAGGGTGGCTACTTTGTTGCTATGTTCAAAGCAGTGCTTCGTTCAGATACCTTGATCAATGAGAGGCAGGAGAGGCAGAAGAATTAGCTGTAAATGCGGTGCGAAAGTAATGAATCTGCATGTGACACAGATGTCAGGTCATGCTATATGTTGTGTATAGTATAGAAATACTGTCCTATTTCAGTAAGGATTGGTGGAAGTCTGTATTTTATAGACACTGAATAGTTAAGATAAACATAGACATAGATTTACAGAGATATTCTAAGAGTAATGCTTTTTGACTCTATCCTTATATTCCATCATTCTAACACAACTATTATTTAATACTCTCTTTTAATTTGTCTGAGGGAAGGCAAATTTGAGATTCAATGCATAAAATTGTTTTACAAAAATGCTTTAACTGTAAAAATTAATTAAAAAGACACCTAGAAATGCGCCTCTAGGGATTCGGCTATATTAAAGTTGTAAAAATATATTTGGCCTAAAATGGATTGTGAACAGGTGTTCAGTAAATGGTGGAAAAACACTGATTCATGGGTTGCGCTGAGCACTTAAGTGCCTCAGAAATTGTGTGTGCAGCTTTGTACAGCGTCTCAGCCTGGGTTTACTTTAGATTTATCACACAGTGATAGAAATACATTATTACCTATTAAATAACCTGTTAACCTAAGAATACCCATAGGTATGCTTCAGTTAAAACAAGTTCTATTTATGTACCTGTAATATGAAGTGTGCTAATGGTAACATTTCTTGTTGGTCAAATCAACCAATTGGCTTCCTTGGTTTAGTTTCAAAGCTGAATTGTAAAATCAAGAGTTGGAAGTTGATTAGTTGGATACACATGGCACCAGTAAGTGCCCATTTTCTGACTTCTTTTATAAGAAATGTCCTTTCCTTTTCTCCAGAATTTTTCTACAAACTGTCACTATATATAAAAAAGACCAAAACATAAATCTGTAGTTAGAACATATGCAAGCTACCAATTTTCCATTTGGAAATGCAAGCTTCCTGGTTGTTGCTGTGGAACGAATATGTAGATCAGGACCATTGGAGATTGTCTGTCTAGGAAGGGCAATGGAGTCTAGAGAGTAAGTACAGTTAGTAATTTGTTGGGAGGGGTGGTGTCTGTGTGAAAGGGAGCACTTCAGTAATATTTTTGTTACTATTATTAGGTAAATGGGTGGTCAGATGTAATGGATTTGCTCCTGTTTTCATCCAACCACATCCAAGTACAACTTCACATTGCAGAGACAAAGTGACCAGCATAAGAAGTTGCTTCTGTTTGGTCTATTGTATTTGTATTTGTTTCTTTTTTAAAGGACCACATCCAACTAGCCTGTGGATGAGAGAAAGGAGCAGGTGGATTAGAGAGAGGCTGGGCCCTCCAACCCACCCAGGACTATTAGCACCCTGCTCAACCCACCACCATCCACTCTGGGAGGATCCAAACATTCAGAAAGCCTGGATATGTCACTTCATCAGCTATCTATCTATCTATCTATCTATCTATCTATCTATCTATCTATCTATCTATCTATCTATCTATTGCCATAATCTATCCATCTTCTATAAATTGTCTGTAATAAATTTCCTGTCTCTCTAGGGTGCTGCGGCAGAGGATCACTATGTCACAGAGTTTGAGCTTGCATGTGGACGTGGAAGGTGGTAGAGGGGAACAGAGATGACCCTCCAAACAGAAGAACAGATCCTTGAGCTGCTTGGGGAAGTGTGGAAAGAATGAAGTGACAGGGATCCATGCAATGATCCCCAAGATCCCTGTGCAACATTCTGCCACAGCATCTGGCTGATACTTGAAGACCTCAGTGAGGAGGGGGAAAACAAGGCCATGGATAGCATCTACGCATTTCTAGTGGCTTCCAGGTCAGCAAAAAGAAGTGGCATGCCAGCACCACTATGTCCACCTGCTCCCGTAGCGACCTATCCATCTGAAGCTCCTCCAGGTCCACCTCTCTAACCAGTTACATTGGCCATGCCATGTCCCCATGCTTCCTTCCAGCAACCTACCCCCAACCAACAACTCCTCTGCACCCCCCCTTCATTTTTACCAGATCCATGCCTTTCCCATTACTTTTATTGATCCCTCCCAGTCCCCACTTGATTTTTCCAAAGGACTTGCTTCCTCTGCCTTCCCTGTGTACCAAAACCTGTTGTTTTTTTTTGTTTTGTCTATCAGTGTGTGCTGATAGCTTGTAGGAGGAGTTTTCATTTCTCCCACGATTGTCCTATCAGGCTTCAAGACTCATGATTCTCTGTCTGGACATGTCTTGACTGTGCTGATCACATGCACCCTCCCAAGAAAAAAAAAAACTCTGTACCAATACACATCAAACTGAGTAGCCTGACTCTATAGACTCTGAATGTAAATATTTTTTGGAGTCTGTTAAAGAAGGAGAGAGAGAGATCAGAGCAGACAGGATTGGACAGCCTTTTTACACAATGCAGAGGATTAACCCCTTAGGTTCCAGACTAAGGGGAATAACAAGCATGCTTTACTGCACATTCAGACTGATTTTAGGAACACTTTAATCATTCACCTGGGTTAGCATCTTTATTGTTAACATAGTGTTCCATATTTCAATAAGCCCCCTGTCCACAGACCACGTTACCCACCACAACACATTTGTGGGGAAGAGACCCTTGTCCTCTCAACATTGGAATAAGCTGCTTTGTCAATGCAGGTGTTTGGAAGCTGGCAGTGGGTTATAGGGGGGATGCGGATGACAGGGAGGAGGGTGTTAGCAAGGTGGCAGTGGTGTGCCAGGTGTGATGAGGATGAGGATGGCAGGGGGTAGGGTCTTGGCAAGGTGGCATTTGGCTGCCAAGTGTGATGAGGATGACAGGAAGTAGGGTGTTAGCAATCTGGCAGTGGTGTGATGGGGATGAGGATGACAGGAGGTGGGGTGTTTGCAAGGTTGCAGTGGGGTGCCAGGTGTGATGAAGATGAGGAACACAGGGGGTGGGGTGTTAGCAAGGCTGCAGTGGGGTGCCAGGTGTGATGAACATGAGGATAAGGGTGACAGAGGGTGGAGTGTTAGCAAGGTGGTGCCAGGTGTGATGAACATGAGGATGACAGGGGGTGGGGTGTTAGCAAGGTTGCAGTGGGTTGCCAGGTGTGATGAAGATGAGGATGGCAGGGGTGGGGTGTTAGCAAGGTATCAGTAGGGGGCTAGGTGTGATGAATATGATGATGAGGACGACAGGAGGTGGGCTGTTAGCAAGGTATCAGTGGGTTGCCAGGGGTGATGAACATGAGGATGGGGATGACAGGGGGCAGGGTGTTAGCAAAGTTCTAGTGGGGTGCCAGGTGGGAGGAGGGGGCAGTGTGTTAGCAAGATGGCAGTGGTGTGCCAGGTGGGATGATGATGACAGGGGAGAGAGAGAGAGAGGAAAAGCACAGAAAGAGAGAAAGAAGTTTCACAAATATGAAAAAAGAAAACATGATCTGTATTATTTATGAAATTAGAAATTGGGAAACAAATGTATTTTTGAAAGTTTAGAAATATCTATCACCTCAATATGTACATCTGCAGGCTTTAACTGATGCTGCAAAATCATGTACATTGGTGTTATCTCGCTTATGGGAATCACTACCTCTTGAAATCCACTACAGCCTGTGTCCTCATACTTTTGTGGGAAGCGGAGCATCCATCAACCAAGATGTGACATCCCACCCACTGTGTTCTTTTTTAGTTGTTGGGCATGCATGGGCTGTCATTTAAGATCTGTATACACGCCCACATGTGTGCTGTCAATATCATGTGACCTGAACAGTTCAACTGAAACAGGAAATGTTCTCTCCAGCAATAGAGACCAAAATGAGCATGTGCAGCAGGACTACCCTCACTGTGTCTTATCTGGACTTGTCCAGGGTGACCCTGCAGGAGGGGGGGGGGATCTGCACATGCAGGATCTAACATCCTTTTATACAATGTAGAGGATTAATCACTTAAGTATAACAAGCATACTATTCTGCATATACAGACAGATTTTACTGTTGTGGGTTTAGTAACATTTTAAGTGACACTGACACAAGTGGAAACATTTTAGTGAGCTATACTAACGCATATCCCTTAAAAAGGAAAACATTTAGGCAAATTAGCATATTACAGAACTGCATCTGAAAGACATTAATTGAAATAAAGATCTCTTGCACATATATTCAGGACATATTAATATAATTTAGTTTATAATATTTGAATACTATTGCAGTACCATAATATATATACAGTATATACTGTATATTATAATATTTTTAATCATAGTGTTCTGAAAACTTTCTTTTTTATGTTTTCCAGCTACAGTTAAAAAGATCTCACTTCAACAATACTTTTTCTGTTTAACCATCCAAAAATATTAGCATTACTGGTTAAGGGGGTGTAACATTCTTTTTGCTTCTGCAGTTATATTATATGCCCAAGTAAATAGTGAATTAAAGTTCAGTGTTAAAAGTTTATCTATTGGTCTGTTAACCTGATTTTTTTTTAAAAAGTGACCCTGAAGTGGTTGTGGACCCTGGCTTGCTACATAAAGTAATCATTTAAAGAGACTTCCCATTGTTTTAGGAACCCTATCCAGGATAGCCTGGTAGATAGTCTGATGCTAAGACTCAGGTGAAGAATCTACAAAATTGCCAGGTGCATAGGGGTATCAAAAAGATTGTGTCCCCTGACATGGTGAACAGGGGTAATGTTGTTAATGATACATCTGACACACTCCTAAGCCATTGGTACATAGTACGGAGGTACAGATGCTGGGAGTAAACATTCCAATTACTGAGATGTTTTCTCTAGATGTGCTACTGGGAGAAATTGAAAAGCACCAGGAAACCCCTGATGCTCCTCCTATGGGGGATTTGGAGGTGTCGAGAGAAAATTTTGATATGCCACGGTAAATGATCCATCTCTCCAGAAAGCTCAGGAGAATTTCAGGTGAATTTCAGGTGACATATGTAAGTTTCCAAGTCCAAGAAATGGTGGACACGTTTCTGAGGATGAGGATAGTTGTAGTTAGCAACCTTTTGTACAAAATAAATGCACCAATCACCCTCCCTTGCCCCGATCCTCTTCCTCCCCCTGCTGCCCCTTTCCCCTGCTGGCTGCTGGCTTCCCTTCCTATCACTCCTGCCAGCTCCTGCAGGCACATAGGGGGATAGTTTCAGGATGGAGAGCAGGAGCTGGTAAATACTTATTATATGTGTATAGTGATATTATTTGATCTATTTTATATATTAAATTACCATATGATGTTATAAATACATTGGGGGCTATTTACTAAAGCTGCAGAGTGCAAAATCTGTTGCAGCTCTGCACAGAAACCAAACAACTTCCAGGTTTTATTGCCAAAGCTTAATTGAACAAGCTGAAGTTAAAAACTGATTGGCCACAATGCACAGCTGCACCAGATTCTGAGCTTCAGCCAGAATTCAGCTTTAGGCCGGCCATACATGGTTTAAATTTTGAAAGAATTTTCTTTAGAAAGTCTTATCTAAGAATTTTCATTCGAATTTCGCACCATTAGTGGGCTGCAGCAACAGTCGATTTTTGTGTGGCAATCAAATTTGAGTAATTGGGCATATTGGAAATTTTTTTAAAAACAAATGATTTTCTAACCAATGATGGGAGAATCATGCGAGAAATGTAATAGAAAAAGCAAAGTACATGAGTGCAAGAAAAAAAACGCACAAAATTTCTGATTTTAAAAAAGAAAATTTGTTCGGAATTTGACCATGTATGGCCTGCCTAAGTAAATCTACCTGATTGTATATGTTATATATATATATATGCATAAAATACTTTTCATATCTTTTTTTTATATACAGGCGGTCCCCTAGTTACAAACATTCGACTTACAAATGACTCCTACTTACAAACAGAGGGAGACAACAGGAAGTGAGAGGAAATCTACCCATAGGAAGGGAAATTCACTCCTGTAAGAATCATTATGGGAAAAAGGTGTCTCCATGGAAGCTTTATCACCAATCCTTATTTCCATAACAACCCAACATTTTCAAAATCCAAATATTATTGGAACAGGAAGTGAGGTGAAATCTTCTGAACTGAAACATAGACAGCAAAACAAACATTACAGGGATGTTAACCCTTCCCTATGCTATCCAAAAAGCTTAAAAATATTTTTTTTGGCTGAAGCTACACTTAAAAAATGTACCTGTTCCAACTTACAAATTCAACTTAAGAACAAACCTACAGTCCCTATCTTGTTTGTAACCTGGGGACTGCCTGTACATGTAAAGAGTGTTGTATGTTATGGAATGATTGATTATATAAATATAAATTTATGGTCGTGGCCCTACGACTGAGACGTATATGGATCACATAAACACGAGACAAGACTTACAACATAACATAGACCTGAGGTGTGCCTTTGTGGTCTGGATGGTATGCCAAGAAAAGGGGGCACACTCAAGATAAGTAATGGATGATTGTGGAGAGGAAAAAGTGCCAAGAAGTGCCCTGAAAAGGAGAATGGGAGGGGGGGTATTGTGCACCGGAACCGACAAAGACAACAGGTGAGGTGTGCCTTGGTGGTCTAGTCGGTATGCCAAGAAAAGGGAGCAAAAATCTCTGGGTAGGTAAGTAGTTCTTTATTCATTCTGTCACTATTGCACAAGTTTCGTAAAGGCTTGTACCATTTCTATCTGAGGATCTGGAATGTATCTAGCGAAGCGGGTAGATTTCCATCCGACTAATTTCTTGATCACGTGGTCTGGTACTCCGAGCTGAGATGTGGCTAAGGCTGCTCTGATCCGGAAGGAATGTCCGGAGTACCAACTGGGGTTAAGGCCCAAGTTGACCAGGAGGATCCTAACGTGTCTAATAGTTGGCTGCCACTCAGGGGCTGGTCGAAAATGGCAACAACGGGCTGGAGTCTGATTGGCTAGGCAAGTGAGACAGTAGCCTGTTGAGTACCGTTACTGGGCACTAGGCGTTGGTTGCCTGAAAGAGGTTGATGTCGACCCTAGATCCGGATTGTTGAGTTTTAAAGACTGCAAGGTGGAAAACGTACTGTTTTGGAAGTGAGTCAGGTGGTGTCTGTATAGTATCCGTCTGCTGGAGCCACTAAAGGTAAACTAGCTAGGCTGCAGAAGGCCGTAGAATGCCAGGTAGATGGCTTCTTGGATGACCAGGCTGGGCTGAACCCAAAACAGGGAACGTGCAAGAATTTTAGACATGTCCCTAAAGATGGCACTAGTGACAGGCAAGTGTTTGCCGTTGGCTACAGGCTGATGCTTCTGGATGCCATGTAGTTGGGATCTGACTGTGTGGGCCAAAATCAGAAATGGCTTTCCGGGGTCCTGAAAGGACAGAAAATGCTGGATACTGGCTAGGTATAGCCTGATAGTGTTATGAGAAAGAGCCAGCTGCATGTGGCAGTACGATATGAAGGATAGGACATGCTTAATGTCACCTGTGGTTGCTGCGGGGCATGAGGCTAGAAGCCTGCAGTAGGTGTTCCAAGCAGTGCAATAGGCCTTCAGTGTGTTGTGGGACAACGAGTTGTTAACGAGCTGGGTTGCGTCGAGAAGGTGAGGTTTTAATCCATCGTCAGCTGTGACCAAGGTGGGATAGGAGTAGTCTTTGGGTCGGTTCCGGGTTTCTGCTGAAAGAATGAAATGACATTGAAGCAGGACAGTGCATCCACTGTGACGTTGCACTTGCCTGGAATATACGTGCAGTGAACATTACATTGATGCTGCAGGGACGACTGCACCAGCCTGCATAGGAAAAAACTAATGAGGAGCTACTTGGACCTATCTTTGTTTATAATTGCGGCTGTAGCCTCTTTGTCTGTAACAAAGACCACCGTTTATCCTGTCTAGGTATGGTGCCAGACCTAAGCTGCTGCTACAATGGGATGGAGTTAAAAGAGGGAATGAAAAGCCGGGCATCTGAAGGATTTCTGGTGGCCATGGCCCTGCGAAGCAGTGATGGCCAAAAATTACTGAGCAATCTGTGGAGGCTGCGGCTTCCGTAACTACCTAAGGTGATAAAGCTGATGCTAACGGAATAAGCATGGATATGCTGTTTCCAGTTTGCAAGGAGTTCGTCCGACATTGTCAAATCCGTTATGCTGCTGGGTTCAGCCTGAGAACTTTATCGAGGTCTTGTACCTAAGAGAGGAAAACCAAGAGGCGTGCAATGAAGGAGCGACCCTAAGGGATAACTCTTATGGCAAAATTAAACATCCCTAATAGGGATCGTGGTTGTCTCTTAGTACGTCCTGCGAGAGGTTAAAGGTGTTACTGACCAGCCTGATTTGGGCCAATTAATCGGGAAGTAGGCTAGCCTGCAAGGAGTAAGTGTCTGGAGTGGTGCCTATGAAGGAGATGGACTGTACCGGGCCTTCCACTTCATGCCTTGAGAGATTGAAAACATGTTAAGAGGGGTCGTAGCCGTAGGATAGTCTTTTTTTTTCTTTTTTTCCTGTTTTTTTTTTTCTCTACGTGAGTGGCCAGGTAGACTGACACTGGAGAGTATGAGTAGCCATTGAGCTTGTGCCCAAAACCTTGAGGGGGGCCATGTTGCGGAAGCTTGTAGTGCTTGTGAATGAGTAATGAGTGCCTGTGGGTGTGTAATGAGTGTAATGAGTGGTGACAGTGAGCTTGTGGCTTGGACCTTGCAGGGGAGGCTGATCTGCAGGGCTCGTGGTGCCTGTGGATGTGTAATGGGAGGTAACAGTGAGCTTGTGGCAGGGCATTTGCGGGGGAGGCTGCGCTGCTAGGCTTATGGGGCCTGTGTAATGAAAAGCCACAGTGAGCTTGTGGCAGGGCACTCGCGGGGGAGGCTGCGTTGCGGGGCTCATGGTGCCTGTGTAATGAAAGGCGACAGTGAGCTTGCGGCAGGGACCTCGAGGGGGGGGCTGTGCTGTGGAAGTTCGTGGTGCCTGTGGGTGTGTAATGAGTGTAATGAGTGGCGACAGTGAGCTTGTGGCTGGGACCTCGCAGGGGAGGCTGATCTGCGGGGCTCGTGGTGCCTATGGATGTGTAATGGGAGGTGACAGTGAGCTTGTGGCAGGGCATTTGCGGGGGAGGCTGCGCTGCTCGGCTCGTGGTGCCTGTGTAATGAAAGGCAACAGTGTGCTTGCGGCAGGGCACTCACGGGGGAGGCTGCGCTGCGGGGCTTGTGGTGCCTGTTGATGTGTAGTAAGAGGCGACAGTGAGCTTGTGGCAGGGCACTCGCAGGGGAGGCAGCCCTGCGGGGCTCGTGGTGCCTGTGTAATGAATGGCGACAGTGAGCTTGTGGCAGGGCACTCGCGGGGGAGGCTGCACTGTGGGGCTTGTGGTGCCTGTGTAATGAAAGGCGACAGTGAGCTTGTGGTAGGGAACTCACGGGGGAGGCTGCGCTGCAGGGCTTGTGGTGCCTGTAGATGTGTAATAAAAGACGACAGTGAGCTTGTGGCAGGACACTCGCGGGGGAGACTGCACTGCGGGGCTCGTGGTGCCTGTGTAATGAAAGACGACAGTGAGCTTGTGGCAGGGCACTCACAGGGGAGGCTGTGCTGCGGGGCTTGTGGTGCCTGTGTAATGAAAGACGACAGTGAGCTTGTGGCAGGGCACTCACAAGGGAGGCTGCGCTGCGGGGCTTGTGGTGACTGTGTAATGAAAGGCGACAGTGAGTTTGTGGCAGGGCACTCGCGAGGGTGCCTGGTGCCTATGGATGTGTAATGAGTGGAATGCATGGTCCTAGTGGCGACTGAGAGCTAGGGAGGGGCCACATGTGGATGGTTTTAATCGCAGAGGCATCTTTTGTTTGTTTTTTTTTCTGAGTTTTTTTCTTTCTGTGTTTTTTTTTTCTTTTAGAGACTGGAATGTGCTTGCTAGAAGTTATGCTGAGATACGTGCTTGCAACGATTGCAAGAAGTTATGTTGAGATGCGTGCTTGCAACAATTGCAAGATAGAAGTGTCACTGAAGATGTATTTGTGGTCGTAGGGTATAGCATAAACCGATGCGAATCGGTAGGTAGGGAAATGGTATGAACAGAGTAAATGACATGAACCGCTGCAAATTGCTGTGTGTAATGCATCGATACAAACCGTTGTGCCGCCGACGCGACTAGGCTCGAATCGGACTGTAGTAAGTATGCAATGGTTTTGATACGATTCGGTTGTAGGGTGAATGACATGGCCGATGCAAATTGGTTGAGGTGTGCATGTAATTAATCCGATACGAATCGGCTACAGAGTAATGCAATGGATCCGAATCGGCTGTTGGGTGTGTAGGGTGTACATTTTTTGGGGGGTTTTTTTGGTTTGTTTTTTTTTTGTTTTTTTTATAGAAAGTACTTTGAACCTAATACAGGATTGAACAACCTGAACTCAACTGACCTAAGGGAGAAATGACAGACAAGAGACGTGAGTGACCGAACTGTGTGCCACTGGAGACAATAAATGGTAGGATCGTGTGCCACTGGAGATGTGCTTGCAACGATTGCATGAAAGTAGTCTCGGCAGGGAGGTGAAGATAAGAACAAATCGTGCCGACTCAAGTCGGAGTTTATGAAGCTGGAGTATCATGTGTGTTTGAGTAGGTGCAACCGTATGAATGGTCTGTGTAACCACTGGTTGCTTGTGGCAGGAGCCCCACAAAGGAGACCGAGCTGCAGAATGCTTGGGATGTGTGTGACAACTGGCAGCTTGCGTCGTGCCGAGGATACAAAACACTGTCGCCGATGCGACCGGGGTTCAATTGGGCCGTCGTTAAGTGTAAGGGGGCCACACCTCCTTCAAAACTGAACACCTGCCAACCACCCAACCCCCAAGGCTAATCAAAGTGTACACAAGGCACCAGGTGGGCCAAATTACCACCTCAATCAGCCACAGAACCTGTGCAAACAATACATGCTAATCTCCAAATGGATGAGACGGCAGCCCCATAGACAGTGAATCCTATGAGCAAAAAAGTCAAGTGATATCGGACAACGACTGACAGTGACTCAGAGGCTTGGATCTACGAACGAATCGTAAGTTGTGGATGGGATGACAAACAAGGCAGAGGGAACCTACAAATCTACTGCGCCTGTGCTGAATGATGTCGAGATACGAGCAATAACAACTCGGAGGCAGCAAAGCATGAAAGAGTTGCAGGATAGGAAACATAACGAATTGTATCATTGCATATGAAACTAAAATGTTTGAATCCTACATGCAACAGCGAGTGAGAACTGCTGACAAAGACCACAAACTGAGAGGCCGCAACACACTGGTAATCGAATGCACAGACTTACGAGCACAAAGTGAGCTGGGAAGAGCCGGCCTAGTGACATGTGGTATTGACAAGGACCACAGGTGAGTGGCCTGCTTAAATACCCTCCGGGCTCCTCCCATAAATTCAGGCCACCATGCTGGCCTTCTTATATATACTACCTATTTTGTTACCTTATAGGTAAATGTCATTACATAAAAAGTCCTGACTATTTTTTAGCATTTAAGATATGAGGAAGTGCTGATAAGTATTGTGCCTTACCCAGACAAAATTGAGCTAGAAATCTGTAAATTGCAGGGTGTACTGGCAATTTGTCTATATTCAATGGTGCAAGAATCAACTACTTATGATTTTAACTTATCTTTCTTTTTTAGGTCCAAAATGAACATGGCAGCACCTCCAGAAAAATTCAATGTGGAAGAGCATAGGACCATAATCAAGTTCCTGTTTCTCCAAGGGAAAGATGCGAAGCAGATCCATGATGAAATGTCACAAATTTTGGGAGACAGTGGCCCTTCATATGCAACAGTTAAATGTTAGGTTGTCAGTCTTAAAACTGGCCATTTTGGTGTTGAAAATGAGAAACCCAGTGGAAGGCTTGCTTCTGTCTCTGTGCCTGCAAATGTGAAAGCCATCCATGACATGATCATGGAGGACTGCCAAATATCAGCCAAAAGTATTGCTACATACAGTGAGGAAAATAAGTATTTGAACACCCTGCTATTTTGCAAGTTCTCCCACTTAGAAATCATGGAGGGGTCTGAAATTGTCATCGTAGGTGCATGTCCACTGTGAGAGACATAATCTAAAAAAAAAAAAAAATCCAGAAATCACAATGTATGATTTTTAAACTATTTATTTGTATGATACAGCTGCAAATAAGTATTTGAACACCTCTCTATCAGCTAGAATTCTGACCCTCAAAGACCTGTTAGTCTGCCTTTAAAATGTCCACCTCCACTACATTTATTATCCTAAATTAGATGCACCTGTTTGAGGTCGTTAGCTGCATAAAGACACCTGTCCACCCCATACAATCAGTAAGAATCCAACTACTAACATGGCCATCAGAAATCAGCCCAGAACTACATGGGAGGAGCTGGTCAATGACCTGAAAAGAGCTGGGACCACCATTTCCAAGGTTACTGTTGGTAATACACTAAGACGTCATGGTTTGAAATCATGCATGGCACGGAAGGTTCCCCTGCTTAAACCAGCACATGTCCAGGCACGTCTTAAGTTTGCCAATGACCATTTGGATGATCCAGAGGAGTCATGGGAGAAAGTCATGTGGTCAGATGAGACCAAAATAGAACTTTTGGGTCATAATTCCACTAAACGTGTTTGGAGGAAGAAGAATGATGAGTACCATCCCAAGAACACCATCCCTACTGTGAAGCATGGGGGTGGTAGTATCATGCTTTGGGGGTGTTTTTCTGCACATGGGACAGGGCGACTGCACTGTATTAAGGAGAGGATGACCAGGGCCATGTATTGCGAGATTTTGGGGAACAACCTCCTTCCCTCAGTTAGAGCATTGGTCGAGGCTGGGTCTTCCAACATGACAATGACCCGAAGCACACAGCCAGGATAACCAAGGAGTGGCTCTGTAAGAAGCATATCAAGGTTCTGGCGTGGCCTAGCCAGTCTCCAGACCTAAACCCAATAGAGAATCTTTGAAGGGAGCTCAAACTCCGTGTTTCTCAGCGACAGGCCAGAAACCTGATTGATCTAGAGAAGATATGTGTGGAGGAGTGGGCCAAAATCCTTCCTGCATTGTGTGCAAACCTGGTGAAAAACTACAGGAAACGTTTGACCTCTGTAATTGCAAACAAAGGCTACTGTACCAAATATTAACATTGACTTTCTCAGGTGTTCAAATACTTATTTGCAGCTGTATCATACAAATAAATAGTTTAAAAATCATACATTGTGATTTCTGGATTTTTTTTTTAGATTATGTCTCTCACAGTGGACATGCACCTACGATGACAATTTCAGACCCCTCCATGATTTCTAAGTGGGAGAACTTGCAAAATAGCAGGGTTCAAATACTTATTTTCCTCACTGTATCTGGGAATATCACATGAGACAGTTGGTGCCATGATCCACAGTGACTTGGAAATGAGAAAGCTTGCAGCAAAGTGGATCCCAAAACTTTTGACAACCGAACAAAAGAGGAAGCATTGGTGGCTGTTTTGGAACATTTTGCAAGAAATTAGCCAGATTCCCTGCACAATCTGGTAACTGGTGATGAGATATGGATCTACTGTTATGATCCTGAGACAAAGGATCAGTCTAAGGAATGGAGGCACAGTGGTTTCCCTTCCCCCAGGCCAAAGAGGTTCCATGTGCAAAGGTCAGTGCAGATGCAGATGGCAACAGTTTTTTGGGATAAGAAGGGAGTTCTGCTGGTGGGCTACCTTCAAAAGGGTTCAATCATCAATGCAACATAATACTGTGCTTTATTGATGAAGTTGAGGAAAATATCAAGCAAAAATATTGACGAAAGCTCTCCAAAGGTGTCATCCTATTGCATGACAACGCCTCATCACACACAGCAGGTGAAACAATGGCAAACACTGACATCCTTAGGCTTTCAAGTGATGCCCCATCCACCCTATTCTCCTGTCCTGGCTCCTCCTGACTATCATCTGTTCCCCAATCTTTAAAAAACACCTAAAGGGACAATGATTTGGGAGTGTTCTGGAGGCAACTAATGCTACAAATGAGTGGTTACACCAGAAGTCGGAAGAATTTTATTTGCAGGGACTTAAGAAGACAGATGTCGTAAGTGCATTGACTTTCTGGGGGAATATGAAGAACAGTGTGGCAGTTACAGCTTCCTAGCTCCATTTTTTCTGGGTAAGGCTCAATACTTATCAGCACCTCCTTGTAGTATATTATGGTGATTACATTTTGGGCACCTAATTTTTAATACATTATGTTGATCTATACTTGCATTCTTAGATATCTGGCTCATATGATTTTACTTTGCTTTGTTTTCCAGCCCTAGGAAAGGGGGAGTTTTGTGCTCCTGAAATGTGTTGGCTACTTTTGTTTCATGTTTCATAAACCTTCTTTTGGACTTATTTTATTGTTATGTCGCTCTTGACTTACGTATACCTTAAAGACTTTTCCTGGGGACACATGCAATGCCACATGCTGATGCAGTGCAGACTCAATAGCTTTTCATCCTTTGAATATCACTCAACTTGGAATCCAGAGCCCTTACATCACTCATTTTGCTCCAAACATGTCTACTGTTACTGTGGTCAGTCTTGTTTTTGACTATATTATCAATAGCACACTGTAAAAATGTTCTTTTTAAAAAGCAAATGCTTTTTCCTGGAATAACTCCCATACAGGTATGTAGGTGCAATCTCTTTATGATTGTATAGGAATGCAAGATCCTTTGAAATTTCCAGGTTCTTGAAGGACTCTTTTAGCATCAAATGGCCAGCTCTTAGGCTGGCCAGTTCTGGACAAATAAGCAGTCATTTGAAATCTTCACCTCTTGTAGAACACTTTCTCTACGATGGAATAATTGATTTCAAGTTTGTTGGAAATCTTTTTAAAATTCATTTCCAGACTTATTGGCATCCACAACCTTCTTTTTGAGGGCCTTAGAGAGCTCTTTTGATGTTGGGGTGGTGACACCACACATGTCAATAGGAAAAAAAGACCAAAACATAGATATCTAAGATTTAAATAAGACAAGTTCCACCTGCATTTTTCCAAAGAAGGTTTTGATCATTGGCACATAATCTGGAACACAATATTCTATTTTCATGGATTTGAAGTGGTGGTAAATGTTGGGGGTGTATTTACTTTTTTCACATCAAAAATCTGCATTTTCATTCATATAATTTATAGAAATCACAATTATAGAATGTGTAGGCTTTGTGTAAAGATATGTTTGCTTCTTCAAATATGTTAAAAAGTTCAACACCTTCCAGGAGGTATATTTACTTTCTTACCTAACGGCCAATCGTTTTTGCATTATAATGTGGTTTTCTTGGGCTGTATGTTTCTGCAGGGTGATATGATTTTCTGTTGTAGTCATACTCTTGCTGGATGCTATTTTTGGTAATTTCTGGTGGATGTAATTTGCTATTCCAGTGCAATATGTTCTTTTGATAATTTTCATTATTTTATGTAATGGCATGATACAATAAAATGTGCTGTTGCAGTGCAATGTGGTAAGGTTATGTGGCAGTGACATTAGGCTCAATTCATAGAGGAGTAATATTGATTCAATTCCCTGTTTTATCACTGGCAATTTTCTCCTATAATTGTTCAATTAGCAAATAGAAATACAACTTTAGTGTTCTATCATGAAATTATTATTTACACAGTTAAATGAACTATAATGCACACTTTGCATGACATTAGCATAGTTATTTTTAGCTATATGAATGTTAGTCTTTGGCATTTATAAATGTTTTTGCACAAGATTCACACAAATTTACACAGATTCACAGGATTTACACATTTTTTTCAATTAAAAATTAGAAAATTTTGTGAATCATGGATAAATGTTACGTGAACCTCTAGTGAAAAAATGTATAAATAGACCCTACACTTCAAATTAATTTAGCTATATGAAGTTATTTATATATTTTTTAAAAGTGATGTGCCACATTCATGAAAAATTTAAACGTTTAAAAATTAAGACTAATTAAAACAATAACAGATAACTTCTTATTTTATTGTTCTAAACCATAAAGACTTTACAGAACAAAATGTTCACAATATTGTTTTTTAATTGAAATCTAAATCATGCACTCATATATGGAGTAATAATGTCAACTCAGTTTTAATTTATGTGCCTTTGCTTAATATCAGTTATTCATTTCTGTATATGTGACCTATTAAGTTTAAGTTAAGCTTAATACACATTGATAGCAGAAATAAGATATCTGATCATCAATTTTAATTTAAAAGCAAATCTGAGCAATGGGATTGGGGCCTGAACTCTACTGGCACCTCTGACTGTGTTTTTCAGTAAAATAGCGTCAGACTTTTATGAACTTTGACATACGGACAATCAACAGTTCAGTATTTTAGCCATATTTTTTTTTCTGTAGCAGCAGTGACGTGCGCCTTACCCACATACCCACCCTGCTGAACACATTTCGGGGAAGCGCTCCATGGGAAATGTTGTGTTTGGCCAGTCCGTCACACATTAGCAAGAGTGAGGAAGAGTTTAGCCAGAGTGGAAAATAAACAATGAAAGTTAAACAACAGGTCGTTAAAAAAAGCAAACGATACAATAATGCAATATGCATGAAGTGAAAAATATACTAAAAATATGGATGAATTCAAGGTGAAGATATGCTGAAGCAGTTGCTAAAAATCAAAGGACTGACATCCAGAAAAATAAAGAAAAACGTACCTATGCAACATTCAGAGCTTTTATATGGTGTTATTTTGCTAAGGTTTGCTGTTCCTCAGTGAATTCAGTTGAAGAGTTACTACACATCCAGGTTGATTGCTTATGATTAGATGAGGATTGGTCAATAACGCATTTTGTGAATATCAGTTACATTAGTTGTTTGCCTGAAATTATCCTTTTCTAAGCTGTTTATTGCTCCTGCTCCTATGTCTCAGCTTTCTAGCAATCCTCAAATAGCAGCCTTGAAAACTCTATGTAAAAAATAAGTAGTGTTAAAATCCAAAAACGACACTATCTACATAGGGCACGGAATTATTAAACTGCGCATTCACTTAAAACAAACCATGCAGGGAATGCAAATGAATCACTGTAATGTCCACTATCCTCCTCGGCAGCATATACCCTCCTTTCCCTCGCTTCCCCACCACTACACTGAGCCCCCAAGAGCTTAACCAGACCTGAGGACTCTCTTCCCACTCCCATGTGACAACTCTGAGCCAATCACCAAACACTAGCTCTGTTAAAGGAAAGAAACGGGAGTGAGTCACATGCTCCACTATACCTATAAGCCTATTTGCTGTGGCTAAACAGAATGGCATTGTAAAATGTGGTGCTGAGGAGAGGGCATTAAACTAAACCTGTTGCTTTGTCCTAAATGGTTTGCTAACTTAACTAGTTCATAAGTACTCATTTCAAACATCCACTCCTGTGTAAGAAATGCTTTTCCAAATTCCCTTGCTGAGCTGAACAGATGTACACAGGTTCACTTCACCTCACCTTACAGCAGTGGTTCTCAACTCCTGTCCTCAGGACCCACAAACAGGCCAGATTTTAAGTATTACCTTGGAGAGATGCAGACTAGAATTCTTCAATCACTGAGCAGCAAATTATATCACCTGTGATATATTTCAGTAATCCTGCAAACCTGGCCTGTTAGTGGGTCCCGATGACAGGGGTTGAGAACCACTGCCTTGCAGTTTAGTATATCTGGCTAATAGGGTTTTATTTACTAAGTGCAAATAGGCTGTGTTAACTTTGCAAAAGATTTTTCACTTAGCTTAGAGAGTGTGGTGTAAATTTACCTGCAAAAAATACTCAATAATGTGCAAGGAAAATAAAAGAAAACTATTTTTTGGCTGGCACATGATTGGATGATGGAAGTCACCAGAGCTTCACTAGGCTAAGGGATAATTCACTTGCAAAGTAAGCAGCCAGTTTGCTCTTAGTAAATCAACCCCATGAAAACTGTAAACGTGATTTACCTAAATAGTACACTTTATTATTAGAGTTGAGCGAACCTCTGGAAGTTCGGGTTCTGCTGGTCCGTCCGAACTTCAGGACAAAGTCCGGGTCCGGGTCCGGACGGAACCCGAACGATCGCACGGACAACGAACCCCATTGAAATCAATGGGGACCCGAACTTTTAGGCACAAAAATGGCTGTAACAAAGTAAAATGGGGGTAAGGGTAGGGTAAGTGTCCTACAAAAAAATGGGGACAGGGAAATAACTTTAAATATTTAAAAAAAAATAAAAACATAAAAAAAGCAAAAATGGAGGTGAATGTGGACCATCTTCAAACTGTGTCTGAAAAGTATTAATTAACGGTAGAAGCCATATAACTGTTCTAAAATCATCTTCAAACTAGGGCAAGTGCCCTACAAATAAATGGGGATAGGGAAAATAAATTAAAATCAAGTAAAAAAATGGGAAGGGGGGTGGATGTGGAGTAGGAGCCTAGAGGTTGACTAGGCCGTGACCGTGGCAGTGTAGGTGGAAGTGGCGGTGGTAGAGGAGTAGGAGGAGGTAGCCAACATGTTTTTTTTTTTTGTATTGAGGCCTATTCAAAAAAAGAAGTATATGAATGGCTGTGTGAGTCCGGTCTAAATGTTTATTCTGCACAAGGTACAGACAAGTCTTGTGGGATCCATG
>BLSH010306301.1:290174-329598 GCA_018402905.1 Glandirana rugosa
GAGCCCCACATATAAAACATGGTTCTCGCCATTGGGGCTCGGTGTGAGCCCTAGCGTAGCGACCTAGGTTAGTCGCAATGAATGGAACAGGGGACCTAGGTCGCTACAGGGGGGCGACACATTCGCCCGACACAGAAGGCGGGTTACGGAGACACACGGCCCGAGGCTATATAATATAAAAGTGCATGCAGGGCACTGGGCAAACCACTAGGGACAAAGGGGATGTGAAATGATTTCATACAGTAATGTAATCTTACAGATTACAGTGTACTGCATGTTTACTATGTGTTTCACTTTTTTAATTTTGCCGCCGGTCTCCGCCCCCGTGCAACGCGACGTTCACAGGGAACGGAGCCCGGCACACAGAGGCATTGGGCGGAAGACACAGCCCGCTTACACAGCGGGGGGACATCGCTGGATCCAGGGGACAAGGTAAGTAACGCTGATTGGATCCAGCGATGCGATCCCGAGTGTGGCTCGGGGTTACCGCTCTTGGTACAGAATATACACCCCGAGCCACACTCGGGAATACCGCCAGGGGGGTTAAATACCATTGCTGTGTACATTTGTTTGTGTTTTTTTGCTTTGAGTTTTTTTCTTTCTTTTTTTTTTCTTCTCTCTCAGAAGTTGTCTTTTTTTTACATTTTGCTAAAACTTTGTGCGTTAGTACTGCTTGGACCTTGAAAAGGTGCCTTCACCCGAAAGCTTGTCCTGGAAAATTGTATGATAGTGCAAATAAAAAAAAAGTATCACGGACAGTACTCAATTGTTTCTGTCGCAAGTGCACTAATAAGGTTACAATCACGTCAAGTTAGAACCAGTTTAAGTGCTTGTTCATTATTTGAAGTAAGTACACTATACCAAGTATACTTAAAATTAATGTAAATCTAAATGTTTTTTTAATTCTGAATAGAGTAGGAGAGAATTAAAACTGCTGTCATGTTTTCACCATCTGAGTCATTAAGGAAATTTCCCTTTTACTTTATTTATGTCCTGTAAACCCAGCAGGAAGTAAGATGATATCATTCCAATGTGAGGGAAACTCTTAGATAGATGTCACAGGAACATGTGTCTTCATGGGAAGGATTCTAATGGTTTTAACCACTCCATCAAAATCATTTACCATTATTTATAATTTAACTCTCATGAAATATTATGTGACAATAGTTTCACATTCTATGTGTAAGGACATGTTACAGCTCCCTGGTATGGGTAGGTACCTTGTAATCACTATATTGTCCACTAGGATATGTGACATGTGCCCTTCATGTTCTCATAAAAAGATGGCGCTCAGTTATTTCATACATTTTGTTGAAGTTCAGTAAGACAAAGCAATGGAAAATAAGGTCTCTTACTGTTCACTGGACATAGCCTGTTGTATGCATGTGCGAGTATGAACAGAAAGGTACATCACGCGGCTAGAAGCGTAATTCTCCCTATGGGAGTGGGGCATAACCTACAGTCCATAGGATGTGTCCCTTGTGATGATTCCTCTTCTTTTAGTTGAAATCTTCATCCACCCCTGCCCCCTTACCCCACTTCCTCTGCCGTACCCTTCCAGTGTGGCTGAGGTTAATACAACAAAGGGGTTGTTACAGGCTCCAGTCCTCCATTCATAGGAGCTGTACTACAGCTTCTATGAATTAAACAGGGTCACTGAATGGAGGATGGGTGTCTGAGAGATAGCTCTGCTCCTTCCATTCATAGACCTTGTTTCATGTATAGTTGTAGTACTGCTTCTACAAAAGGAACAGCTGGGTGGATGAGGATTTCAAATAAAAGAAGGGGATTTACGGTTTGTAAGTAATGTCACTTGTGTTGCTTTTTCTGTTTTTATCTTTAACTACACTTTAATTTGTAATTTCAGGGAAGGGTCAGAATCTCGATCAGGTTATGTTTATTTCTATCTGTATCTCTGGTGTTGAAAGAGAAGGTTAGGTTGACTTCTCCAACAGAAGCATCACCATCAGTAACAATCTGATAGGGGTGCTGATCCCTCCTTACTCTGTACAAAGCTATCAAAGTGTTTGCGGCATTTTCACCAACTTTTGCAATGTACTACAACCATTGTTAATACTCTAATTTAGCAACAGCAAAAAAAATGTTTTATATCTGTTCTTTATAAACCCATTTCTGGTTTACAATTGTATGAAGTTGAATATTTTGTATTTAAATTTTTGTATCAGGAGATGACGGTGCCCCTAAAAGCAACCACATTACAAACACTGCACTCAGTAAATATATATGACAAATACAACACAAATGTTTAAATAAAATGTAGTTTATTCCATCTACAATAATTAATCTATTACATCAAAATATGTAGCAATAAAAATGTACATTGCATTGTGCAAAAACAATTAGTAACAATTACAATCCAATCTAAAGAAAACTGATGCAGAGTAAAATTAAACAACACAGTTAATATAGCTATTAGGTGCATGATATTTTCTGAAAAAGCGAAATATAATTGGCTATTAAATAAAATAATGGACGTTTCCAAGGTTTTTTTTTTTTAAAAAGAGGTCATTGCTTCATACCCATATCTTAAAGAAGAGTCCTCCTGAACACCTCACATTTCTGAGGAGCCTGAGTCATGATTCCAGATTGCTTGTATGCTGGCACCAGTTAGTAAAAACTGTTACTGGTCCCTCATCCCTAGGTGACATTCTAGGCACATATAATAGTTAATGAGGACAGACTTTGGTTTGTATAGGATACTATAAAACACAGATTATTTTGTTTTGTGCTGCGGGGAGGAATATAAAAAGCTCCAACTTTTAAAGCCAAAGTGATATCGCAGAAATAGATATGCAATTTGATAGACATTGCACTAAAACCTCAATGTACATAGGTTTACCTCAACTTTCCTGTTACAACAATTTGGCAAGGTGTCTTATTATGGCTGTGCAATCCAGTAGGCGCCTCAGGAATCACCACTCACTAACAGGCCTGTCAGGCCAAACTCTTCTTCTGCAATACAAGTCCCTGTGTGGACATTTGTGTTGAGGGTTGTGACAGTTAATCTGTTATACCAGCATAGAGAATAGTAGTGAAAGAACAGAAAGCAGCATTTTTGCTAAAAGAAAACGTATAATTTACAAGGACTATAAACTGACAAAATAATCCTGGATATCCATTCTACAAATTGCCTTCATGGAAGGCACAACTACTGTAGACTACCTAAAGATACTAGCTAGGGAAATCCTTCTTCTTTACTCTATACGAGATGGCATGTTCAAAAATCTGTTTGAAAATTATTGCAGCAAAACAAATTAAATTGCTGTCACAATTAACCTTGACAAATTGTGTAATTTTCATGGCAGTTGTCAGTTAACCTTTTGGGACTTCAAAAATAAAGAGCGCCATCCTATCCCCTTAAACTTTGCCTTTGGATTGATTATAATATGTCAGATCCATAGCACTCTCTGAAATCTAAGTTTGAGTTACTGGTTCAGTCACTGGTTTTACATGTATTAACAATATGATAACAAAGCCAAATGTCCAAATGTCATATTTTGTACTTTTATGCATAAACATAATACCAACATTATAGTACTGTACTGAAAAAGTGAATTAACTTTATGCAGCAGTCTGGGTACCTGAATTGGAGGGAAGGAAATACTCTAATTAGCTTTCGAACATAGCTTTCACCCATTCCCAAAAAACATTGCTCATTATTTCAACATTTTTAGGAAATCAGTTGGTTTATGAGGATGACACTGAACCGGCCTTCTTCCCACATTAGGGGGGTTCCGTGTTCTTAAATGTTTGTATGCAGTGCTAGAATAACAGAGAGTGGGAGACCTCCAATGCTGGACACTTATCCCAAACTGCAGTTTTCCATTTGCACATAAACTGGAAAGTCCTTTGAAAGCAGCTTTTGACAAGCCCTAAGAACTCTTTTTCCTTTCAAACTGTTGCCACTATGCAACTATGATCCTATTGCCAGTGACAGATGCATTATAATAATGGAAAGGCAGAGGAGGGGAGGAAACACCATGGCTACACTACATTATGAGGAGAGGATTATTTATACAATTTGTAGGATGACAGTCCTAAAAATATAAAAACCAGTGAGATTTTAGCTGTCTTTTTCTATCCTGCTTAATAATCTACTATTGATAAATCCACCCCATTATCAGGTCATCTGACTTATAAAACATGAAAAATCATATAAAATTGTGCTCTTTCAGCTTATTCATACTTTAAAACTCACTCAAAAATCCTTATCACTTCTCCAGTGGCTGCTCATAAATACAGAAAATGCATTATAATCACATACAAATACATTGTAAACATTATGCAGTTGAATACAGAGGGCATTTATTGCACTAAAGAGGAAAGTACTATGTGCAAGGCTACAGCAAAATTGCTCTTCAATTTACAAAATATATTGTACCAAAGTATCACATCATTGCAATTAATTGTGTATTAAATAAAATCTATTATTTCTTGCATGTTGCTTAGGTTTTCAATATGTGGCTCAGTTTTAGTGAGCATATACTGTACATTTCTCTTAAACACTCTTTATAACGGATTATAGTTAGGTATATAACTAACACAGAGACTGGAAGACATTCAAAGTCCTAATCATGTGACCCGTAAAAGGGGCATTATATGAACCCAGGAAAACAAGCATGCCTACTTACATATTACGTTTTAAGGTTCCTAAAATATTTGTATTGTGGTTGAAATAACATATAGCATAGAAGATACTTAGAGAAAATGTTGATACGTACATATCTCTACATATTTTTAAACACATTTCTGAATATAGAACTAAGCTCACCAAATGTCAATCTACATACATAAAATTCAATACGTAACTCCAGCCAAAACTTTGTTTTTTAGTTTTGGATAGCATGGGAAAAGGGTCTGAGCCTCTCTTAGATTTTTATAACTCTTTTACATGCCTTTTGAAGATGTTCACCTTCACTTCCTGTCCAGCAGTAATTATAATGTCAGAGATTTAAAGTACAACTACAGGCAAAACTTTTGATTTTAGTTTTGCTAAAGGGGCAAAGAATTGTAACTTTGCAAAGCAATTGTTCACATAGTTTATAAGGGGAGGATGTGTTTCGTTCCCCTTGCACATCATTGGGAATTCAAAGAGTGCATTGTCTTCTGTCTCTGATTCAGTCTCCATGGGGATCTGTCTGAAAGAGGAGAGTCCCTTCTCTGAATCATTCACTATGTGTACATTTCAGCTTGAGCTATTAACCTTTGTAAACAAAAGGAGTTGTTTCAACAGTGGAGCTATGGAGATCCTGGAAAATTTTTGAAAAGGAGCTGAAAGCTCCACCTGCTGGCTCCATATAAAACCATGAAATAATAATATGCAGTGTTTGATCTTATCAGTAATTGAACTGCAAAAACATTTTGTAAGTCCCCCCCAAAAAAAAACAACTACAATCGCACTGCATGTTTCCTCTAAATATTACAGTTTCTAACCATTTTATACTCAAAACAAAAAAGAAGTTTGGCTGGGGTTTCATGTTCAGGGATGAATGCAAGGAGCAATTTATGTAAGATGTCTGTAGTATGTGTACACATGTAAAGATTCATACCCTATTCCATTAGCATATTTACCGTCTAAAGCAGTGATTGTGGCATTGTCCAAATATTCACTGCAGGTAAATCTTCCATGTGAATGTGTTTTAATATACAATGAATGATTCACCACCAGTGAATGTTTAGTGAATGACACATTTACTGTTTTAAAAGTGACTTTTTTAGAAGCAGGTCTGTTTTGCAATGCTGTCAAAGATCATCACTTAAAACTGCATAATACATTAAAGGAACAAACAACATGTATGTTTCTCCTTGCTGTATTCATATAATAAGGACAATAACTAATATTATATATTTTTAATGGACCAACTGAAAATGCACTAGGAACCAAATAAGTATTAGTGCTCAACTCCGCTCTTAAGCTACCTTAACAGATAGGTATATGTTTTCTTACAATGGTACTAATTAATGCAGCTACAACAATGCCTAGTAGTGGATGAAGATGAATGAATTGCTCTGCCAGGTTCATAATAAATTAGTAAATTGCTATGCCATCTTTAGGCTTTGCCTATTCATCCTGATGCCAATAAATGTAAAAAAAAGACACATACTATTTTATTAAAAAATGTATGTGGCCTGATAATGGGTTCAGGTAGGTGAATAAATTCTCCAGGTTTGAGGTAATTTACCTATTTTGTTGTCATTTCTCTTCCATCAAGGGTTTAAATTTGGGTACGAATGCTTCCACCCAGTCTTACTCCAGGGTTTACAGCCACAATATGACAAAATCATGCAACAGTGTAACAGCAATGTTCCCTGCTGAATAAATAATGTTAACATAAGTAGTATCAGAACTAGAGATCCAGTTGCCACATGGAATCTCTTTGAGATTTAGGAACAGTTAATATTACGGAACATGTTTTTTTAATGCAGAGTAGATATGAATCAGGGCAAATGTATAATTTGATTGTTTTCTCCCTTCACCTTTCATAGGTAGATTAGTGAATAGAATCCCAGCAAAGCTAATAATATGAGTGGTTTGGGGAACAATAGGTTGGGAAGAGTATATTTTTCCTATATTCTGTGGTAACGCACAAACTGTTAATGGTCCTTGAGGGCCAGAGCTGAGTACTTCTGGAGAAGGACAGAGCAAATTAAATACACAATTTTATTTAAAGTGAAAATCTGAAGCATCTCCTTTATTTAAGTTTTTTATTCAGCAAACATTTCAGTAGGAAGATCTGAAGTCTAACAAAGCCAAAGCTTTTACACCTTAAAGATTACGTTGGTCCAGTCAAAGGTATCATCAGGCCCAGAGAAAATAGGCTTCTCCAGCACAATGACTACTAAGGAATCTGCACTACACGTGACTTACTGCATATGGCTATGATTCATCCCTTTATTAGGCAGATCTCAAACTACTTGTATTATTGACAAAAGACCACCCAGACATGGAAACAATGATACATGTCCAGGCAGAGAGGGTGTAACAGCATGATATCTAATGTCAAACACATTTATGAAGCACAAATGTGTAAGTAGTGTGTTTCATAGAAGAGAGCCAAGACTGGGCATGTAGTACAAGTGTGAATGTTGTAAGATTTTACAGAACTATATAACAACCCTAAACCAATGTATTTAAACTGGCACTATGAACATATTCCTGCTTTCTTTCTACAGGTAAGAACACTTAGGCATGGCAGACCCTAGTAAGTAGTTAGTGAGACTCAGGAACTCATGACATCAGATTAACATAACACATGAAAAAAAAAATTGAAGCTAGGCCAGCAATGCCAAGACCCACGCCAGAGGTGAAATGGCACTCATCCAGCTAGTAAATGCCCCAGTCATGTCATGGAAGGTCACAGCACCAGAATCGCTCCAATGTCTCACAGTAGAAGCCACGCAGCAGTGTTTCTGTAAAACAAAATACAATACTTTATTTTTTTTTTAGTTCAGTGGTTAACTCTGCTACTTTCCTTCAGTTCATTATTTTTATTACTCAGGGTTATGGCTCTCTGAAAACCTTATTATTAGTTGCCTTGAGGGTAGATTAGTAAGAATGGCCATGCTTTTAAAACACAAAAAACGTATTTAATATTGCAGCTCAAAGAGCAATGATGTGCTACAATTAACCTCAAATCAGCTTCTAGCAGCTTGTTAGATTTAAAGACGCTGAGTGCTGGATGGTTGCTATATTTTACACTTTTTTTCGATTAGTCACATAAGAATTGATTATATTATTCAGAGGAAGAAGAAAAAAATGTGTATATATATACATATACATATATATATATACACACACACACACTGAGCAAAATCATAAACGCAACACTTTTGTGTTTGCCCCTATTTATCATAAGCTGAACTCAAAGATCTACGACTTTTTCTATGTACACAAAAAGCCTATTTCTCTCAAATATTGTTCACAAATCTGTCTAAGCCCTGGTTCACATTGATGCTACTTTGAAATTGCTGCTACTTCATTAGAAGTAGTGCAATTTCAAAGTAGCAAGGTCAGTGCAATTGCAGGTGCTACTTGATAGACATCTGTGTGGCTTCATGCACAGATGTCTATTGAAATCGTACCTGAAATCGTGAAAAGTAGTGCAGGAACTCTTTTGCAAATCGGCGCGGCACTGAAAACTCAATGCCACACAGATTATAACAGTGCCATTGCCTCCAATAGGCTGTGACTTGTCATGCAATTTGATCTCTCAAATCGCATGACAAATCGCTCCAATGTGAACCAGGGCTTAATCTGTGTTAGTGAGCACTTCTCCTTTGCCGAGATAATCCATCCACCTCACATGTGTGGCATATCAAGATGCTGATTAGACAGCATGATGATTGCACAGGTGTACCTTAGGCTGGACACAATAAAAGGCCACTCTAAAATGTGCAGTTTTATCACACAGCACAATGCCACAGATGTCGCAAGTTTTGAGGGAGCGTACAATTGGCATGCTGACTGCAGGAATGTCCACCAGAGCTGTTGCCCTTGAATTGAATGTTCATTTCTCTACAATAAGCCATCTTCAAAGACGTTTCAGAGAATTTGGCAGTACATCCAACCGGCCTCACAACCGCAGACCAAGTGTAACCACACCAGCCCAGGACCTCCACATCCAGCATCTTCACCTCCAAGATCGTCTGAGACCAGCCACCCAGACAGCTGCTGCAACAATTGGTTTACATAACTAAAGAACTTCTGCACAAACTGTCAGAAACCATCTCAGGGAATCTCATCTCCATGCTCATCATCCTCATCGGGGTCTCAACCTGACTGCAGTTCATCGTTGCAACCGACTTGAGTGGACAAATGCTCATACTCGATGGCGTCTGGCACTTTGGAGAGGTGTTCACTTCATGGATGAATCCCGGTTTTCACTGTACAGGGCAGACAGCAGACAATGTGTATGGCGCCGTGTGGGTGAGCAGTTTGCTAATGTCAATGTTGTGGATCAAGTGGCCCATGGTGGAGGTGGGGTTATGGCAGGGATAAGCAATTAGCGGACCTCCAGATGTTGCAAAACTACAAGTCCCATCATGCATCTGCCTCTGACAGCCACAAGCATGACACCCAGAGTCTTGCTATGCCTCATGGGACTTGCAGTTCTGCAACAGCTGGAGATCCGCTAATTAAATATCCCTGGGTTATGGTAAGGGCAGGCGTATGCTATGGACAATGAACACAGGTGCGTTATATTGATGGCAATTTGAATGCACAGAGATAATGTAATGAGATCCTGAGGCCCATTGTTGTGCCATTCATCCATGACCATCACCTCATGTCGCAGCATGATAACTCACGGCCCCATGTTGCAAGGATCTGTACACAATTCCTGGAAGCTGAAAACATCCCAGTTCTTGCATGACCAGCATGCTCACTGGACATGTCACCTATTGAGCATGTTTGGCATGCTCTGGATCGGCGCATTCGACGGCATGTTCCAGTTCCTGCCAATATCCAGCAACTTTGCACAGCCAGTGAAGAGGAATGCACCAACATTCCACAGGTCACAAACAATCTGATCAATTCTATGCAAAGGAGATGTGCTGCACTGCGTGAGGCAAATAGTGGTCACACCAGATGCTGACTGGTTTTGGACCCCCACTGACCCCCCCCCCCCAATACAGTAAAACTACACATTTGAGAGTGATCTTTTATTGTGGCACCCCTAAGTGCTCACTAACACATATTTAGACAGATATGTGCACAATATTTGAGAGAAATAGGCTTTTTGTGTACATAGAAATATTTGTAGATCTTTGAGTTCAGTTCATGATAAATAGGGGCGAACATAAAAGTGTTGCGTTTATAATTGTGCTCAGTGTATATTAACACTATAAACTGTCTCAGAACAGGTTTCATCTTTAACAATGGAAAAGTTAGGAGACAAAATCACAAAACACACAGTTTCAGTTAAGAGTTCTAATGCTTCCAATGGACTGACATAATATGCTAACAGAAGTTAATTTTAGTAATTTGATCAGCTGAATAATAAATGTTTCTAAACCTAAAATGCAAAGTGCAAAAAATAAAAGATGCTAGTAACATTCACAAATCTATGTCAGGATTAGATTTCAGCGCAGACCTTCCCTTTCCATGACCTGCAGATCAGTGCCCAGTGTGATTTGTCAACTTTCTCCAATTGTTTTGAATTATTCCACTAGGATTTGTTTAGAGCCTGTTCACACCAAGTGCATTTGAAAGCGCTCAAAAAGACATTCCAAATGCGATGAGAATAAAAATCAACGTTTCTCAATGAGTGTAGTTCACACCACTGCATTGTGGTTACATGTGTTTGAAAAAAAGTAGAGCAGGCTGCATTTTTTCGCAAGACAAAATGCGCAAAGCTGTGTAAAAGCAATGCATGTAAACACAATTTATTAAACGGTTCCTTTCATACAACATTAAAAAAGTATGAAAATACAAGTAAGTGGCAATGCATGCAAACGCATTGTGCATGCAATGGCTTAATCTGTGTGTTTTGATTGCATTCTGGTGTGAACAGGCCCTTAAAGCATTTGTTTACATTTGTGCATTTCGTATTTTGTTAGTCAAAGGATATCCTTTACTGTCTAATGGACCTTTCACACAGGTGGACCCGATCAGACACTCCAGTCTCCAATATGGGGCAGAGAATGTCAGCGAACATGTGTCTGTTGACACCCGCCAACATCCGATTCGATTTTGGCCACTAAAAACAGACAGATGGGGATCTGTTCTCCATCCTTCTGGCATTCTCCATCCGAACACATATAGAGGAGAGCAGGCTATGTCTGTGTCCCCTCTGCATAAACAGAGCAGACATGGAACAGCCCTCCTCCTGCTCAGCCCCTGCTGAGCAGGCAGACTCCAATGGAGCCTGCCCCGTGTGTAAGGGGCCTAATGGCTCAAAAAATGCCATGTTTTTAGGCATTCACTTTTTTTAAAGATCTGAATGAAAAACTCTGCATTACTGGTAAGTATTTTACGTAACATGTTGTAACATGGGGGATTATTAGCTATAGTGGTAGATGTGTTTTCTAGTGATTTGCAGTAGTCAGGAACTATATTTGGCCTGGTAGCCAATTTTTATTAAAAAAGCCAAATGGAAAGTCTAAAACATGTAGGGTTTCCCACACAGGGGTTCTTCTCCAGCAAATACACATAAACAGAAAATGCTAGCCCACTTAAGCTCTCACTCAGCTTTATCCAAGTACCTCTTCGCTTTACACTGGTCACCCAGAAGACAGGTGCTTCAGTGCTGAGGGGTACACTCTAACGCACACAGCTCATCAGGTCTTAGTCCTCAGGTTGTTTACTGTCTCTTGCAGACACACATGCTATGGCTGCCACATGCAGCCTCTCTGACTCCTGGAGAGGATTGGAGTCGTCCTGACTCCCATGCATAGATCTCCTGGCTGCTGGGGTGGAGCAGTCTCCAACTGGGAGCCCTGAGTTATTCCTATACCTTCATTATGAGGGCTGTGCTCACCTGAGCACACATCCTGCTGGTCCTCCACAAAACCTGGACACAGGGTTGTAGATTCCGTCCCACCCAAGACACTATGGAATCTCCAAATTACAGAGCTCCATGCAGGAATTCCAAAACCTGGAGAAAGCTGCAATTTCACAGTGACAGTATCCCATACTGGCACAATGTCACAATTTGCACATCTAAACCAGCGTAAATGCGCGCACTATAAAAAACATACACATGTTATTTTTTAGAAGGAACTCATGTAGCACTACCCCCATAGGGGCCACTGGATTAACTAGTTCGTTCCCAAAACCGTGCAGGGGCTCCCATTCACACAGACTCCATTCTTTCACTCCAGCCCCATTGAACAGTCTAAGGGATGTCTTTTTGAGGTTTTTTGCTTGAAGAACTTTAACAGGAGAGGGATATGGGATACTCCAAAACTTTTAACTGCAGTTAACAGGAAGACACTCTTCTCTCAGTAACAGTAGCACAGTCCATCTCTCACAGCTGGGGACCATGAGATAGTTTGCAGAACAATCTATTGGCTCGTGACTGGGGACCCTGAGGTAGTTTTCAGAATAGTTAAAGTCTCACAGCTGGGAACTTTGAGATAGCCATGAGCCAATAGACTGTCCTGTAAGCTAAGAATCATGAGGTAGTTTGCAGAGTAGTTAAAGTATCTGCTCATAAATCCTAGAGCAGATACATCCACAGCCTCAATCCCTTGGTGGGGAAATCCATCACCCAGTCCAAAGGTGCCTCAGATACAAGCATCCTTGATGGGAGAAAAGACTCTGCTACGGGGCTTCAGCCTATTTACCACCCTCCCAGGCCACCTTCTGGGCACACCTCCCCAGAGTTTTGCCAGGGCGTAGTAAATATTTAGGCCAGTCATTTGAATTTCCCACCCTAAACTCTAGAAGTTTTATCCAGAAGTAGGGGGAAACAATCAAACTTCCAGCCTGTGAAACCAAAAGCCCAAAGCAAATGATCACTGCTCCTCTGATTACAGGGCGAGCCAAAAACGAAACTTATGTAGCATCATACACTAAGAGGGTGCTACACTAAGAAGATCCAGCATTAATACATAAGTATTGTGTACAAGGATCCTAACCAAGTATATTTTAGTTTATTCCCTTGTTGGGCAGGGTACCTATAGATGACACCATGCTGACATAAGGAGCTGAGTATTCCCGGGCTTTGTACTAAAATATACTAAGTTAGCCAATAACAGGTTTTACTTATATATTAACTTTCCTGATAATATATAAGGCTATCACTTTCTCTTAGTATCTGTGGCTGGTTTACAAACTGGCCAGACAAGCATTTATCTTTACAAGGGTCAATATTCATTCCAACACATGAAAGTAAAAATGAAACTTTAATTTGATTTGCAAAGGTTTGCCTGAGAATGGGAACTGGACCAGAATAGGTGGGAGGCAAAGCCAGTGAGGTAAATTTTGTATGGCTCAGTCTATTGGTCTGATGGTGGCAATCAGGGGCAGCAGTAAAGATTGTAAAAGCTACTTCATGATTGCCTTGGATGATGTAGAAAGAGTATCCATGTTTGGCAGTGATTCTGGTATTTAGACATGCAGGTAACTACAGCTACTCAGGACTGTAGGCACTGCCAGAATGCCACAGCTCATTATTACACCATATCATTCAATACAGCAACATCTTTCAGCCCCCTGGGCACTGAGATGCCATTCTATGCTAGAGCTGTGTATATCTGGGCAAATTACCAATATTTTGCAAATACCTTGACTCACATCAAGCTTGAAACACCATCCCCTGCCTGTGCTGGACCAGTATCTCACCTGGCAAGAAAAGTAACTAGGAAAGCTAGTAGGGTAGGCTGACCTAAATGAATGTCATTTAAGAGCAGCAATTACTGTTGTGGGGATCACATGTCACCTGTTGGCACAGGCTGGGAAATGTCTGATTCCCCAGATAGAGCACACTCTGTTCTTTAGGACCGGGAATTTCCTTCTGACAGATTAAAAAAATGGATAGCGTATGACTCTTTAGGTCAAATGTTATAACCTTAGAAACTGTTAGTGTCACATATACACCATCAGCTGAGAGGCAGCAAAAAAAGTGGCAAGGTAAAAAAATGATTAATTAAAAAAAAAGTTATTTGTCATTGACCAATAATATTTCAGTTCATGACGTTAGTATATTCCTTTATCCCTTAACGAAACTAAGACAATCATTTTTAACTGTTGAAATAAAAATATAAGGTGGCAGGACTAGTTTCTCAGGATGTTTAAAAGTTTTTTTTGTTCTTCTATACCTTACATGGATCTGTTCTGATGCTTTGCTCAGAAGAGTGGAAATATCATTTTGGTAAAATCCCATTTTATGTTGTAAACACGAGTACTCTAGTCTGACCTGCATCAAACACCTCTTGGGATATTATAAAATGTACCAAAAGGGATCCAAACATTTATGACAATGGGTTAAGATTATAAACACTGGAGAAAGCAGCTTTCTTTCATGTTATTTCCCACACTGGGAAAATAGCAGTTGAAATCTGATTAGTAGCTTCAGACAACACCTTCATGTATCTCTCCGCAATTTTTAAGTCAGCCCGGTTTGTATTAGAATACAGACAGTAACACTCACAGGAGACTTTGTTAAACATGTTCTATAGGACACAGTGAGACTGTGCAATGTACTCAATTTCAACAAACCTGCTTATTACAGCCTGGAATATGTCACTGCTCTACAGGTGTCTCAGACACAGTGCAGCTTTGCGTTTCCCTCTGAAATGGAAAGAAAGAATGAATAGTAACTTTTATTGCCTACTTGTGAGTAACATATATAAAGGAAATAAAGCCATTAAACACACTGGTAAGAAATTAAGACTGTTGGCACTTCAAATGACAGCTATGTATTAGAGGTCTACAATTACTTTGTGTTTCATTATAACAATATTATGGCATTAACTTTGAGATTAAAACATGATAATGAATTTTGAGCTTGTTCATTTTCTTCTGTATTTTTCTATGCATGGCAGAATACATTAATTTAGCTATTAAACCAATATTATTCTAGCAACATGTTATATATTATTTAAATACAATATGTTATATGCAACATACAATAAAATATCAAAGATAATCGTTTTTTAATTGAAACATAAGACATTAGGGTGGTTTTACTAAAGCGGTAAAGACTCTTCACCAAGCTTAGTAAATAAGATTAAGCTATGTTCACATTTAATATCCAATGTGCAAGGGAAATGTAAAAAAGACAAAAATAATGTAAAAAGTAAAAAGGTATTTAATAAGCTAATTGAACGTTCACTCTTCAAAGTGGATATTTACTTAGTTAAGTGAGCAGTCTCTATCTCATTAGTAAAGTGAACCAACTGAGTGGTATTTTTTTTTCTAATGCATCTTTTATATGTTCATGTTTTCAATAACTTATACTTGGTAAATAATATTCAGCACTTACCAACATGGTTGAATTCTGGCTAATGGTATAGTGCAATTTGGAATCTGATAACCATGGATGTTTTAATGTTTCAGTAGCGCTCATTCTCCAACTAGAATTAAAACAACAATTTGTGAAATAGAGAAAAAGGGCACAATCAAATATAATGAAAACATATATCACAAAAATGATTCCTCTATGTTTATCGATCGATCTATCTATCTATCTATCTATCTATCTATCTATCTATCTATCTATCTATCTATCTATCTATCTATCTATGTATTTATCTCTTATTGGCCAATTCATCTGCGTTTTAATTGAATATTGGAGTGAAGTTATTCAGCAAACTGTGATTGGCTACTTTAATCAACACAATAGAAATAAAAATAAACTACCATATAATGAAAACTATTGAAACTGAATTGCTGTTCTGACCACAGAAAGAAGCTCATCACTATTAATAAATAACAACAGATATTCTGATCCTTCCACTTTATATAAAAAGTGCTTGTATTCTGTATTCTTGTATTTTGTTATAGAGTTATTAAGACCACTCAGAAAGAAATATGAAATCTCCCCACTGGAACGAAACCTGACAGGTTGTAATCTATCCAGGGCTTTGACAGCTTTACTATATGCCACTTGCTGGCTTAGATACCCTATATCAGTGGTGGGCAACTTTAATCTTATGTAGTGCCTCAAGTGCAGCCCCCAAAACTTCCAGAGGGCCTCATAATAGCAGGGTATTTTGTACATTGTGTTGAGTTACTGTAGGTATGCCATTCAAGATGAATGGGCTATAACACACCTCAACTCCTGAAAATGTTGGTCCTGCCTTTTTTTTTCAACATTTGTAGTGATTATTGGAGTTGGTGGCTATAAACACCCCCTTCATAGTCAATGAAATCAATAATAACCCCGAGCATTAGTGTTAGTGACCGCAATAAAACACATCAGGAATGATGGCAGTGACAGCGCTGCCAACCACCCCCTGTGCTCAGTAGTGATGCTAATTAATGCCCCCATTAATTGTCAGTGACAGTGATTTTGAATTCACCCCCCATTTGTGGTCAGTGCAGTGGCAGTGAAATGTATCCCCCCAATACCCTGCATTGGGGGTAAGTGCAGTGTCAGAAAAATTTTCCTCCCGCTAACCAAATCCAATGGTCCCGTGCCATTCTCTCTCTCTCTTTTCCCAGCAAGGTAAAGACTATAGTTGTACTGTGGAGCAGAAATCACAAATCCTGACAGTATTGTCTATTAAGTGCCGAGAGCTGAAACACAGGGAGCACTTCAGAACCTGCCACGTCACTTCTAGTCTGCAAAGCAGTTTTCTATTGTTAGTTAGAGATCAGCTTGTCTGACAGTACTGTCTTTATTTCAGTGCCAAGTGATGAAATGCAGAGAGCAATTCAGCACCCAATAGCCCACTGCCACTTTGCAAAGTTCACAGGTGCCCCACCAGGGCATAGCAGGCTGCACATAGATAGCCAGCATGCTGTATGCAGGCCTAGTGTTGGGCACCAGGGCCCCATTTTAAAAGCTGCTTTTAAAAAAATAGTACACATCTAAACCAAAATACAGCACTAGTAGTTCAGAAATCTGCTATATTAAATGTAGTACACATATTCACTTATCATTTGCATTAAACATTTTGGAGGATTTTACGTCTTACCATTTTTCCTTGATAAGTAACTTATTGATGAAATCTTTTGCAATTTCTGAAATCTTTTGAAATTCTTCACCTTCAAAATCAAATTGTGCAGCCAAAATGTTGTTCAGAGTTTCATTATCGTCTTCCCCTAAAAATGGTGAAAGCCCACTCAACCTATGGTTCAAAGACGAAAATATTTTAAACTACTATTGGTAATAAACAATAATACATTCTGAAAATGTACAAAAACTGTGCTAACAGATCTCATTTACATATGCGGCTTTCTTCTGAAAAGCGATCTGCAGTAGATCACTTTTTAAAGGCATATGACAGGTGACTTGGAAGCAATATGTTCCCTTCTCCCTGCCTGTATTAACCATTAAAAGCCTAGAGCAACATCTGCATTACATGTCATTGCAGCTCAGCCCGGTGTGCTTGAATGGGTCAAGCTACCATAGCAAGATAAAAGCTAGCGCCATAACTGTTTAGCTGGATTTAAGATTTACTCGTTTGTCATTTACTTAACCACTTGAGGGTCTTAAACATAGGAGATATGCCAGAAAAAAAATCTCAGCAAAGTTTCTGGGGTATATCTCCTAATTTTAGCTCCACTAACCCCCTCCCATCTCTCTTCCTTCCTACCCATTCTCCCCTTAGGTCTAAATTTTCAGCTGATGATTTTCCTTTTATTAACCATCTTTTTTTTTGTTTGGTTTTGTTTTACCATTTGAGCCCATTCAAAATGAATGGGCTCAAATCGCACCGCACTGAATCACATGTGAATTGCACAGGAATGTGGTGCGCATCCCTGTGCGATTCATCGACGATTCATAGTGTAAACCTAGCCTTATAGAATAAAATGTATACTTTTATTTACAGTAAAACATCTTTTTTAATTAACACTGGTCAAAATTTAAAAGACATTTTTGTTCATCAAAATAGAAAATAAATATTTTTTTTTGGAATACAAATTAAATAGAAGGGAATTTTGTAATACAAAAGAAAGCCACATTTCTCTCCAAAAAAGCAATATATGTATTAGTTTGTCATTTTAAGTAATAACAACGTTTTCACTGAATAAACAGGGCCATATTGGAAATAAAAAAAATGTTGTAGTCCATAAGGTGTATTCAGATACAAGAGTGGTAAGGCCCATTTAATATTACCTTGTCAACAGGGTGACAAACAGTATTGCAGTGATTTCATTCTTATGGTGTTAAAGTGGGGAGAAAATGTATCTATTAGTAGAATAAACAGGTAATAAAATTATTTTACTTGGGGATTCAGAAAAAAAAAATGCTGTACTAATGTGAGTGACAGAGGAGGTTATTTACTAAAACCAGAGAGTGAAAAATCTGGTGGAACTCTGCATAGAAACCAATCAGCTTCCAGGTTTTATTGCCAAAGCTTAAGCTTAACTGAAGAAGCTGAAGTTAGAAGCTGATTGCTTACCATGCACAGCTGCACCAGATTCTGAGTGCTCCAGTTTTAGTAAATCTCCACCAGAGTGCATCATACATATAATGTTTTATTTTGCCCATAGCTCCACTTTAACCAAAACAATTGAAATATAATATGCCTATCCTCATCATAATTACATTGCACTGTGCGCTGTAATAAAACTAGCAGACAGAATTTGTGAGGAATGCATCCCACAGGGTGCATAGAGGGCCGCATTAAATGTGATTGCAATCACTCTCTTTAATGGATGATGAATAATTCTACCTCTTTGTCTCTCTACCCTGCTGTATAAAAAGATAAAAATATTTATTTTTCATTTGCCCTTGCTGTTTCAGCTATAGCACTGGCGTTTTCCCTTTCAAATATCAGCACAAAAGCTAGTTCAGCAAAAGAGCCCGCATAGACAGGAAACCAAGAATAAATCTAAAAAAGAAATTGATAAAGAATATTTCACACAAAACAGACGTATGCTCTTGGCCAACTCACAGCATGTAGGCAATGACTCCCACACTCCACATGTCTGTGGGAAAAGAGACAAAATCATAGTTCACAACTTCAGGGGCAAGGAACTCTGGAGTACCAAAGTGCACTTTCAATTTTTCCCTTGGCTTGTACCTAGAACATGAATAAAAAGAGAGATAAAGTATCATTTCAAAGAGACGACAAAGCATAAAAGCTCCCCACAGACTGGATTCTGGCAAAGTTGTAGTGACATGCTGCACCATTCCTTCCAGTATACTCCACAGGAAGAATGAAGTCTGACACAGAACATAACCAGCCATTATACATACAACATGTAACCTTACAAAGAAATGCCTAGGAGCTTTTTACACATAAATCAAATCTGAGGAGTTTCTGTAAATAATATGACAGTCTTTATGCATTATTGTAAATGCTGTCACAGCTTATACAGTAAGAACCGAACAAACAGTCTTACCTTTTTATTTTAGGTACTTCTATAGTGCCGTCAGTTTACGCAGCGCTTTATATATACATTGTACATTCATATTAGTCCCTACCCTCAAGGAGCTTACAATCTAAGGTCCCTAACTCCCATTGATATAAACACATTAGAGCTGCACGATTCTGGCCAAAATGAGAATCACAATTTTTTTTCCTTACAATAAAGATCACGATTCTCCCGGCGTAACATCTTACATATACAAAAAAATTGGGCTAACAGCACTGTTTATTTATTAATTTTTTTGAAAGTGTAATTTTTCTAAAAAAAATTGCATTTGAAAGACCGTTGCGCAAATACCGTGTGAGATAAAATATTCCAACAACCGCCATCTTATTCTCTAAGGTCTCTGCTAAATAAAATATATATATTGTTTGGGGGTTCTAAGTCATTTTCTAGCAGAAAATACTGGATTTTTATTTGTAAGCAGCAAATGTCAAAAAAGATTTTGTCTTTAAATAGTTAAACTAAACTCTTCTATACATGGGAGTTCAACCCTTTGATCATTTGAAACATTGTATCTTTTTACTTATCAACTTGAGTTGGCTCTCTGCCCAGACTTGGCAGTCTGCCCAGATAGGAGAGACACAAGTCGTTCTGACTTTAGAAAAAGATTCCTGGGGAGACTTCAGGCGACTTGCATTGACTTCTATTACAGTCAAATCGTTCTGAGTCACCCCACAAGTCGGACTCCATTAACTGCTCTGAAAATCGTGGTAATATGTGATGGAGATCGCAGGGTGAATCGAGATCACGATTTTAATGCAATTAATCATGCAGCTCTAATACACATACTAGGGCCAATTTAGACAGGGCCCAATTAACCTATCAGCATGTCTTTGGAGTGTGGGAGGAAACCAGAGTACCCCGAGGAAACCCACGCAGGCACAGAGGGAACATGCAAACTCCAGGCAGGTAGTGTTGTGGTTGGGATTCAAACCAGCAACCCTTTTGCTGCTTGGTGAAAGTGCTAACCACTACACCACTGGGTTAAAGCTATTCTTCACTTCTTTTGTTTTGAACCTCATAGAACACTTATCATAGGCTATCATAGGCTTTTACAGTAGACCTTATGGGGTTTTACCTGGTACTCAGCACATAAATGGGTAGAAATAGACCATCCGTTACCCGAAGCCTCACTTAGAAAAAAAATGGCCTGTACACCATTCTAATTTCCCCTGAAAAAGACTAAGTTAACTATGAAATGAAAACTAAAAAGAAAAAAAACACTAAGTGTTTAAAATGATATGTTATTAACACACCTGGATATCTATTTCAAATTAAATTAGATATGTTGAAGTTGCGTAATCACAATCTGGCCAGCTTTGACAAAATATGCTCTGAAATTGTTTAATGCTACACTGTTGGTTATTTTTAAATCAAATTACTTTATTGCAAAAAAATCTCTGTATTTAGCTCTTTGGTTTGATTATGCTACTCTACAACTGCTGACTCGTGTATATATACTGAATTTGTGTCATTCCCTATGTTGATTATTTAACAAATTCTGCTGTGATATGTATATATAACATGATATGCAGTGATCTCTTCATGTTTAACTTAGTTTAATTTTTTAACCCAGTTTATATTTGTGAGAAGTAATTGGCGTGAACTCACAATTCTTTCCCTGGACTCCCCAATCTCCCCTGGACTGGAGCTACTTGAAGCACACACCCACTTTACTAGAATGAGGGATAGAAACCCACAGTTACATCTTGGCTCCATCTGATTAGAGTCTTGAATAATGTGAATGAAAGACTTGTTAGAGAAAAGAGTTATGGACTTTTTAGGCACATATACACCAAATAACATTAAAAATTATCAATTTTTATTATAATGAGAAAAAGATTTCTTTTAAAACCATACACTGAAAACAATGCCTGTGTAACAGAGATTTTTACCACATGCACGTTCCTAAACAGTGTAAACATCACATCCTAGGAAGGCCACAAAGTAACCAGTCATATCCTGGATGCTTGGAATTTCTGTGAATGCAGTATGTAGAAAGTTCTGTTCTCTTCATAGCTCTACATGTTACGCGCATATATAGTGCTTCCTCAGGAGCAGCAGGGTATTGAATAATGTATATATAGAAGTAAACATATGTAGGCAGTCATAAAACCAATACAAAAACCGGGACAGAGCTGGAGGACTTCTGTAAATCCCTTCAGGGCAGGGATAATTGGAATATATATATCTGTTAGTATATATGATTGAATATGACGTGAAGTCAAGGGCGTGGATGGCGCAGATAGTATAATTGATAGTTCAAATTAGCCATATACAAGCCCTGTGCACAAAAGGAGAGGGGGGGTTATAAACCCATATAGGCTCGCTAGGTAAAGGCTACCACCTTGCAGCACCCTTTCAGAAACATTCCTCCCATGTGCTCCGTGCGTCCTATTCTGATTATAATAAAAATCCATAATTTTTTACGATATTTGGTGTATATGTACCTAAAAAGTCCATAACTCTTTTCTCTAACAAGTCTATTGCAATTTTGGGACGTGGCACGCTACTTTTTCTTGTTGTGAAGTGTCCGCAGTACCACTTTGTACGTGGGTTACATACCCTCTCCCCCTTCACGTCTTAGTAAATAATGTGAATGAAAGAATGATCCGTAGGATGAATATGTGAGTCTCATTGTTGGAACTATGCTGGGCGACTGTAGTGCGCTGCATGGCTGAACAGCAAAAGTACATACAGTATGTATTTTAGTATATCACACAATGTATTACATACAACGCACCATTCTGCTCATAGTGAGGCTTCACGGGCACCTTGGCTTCAAAGAGCAAACTGCTTGGGAGTAGAAAGTGATGTGTTTTCCTACTTTCTGATTAATCATTGGTTGGAAGATTGTATGTTTATCTGTTGTCTTCTATCCATAGACTGCATAACATTATGAGGGGAACAAAGAATTTTATTTTGCCTTAATTCTGGACTACCTTGTTAACAGCATAGATAACAGCCACCACCAAGTCCATTGGTTCTGGTTTTTCTGGGACCTTTATGACAAACCTTGCATGGGCTGACTGTATAGTCTTGGCTGTTTCTATTAATCATTTGATACATTTCTCCGTTAGTTCTTCTATTGATGAAATATATACATTGCCCATGATTATTCATTGGATTACTATTCTGATGTGCTTTTTTAACCACAATCTATTGAATAGAACTATAGAAGGAGCAAGTACAACTTTACAAGGATGTAAGGTTTTTGCCTGCCACTAAAGAAATGTCAGGATTTGTAAACTACGCTAAATGAATGGGCCAAAAGGCACCTCATCCCATATTTGAAAAATTCATAGAATTATGGAGAGAATGGGATTTTGATGGTGCCACAAGTATTAAAAAAAAACAGAAAGGTATACAAAATAGAGGAAAAGATTGAGATTTAATAGAAAATTGTATTATTCAAATACATTAAAATTGAGAAGAGTGTCAAAGTTCTCTTTTCCAATAATTTTTCTTTTTCACATAGAAAATGTTTTTTACCACATACAGAGAATACAGATAAGGAAGAACTTGATGAGATGCCCATTGGATCTACATGTTTCGCTATTTGCTTCCTCAGGAACAATAAGGCATTTATAAGTTCTAGACAAGGTAGAAAAATTGTGTATCCGTAATCTATTTGCTAGAGGGGGTAAGGGTGTCCAAAGATGGTAAATGACTGCAGAGGGTCCTAAATGGAGGCTGCAGAGTGAATCTCTGATAATTGATAAACATAGATGCAGTGTATCATCTTATTTGTCCCTTTAGTGATACTGAATCTAACACTCCTGAATTTTGTGGATAAAAATCCAAATGGACACTCCAGAAAAAACAGGAATCCTATGGAGATATGGTCAGCATAACTTCGTATTTGGCCAAGAAATCTTTAAATGGGAGACAGAGAACACCTCAGCTGCCCAAAAGTTTATTTTAACACTCTGCACTGTCTCCAACGTTATCCCAGGCAAATGTCAGGAAGTAACTGCATATTAGTTTGCGCACAGTTACTTCCAGTGGGGGGTGGGGTTTACAAAGTGTATCGCTATGAATGTAGAAGGCTTTTGGTGTGACAATTTTATTGAAACAATTAATGATGTCTTAGCCCTGTAGGTATGAGGACATCATCACATCAGCAAGCCTTAGATACAAGGATTCATAAGAGAACATGAAATATACACAAATAATACCCCAACAGAGTTCTGTTTAATTAATGGGCTCTTAGAATTATTATATCAATAAAGTGCAACTATCTTGGGCTCTTTTTTTCAGAATGACATCATGTGGACATACATATTATGTGTTGTAGCTGATATGTGAAACTGGCAGCTTTTTTTTAATGATTACAGATGATTCTATAGAAATACATTAGCTTTATTTTAAATTATTCTTTTCTGTACTTTCAATATTATGCTTAGACAGTTGTCCAAGCAATAAAAGTTTACCTTCTAGCCAGGCCAAAATCAATAATTTTGATCTGATAATCTGCTCGGCTCACACACATAATATTCTCTGGCTGAAAAGAAATAAGAATAAAGTCAGCACCCATCCTAGAAACATAAATACAGCGTACATAGGAATGTTGTAAATCAGCTCATCTTACATGTGCAGCAAGTATTCATTTGCAAAATGGAGTCCAGATAACAAAGGTAGAACCAGTCAGAGTCATGTTTTATTGTAGATTTGACAACGAATACTAAGATTTAAAACTAATACGATTTAAATTTGGGAAGAATAGATTAGTTCCCACCCCCGACAGTGCTCAGTGCCTAAATATGCTTTTGTACGCTTTTATACATTGCTAGCCTATTTATATATTTTTTGCCTCTTTGAAAGTTAATATTTGCATAAGAATGCATGCCGGCTACAATGGCACAAGAGGATTACTAAAGTGATAAAGATAAAATGTGACACACTAAAGGTTTTTTTAAGAAAGCTGTTTTTATTTCAGCTGCATACACTTCAAATATAGAGAATAAAATACAATATTAACTGTACTCTACTGCTATGGTCTTGTTTCCCTTTGCCTTAAGAACAGCTTGTAAGTACAAATGCCCCAAGTTATAGTACCTTAAGGTCCAAATGTATAATGTACATTTGATGCATGTACTGAATTCCTTCACAGATCTGCTTTATAAATAATATTGTATCCACTTCAGAAAGATTGCAATTTTCATCAATAATCCTGTCAAACAGTTCACCACCATCCACGCTGTTGAGAAGAGAAAACAATATTTCATATAAATATTTTTAAAAGTAAATGGAGGTGAAACATCGCTGTTATAAAACTGCAAATGATTGTACAGCAAATTTATAGCATCACACAAACAAAACATATGCTCATCCGAGCCATTAACTAAACTCAGGTCAGGTCCTGACTAACATGGTACCCCAATGGATTTCAAAATACAAACAGGTAGCCCTTTTCTAGTGTTCTGTCAGCAGCCAAACTTTTCACAAACCATCAGTCAGCTCACATATATGAAGGCCTCTGCACAGCTGAGACTAATTATTTCTGGTTTGGCACCCTAGTAAAATGTGGACCTAGGAATATTAGCAGCTTTATTCCACTCAAAGCTCTACAAAGTCTCCACGCTCCAGGACCCAGAACAGAATGTATTACGATCTAAAAATAAGAAAACAAATTGTTTGCTTTTTTCACATCCAGCTGTAAAACATGGAGCCCTTCACCATGTAAATGTGAGAAACCTAGGTGACACATTAAGGCTACATTCACACCAAGGATTTTTGGCAGCTCTGAGTGACCAGGTGCGGCCACTGGCCCCCTTCAGTATAATGATAGGTCACTGGCGGCTGCACCTGTTTGCGGCTTTTCTGCACAGCCAGTGATTACCTGTGGTACTCGCTGGCTGTATGGACAGCTGCAAATGTCTGTGGCCTCTGGTGATCTGTCATTATGGTGAACAGGTCTAGGTCAGAAGATTCCTGCTGCTACAGTTCCGCTATCAAAATCAACTTTATTTTTAAAACAATTAAACTCAAATTACTTTATTTAGCAAAAATGTGAAAAGTGAAAGGCCTATTTTTAGCAAAATAGCAAATAAATCAAATAAGAAATATACTGGCCTGTTTCCAGCACAGGTCTCTCTTTTTCTGTCTAAAACTCAATCCTAATAAGCAGGTCGGTCTAAAAAGGAAGTAGCTACCTTTCCAGATAAACCCCCTCTTAGCCCTGCCCTAGACTGTCTCTCTGCATTCCCCACCCCCTCTTTCCAGGCCAGGGGTCTGGACATGCCTGCCAGTCGACAGGCTGAAATTCTCTGACCTTGATGAACTAGCTGTATAATCAGCTTTGAGCCTCTTGCCCAGCCTGCAAATGCTCTCTCAGTATGGACATCACATGTGCCATTAAGTTCTGCATTTGTGCAATGTGTCCCCACTACACTACAATAGGGTGTACTTCCCAAGTATCTTTAGCCACATCTGTCAATGTACAAGCTCATAGGGTGAGAACCTAGTGGATGCCTTGGAAACTGCTATATGCAAATAACAATGAATTAGAAAAAAATACCAATCACAACCATTGTTTTCAAGCACTTTCCTCATACATTCCATTTAGGGTTTTGTTGAACCATTCAATTAACCCATTCATTTAGGAAAGATACAGAGAAGTCTGTAGATGCTTAATTTTAAACAATTTGCAGAACCTCTTTATAACCATAAAGGAGGTCCCTTGTCTCAGACAAAGCCATATTCTTGCAAACATCTGAAACATCTCCCATGTGATAACTCTGAATAAGGAATTCTTTAAGTGATTGTCTCTGCGTTGTCCGGTGGCTTTTTGACAGATTGGGCAGGACTCATGGAAGTCCTTGATCTCCTAGTCTATCCTAGTCCAGTAAAAATATCGCAAAACCCATTCCTGAGTTTTAGCTTTCCTAAGATGAGCTCCAAGCACATGAGCATGAGCCACATGTAACACTTTTTACCTAAAAGGCTGGGGTATTATTAGTTGTTCAACCACTTTGCCACACTCCTTGGTGATTCTGTGCAACAGATTAAGATTCACAGCAAAATGGGGGAACCGCACATCCACCCCAGATTGCTGTGTCTGTGTTTTACTGTTTAAGACTAGAGATTAGTCAAATGTCACTAGATTTTGGTTTGAGGCAGACTTTGTAAATATTACTAAAGTTTGGGTGCCAAATCCAAACCCCACTGAAGACAATGGGAGCTGACTGTTAATCTCCTCTCAACTGTGTTATTCATTTACATGTTGGCAAAAGAGGTGAGGATTTAACACTGAGATGCAGCACATATGCGTCCATGGGGGGCAAGAGGTTACGCACCGAGAGCACACTCACTATGTGCTCCAAGCACACCTGACTAAGCTGTCAACCACTTTGTCATACTCCTTGGTGATTCTGTGCAACAGATTAAGATTCACAGCAAAATGGGGGAACCGCACATCCACCCCAGATTGCTGTGTCTGTGTTTTACTGTTTAAGACTAGAGATTAGTCAAATGTAACAAGATTTTGGTTTGAGGCAGACTTTGTAAATATTACTAAAGTTTGGGTGCCAAATCCAAACCCCACTGAAGACAATGGGAACTGATTGTTAATCTCCTGTCAACTGTGTTATTCATTTACATGTTGGCAAGAGAGGTGAGGATTTAACACTGAGATGCAGCATATATGTGTCCATGGCGGCAAGAGGTTACGCACCGAGAGCACACTCACTATGTGCTCCAAGCACACCTGACTAAGCTATCACTGACAGCTCTCGGTCAAGGATTCTGATTAGAAGACAGTGGGACGGGCTCCCGATCATGTGACTACTGTGAGAGCCAACCACAGTGATCACATGATGCAGAAGTCACACCTGCTGGGCACTAAAGCCCCCTTCAAGGGCTGCTGGGAGGTGGTGATAAGGGGGTAAAAGTCAGCCAATATCTAGATTAATAGGCAAGAGATTGTTAAACAAATGATGAGGGGATAGGGGGCTGTGCACTGCCCTTGTGAACATGTACCAAAGCTCTTCCTGATTCATAGCAGACCAAATTCCTCAATATGGGGGGGGGGGTACCTTGCTGATGAAGACAATGGTGCCTCCCCACAAACTTGGCCTGGTGGTTGTGTGGTTTTGTGGGGGGAGCATTATCTGAGTCTGTAAGCCCTCTTTAGTAATAAGAGGCCACCAGATACTAACAAACTGTCACTTTTTGACAAGTCCACTTTTTGAAAAATAGAAAAAACAAAAACCCAGTTTTGTTTTTGTTTTTTACACAGTCTGTTCCCCTTTGTTTACACTCCACTCTCAGTTATGAATTCCCTGGTGACAGATAGATAGGTTGGGGTAGGGATGAGTCTGGTTTTCAGGATAGCAGTGGCTGCTGGTTTCCTCGCAACAAGCCTGAGGGAAAGTTGTCACATTCAGTAGCAGTACTAATACTGCTGCTAGATATATCACTTTGCACTGCTGCTGGAGGTACAACTTGGCTGAACACCAATTTAGTTTGGCCTTTTTCCAAACCTCTAATACGTAAAATTTTGGTCTGAACCTAAGTTCGGACAGAACTGGCATTAAATATTTCTTCAGATGGCTTCTTATTATTATTAAAGGGTTACAGGACTTTTAACTTTTATCTATATATGTCCCAGTCTTGCTTCATTAACAGTTCATGGTGCAACCCCAGCATCACCTCAACCTTTAGTGAGGCAGTTTCCACTGGGGTGGATAGCTTCGGGATATCCTTCACATCTCTGTATGCACACATTACATCCACTCATTCTCCAGGTATCAGCTTTCCTTGTAACCTGCCAGATCCCATAAGAGTAGTGACACTCCAAGAGTTGAGGAGTGCCACAACCTCCTGTCCATTAACCCTCACCACACAATCCTGTGGGTTTACAGTTGCAGCAGTACACACCACATAAGGATACATGGAGCATTATTGGCCAAGTCAGGCTCCATCATGCCATTCTCTTAGGGCACTGGGCTGCTAGAAACCCCAAAGAACCTTGAGAGGTTCTATGTCAGCTTCACAGTTTTTTGGAGAGTTAATAGTACAATCTCCTGGAAAAAAAATACAAATCGGCACAGGGTGACCCATTCCACAATCATAATGGAGGTCAACACCTGTGGTTGCAGCCAGTTTTGCAGCAGATGCATCAGGGAATAAAGTTCTGCACATGCAGGTTTAGTCTTGTCAACGCTCCAGGTATGGACATATTTGCTTTCATGGTTGGAGGTACCCCCTACCTGGCCAATATTTCACCCTTCAACAGTTTTTAGTTGCATGCTGATTATCAGGGGCAATCTGAACTATGCCTACTGGGGATCCACAATCAGAATTAGAAAAGGGGCCAATACATTCACCCAGTCTGTCTTAGTCAGCCCTTTTCTCATGACAAATAATTCAAAAAGCGTTGGAAATGTTTCTATGGCAGTCATTTTTTGAAGGGTCCACTGCACGGCCTTCCATTGGCCATATGCACATTGCTGGGTCACCGCATTCTGTAGGACCACATTCAGTCCAGTCAGCAGGTAGTTAGTCTCTTATTCCTGCTGCACCAGAACCTCCTCATGATAGGTCTGCACTTGCATATTAGCCAGCACCAGTTGTTTGACTAGCTCCTTCATCTCTATGCTGCAGACTTATAGCATGTGCAGGATTAATTCACAACATAGGGCTGGTCTGCACCCCTCAATCTTACCAATGCATGATCCATCAATTGTGGGGGTCGGGGGGGGGGGGGAGCAGGTTCTAACAAATCAGTCCTATAAAATCAAAGTTCACTTTATTTTCTGCAAAAGCAAATGCAAATGGCTTTCTTCAGCAAAAGGTGAAAAGAAAAGGTTTATCTTCACTAAAATAGATAATAAGTCCAGGCAGAGAATTCACTCAATTGCCTTATATATGTCTAGATGTTTTCCACATGGGTCCTTCTGCTACCTAATAGTTACCTTCAACATTATCCTATGGTAAATATGCTGGAAATATTTATACAGAATGGCTGCAGCTACAATGACGTTGGCATTGGACTAGAAATGATCAGAACAGTGACCTGCATCCTTCTTTCTACAATTAGAAGCTATTTTACATCCAGACTTTCTTTGCTTCACGTGGTAAACACTTTGGAGTTCATTAATATCAGAGAAAAGAAAAATTGAAAAAGTAAAATTGGTGCCCATAGTGACATGTCAATCTTCATGCTTTATTTGTTTTCATAATATGAAAGTTGATACTTGGATAGTTTACTAATCATAATGCTTGAAAGCCATCTGATACCTTATCTGGTTTCTGCAATTGTATGTGAGCTATGGCTTTTATATATACATCAAGAAATGGAAAAAATAAATACACTTACTATTCCATAACAAGGACTAAGTCATTACGGGACTCAAAGGCATCATATAACTGAATAAGATTAACGTGATTCAGCTGGTTCATGACTTGAATCTCATTTTTCACTTCCTCCTGAAAATAAACATAACATTTTTATTAGCAAAATTTCTGCTCCCACTTTGAGTCATAGCTGAGCAACCTGTTGGGTTAAATAATCTCGAGCTGTTGGGGAACTGTAAGCACCATTGATCAGTGACATGTAAAGGTTCTAGTTTTGTTCACACGTCTGGTTGTGCAACAGCCAGCATTGCACAGCCATGAATAGGGTATAAAAGATTAAGTTAAGGCCTTACCAAGCTGCCTGGTCAGTCCACTACCCAACCCTGTCCAAATAAGACACTCTGACACCAACTGGGATTTAATGGCTCCAGCAGCCACTTTATTTAACAAAATATAAATAACAAATCACATAACCAATATAAATACCAAATATACAAAACAAAAAAACAGCAACAGACTGAATGTATACTGGAGTCTCAAGGCAACCAAGTTATACCTATGACCCATAACATGGGCCTCCAGCCACACCCCACCGACTCAGAGACAGGGTAAGGTTCTCAACTACTGTCATAAAGGTACTAAATTAGGGGAAGCCGTACCCAAGACGGGTTCCAACCTATAGACCTTCACTACTGTTTATCTTCTAGGGCCTTGAACCCCGCCAGCCACCATGACAGAGCCCCAAGAAAACTCAACCCGTAAGAACAAAATCCACCACTAAATACAGGGGAAGGAGGGTGGGAAGATTCCCTGATGCCTGCCATCTTCCTACTGAAACTTTCTTGGAACCCCTCTGCCTACAACCCCCTATGGACCCCACCCACCTTGTCCGCTTCACCAATCAGGTCAGTACCCCTCCTTCCTGCATCCTGCAAACTTCACCAACCCTCCATCCCAGTCCACCACTCCTCTTTTAAACCAGTCACGTTGTCCCTCCGTCTATTCCTTCTGGATTTTTCCTCCGGGCCTGACTTTGCCTTTCCTGGCCACAGCCTAGTTTACACCTCTCTGTTGTTCTTCAAACTACACAAAATACAGAATTACATTGCTGGTACTGCCAGCGGATGTTACTAGTTGCAGAGATACACCCACATGGAGTGACTGACATCTCTTTCACCCTTGCTTACGATGTGTTTAGGCATGACAATGGATGTTACTATGTCCAAACATAAAACAGCCTACTGCCTCCCACAGCATGAGATGCTAGGTCTTCTGGGAAATGTAGTCTCTATGCATACCTCCCAACTTTTTGAGATGGAAATGAGGGACACCTATTAGCAAAAGTATGTAGCCATAGGACACACCCCCTGTCACATCCCCTTAAGGGAGAATTATAAAAAAAATGATTAGTTAAACCCAAAAGTGCTTTTTATTATACCTTTATACTGGCTCTGAAATTTAGAAACGCAATTCAGAAATTGGATGAAAGGTTTAACACTGGAAAACACTTTTCGAAAGATAAAAAGTGCATTTTGTATATAACTATTGTGGCAGAGCGTTGCTCTGCCAGGGTCTAGATGGTAGGAAGGGCCCAGTATTCTCAACCTGAGGGGCTCCAGAGGTGTTGCGCATGTAAGAGGAACCTGGCTTTTCAGTTCCCTCATTTCTTAAAGTCCACTTCGGGATCTGGAGCCTGGGGATCTCTTAGACATCTGGGTGGGATGAGATCCCCATTCCTGGGTCCGGGTTCTGTGGCCTATCAGGACCATGATTGTCCAGCTGGGTGAAGGCCTGTTAAGGCAGTCGGGACCAGGCTTCTGGGTCACACAATTGGGAGACCGGTTCAGAGAGGGAGACAGGCAATCTCCAGGGGTTTAAGGCTGCAGGACGCAGCCTGGTTGACCACATCTGCAGGAGGCAGGTGTGACCCACGATCCCAAAGTATCAGATCGCTTATAAGCCGGGAGGGCTAGGATTTTGATGCAGCCAGGAGAGCTACTGACCGTTTATAAGTCAGGAGGGCTAGGATGTCGTTGAAGGCAGGAGAGCTACTGACCATTTATGAGCCAGGAAGCCAAAGGTTTTTTGTTTGAACATTGATGGTGACAACCCCCTGCGAGGGAAACTATTTTGACCTTTGTTTTTAACTTTATTTTTAATAAACATGGGCTACCACGCCCTCAAACAGAGATCCTGGCTGTCGCAATCTCACTGAGAACGCACCTAAAAGCTCGAAAATCACACTGTAACTCCGGATATCTAGTGGGAAGCTCCAAAGCTTGCATAAGGACCTTCTAGGATACCGTTATAGCAAAGAGTTGCCAATAGTCAGACGGCGGAGAGTGAGTTCCTATTGGCAACTCTTTGCTATACTGCTTTGCCCGCTGTGGGCGTCCCATAATGCATTGCGAGATCGCAGTGCATTGATGGTTGCTGATTGGCCAAAGCATGCACCTGACCTGCATGCTTTGGCCAATCACAGCGTGATGTGCTGTGAGAGTGTCAGGAACCATGAATCAGACAAATAGAGAAGTGCAGTAAAATCAGACTTTTTAGTAAAAAGGTAAAATGATATAAACAGAGTAAAGGCTGTCAAAACATAGCCAGAGTTCGGTAAGCAGAGCGGACAGTCAGAGCAAGCCAATGAAACAGGAGTACAGAGATCAGCGAGGTCAAACAAACAGCATGCAGGGTCAGGAGACAGGAGGGGAGTCAGCCGAGCAGGGTCTTGAAACCAGGAATCAGAAGGGAACGTCAAACAGGCAAAGTCTTTCACAGGAAAACACAGCAGAGATTTCTCCAGAGATGTTGACTAAGGCGAACGCATCTGCCATCTGATCCAGGCAGTTTATATAGCAGCAGAGCTGGCTTAACGAGGCAGGATATGGTTATCAGGTGAGACAGAGTAGAAGCTGAGACTGGAAATTAACCCTCAACTGAGCACCTTGCTCTGAGAAGGGAGAGCTGAGCCCAGCCCTGACAGAGAGCCTTTGGCTAATCAAGGCTCAGGGGCTAAGTCCACGCCCCACACTATATAAGGCTGCTGCTTACATGGCGACCACATATAGTGAATGAATTGAGATTAGGCTGGTAGTTAGTGTAGTGTGCAGTCTGTCAGTGTAGTATATATAATACAGTTCAGAATGTATAGTATACTCTGTGTAGTATATATAATACAGGTCAGAGTATATAGTGCAGTCCGCGTAGTATATATAATACAGTTCAGAGTATATAGTGCAGTCCGTGTAGAATATATAATACAGGTCAGAGTATATAGTGCAGTCCGCATAGTATATATAATACAGTTCAGGGTATATAGTGCGGTCTGCGTAGGATATATAATACAGTTCAGAGTATATAGTGCGGTCCGTGTAGTATATACTGTATAATACAGTTCAGAGTATATAGTGCTGTAAATGTAGTATATATAATACAGTTCAGAATATATAGTGCGGTTTGCATAGTATATATAATGCAGTTCAGAGTATATAGTGCAGTGCGTGTAGTATATATAATACAGTTCAGAGTATATAGTGCAGTTCGTGTAGTATATATAATACAGTTCAGAGTATATAGTGCAGTTCGTGTAGTATATATAATACAGTTCAGAGTATATAGTGCAGTTCTCATAGTATATGTAATACAGCTCAGAGTATATAGTGCAGTCCGTATAGTATATATAATACAGTTCAGAGTATATAGTGCAGTCCGCGTAGTATATATAATACAGTTCAGAGTATATAGTGCAGTCCGCGTAGTAGAAATAATACAGTTCAGAGTATATAGTGCTGTAAATGTAGTATATATAATACAGTTCAGAATATATAGTGCGGTTTGCATAGTATATATAATGCAGTTCAGAGTATATAGTGCAGTGCGTGTAGTATATATAATACAGTTCAGAGTATATAGTGCAGTTCGTGTAGTATATATAATACAGTTCAGAGTATATAGTGCAGTTCGTGTAGTATATATAATACAGTTCAGAGTATATAGTGCAGTTCTCATAGTATATGTAATACAGCTCAGAGTATATAGTGCAGTCCGTATAGTATATATAATACAGTTCAGAGTATATAGTGCAGTCCGCGTAGTATATATAATACAGTTCAGAGTATATAGTGCAGTCCGCGTAGTAGAAATAATACAGTTCAGAGTATATAGTGCTGTAAATGTAGTATATATAATACAGTTCAGAATATATAGTGCGGTTTGCATAGTATATATAATGCAGTTCAGAGTATATAGTGCAGTGCGTGTAGTATATATAATACAGTTCAGAGTATATAGTGCAGTTCGTGTAGTATATATAATATAGTTCAGAGTATATAGTGCAGTTCGTGTAGTATATATAATACAGTTCAGAGTATATAGTGCAGTTCTCATAGTATATGTAATACAGTTCAGAGTATATAGTGCAGTCCGTATAGTATATATAATACAGTTCAGAGTATATAGTGCAGTCCGCGTAGTATATATAATACAGTTCAGAGTATATAGTGCAGTCCGCGTAGTAGAAATAATACAGTTCAGAGTATATAGTGCAGTCTGCGTAGTATATATAATACAGTTCAGAGTATATAGTGCAGTCCGTGTAGTATATATAATACAGTTCAGAGCATATAGTGCAGTCCACGTATTGTATATAATACGGTTCAGAGTATATAGTGCAGTCCGCGTAGTATATATAATACAATTCAGAGTATGTAACAAGGGGGCCCACAGATCCTGGCCCCCCTGATGTGAAAGGGTATTGAGTACATAGTACCCCTACCCTTTCACCAAAAAAGTGTCAAAAAAGTAAAAACCACAAGAGACAGTTTTTGACAATTCCTTTATTAAAAAAGAAAAAAATACCGTATTTTTCGCACCATAAGACGCACTTTTTTCCCCCAAAAAAATGGGGGAAAGTCTCCCTGCGTCTTATGGTGTGAATACCTAAAAAAAACCCGCCCCCCTCGTCGCCGCCGGGAGCTCGCATTACACTGCGGGCTCCTGGGCAGCATAGAGCGCTGCTCTGATCTCACACAGTGAGAAGACAGAGCAGCCGCAGTACTTCATTTGGCCACTGGGGCTTCATTTGGCCCCAGTGGCCGAATGAAGTACTGCGGCGGCTGGAGCTGCTCTGTCTTCTTTCTGAATGGGATCTGGCTGCAGAGTGGAGCTCCACTAGGTGCAGTGTGATGACATCATCACAGCGCAGCGGTGCCGGGAGATATGAATCTCCCTCTCAGCTCTGTCAGGCTGCATTTCATGGACACAGGTATGGCTGTATTTTATGGACTCTGCTATGTGCTGTATTTCATGGGACTGGTATGTGCTGTATTTCATGGGACTGGTATGTGCTGTATTTCATGGGACTGGTATGTGCTGTATTTCATGGGACTGCTATGTGCTGTATTTCATAGGACTGCTATGTGCTTTATTTCATAGGACTGCTATGTGCTGTATTTCATAGGACTGCTATGTGCTGTATTTCATAGGACTGGTATATGGCTGCACTGGTATATTTTAGTACACTATTTGGTTCAGAATATTTTTTTTCTTGTTTTCTTCCTCTAAAACCTAGCTGCGTCTTATGGTCAGGTGCGTCTTATGGTGCGAAAAATACGGTAGTGTTGCGCCTTTGGTGAATGGGTAGGGGTGCAATGTACCCGATACCCATTCACATTGGGGGGGGTCAGGATCTGGGGGCCTCCTTGTTAAAGGGGGCGTCCAGATTCCGATAAGCCCATGCCCACAGACCCCGACAACCACCGGCCAGGTTTGTCGGGAAGAGGCCCTTGTAAGAGTCTACTATGGATTTTGGGGGGCCCACATCAATTTTTTTAAATTTTGGCGTGGAGTTCCCCTTAAAATCCATACCAGACCCAAAGGTCCTGGTATGGACTGGGGGGGGGGGGGGGGGCTACGCCATTTTTTTCATTTTTCAAAAAAATATATATTGCCGGGAGCCGGCAATACATTACAGCCGCAAGCAAGTTTAAATGACATTTTTTCCTTTAGAAATGGCATTATTGCTGTGGCATGTTCTAGACATTGCACATATGCGCCACTTTACAGGCAGACTAAGGAGACTATTTCATTTTTATTGTTTCACTTTAAGCATCATTAAAATCACTGCTCCTGAAAAAATGATTGTTTTAAAAACTTTTTTGCATTGATACATGTCCCCTAGGGCACTACCCGGGCCCCCATACACTTTTCATGGCAATAACTTGCATCCAAGCCTTTAAAATGAGCACTATTGATTTTTCATGTTTGTGTCATGTTTCATATTTGTAGACTTTATTCGGGTTCGCATGTTCATTAGAACTATTTGCCTGTTCTCTGTTTTCTGGTGCGAACCGAACTGGCAGGTGCTTGGCCTATCCCTAATCAGCAGTTTACAGATAGACACACTTCTTTTCATCTTAAAGTATAACTAAAGGCAAAACATTTTTTTTCGTTTTGGATAGAGTGGAGATGGATTAGAACACCTATCAGGTTTTATTGCTGTCTGTATCCCCAATAGGGAGATTTACCCTCCCTACTTCTCCTGTTTACCATGTTCATTGAAAGTGAAAGTAAAAGAAAATTCTATATGCTGGGTTGTCCCCAGAAAAGTAATAGAAGGGGAATATTACAATGGGAACACTAGTACTGGTGACCTGGGGGTCCCCCGGAAATTCCCTTAATTTGCAGAGATTTCCTCTCACTTTCTGTTTGCTATGGGACAGGAAGTAAAGGGAAATCTCCCTAACAGAACAAAGATGGTAAAAATAAACCTTACAGTAGCTATAACCCTCCCTTACTCTAGCCAAAATGAAGAAAAAAGTTTTGCCTATAGTTCTACTTTAACATTGTGCAACTGGTGCATTCTAAAAATGACACTGACCTTTTCTTTATGTCCTCTAACTTTAATGATTTTAGCCGCCAAGGTAAGTCCTGATGACTTCTCTGTGCATCTGTGTACTTGTCCAAATCTTCCACTGTAAATAAATGTAACACATTTTTCACATATTTTAAAAAGCCCACATAAAATTGCAGTCATTACTTCTACATAGCTGATGATGTGATCAATAGATTGTCTCACTTGAAATAGGAAAATATCACTTATCCTATTACTTACCCTCCCAGTAAATGTGCTGTTTCCACGGTATAAAAACTATTAATCTGAGCATGTTTGGCAGAGACAATTCTGTGGTCGAAAGGGGCCGGAGGAGGAGGTGTGACATCTACAAGGGATTGAAAAGCAAATAGCATGTTATTGATGTAATAGCCTGTAGAAGGCATTTCCAGTATGATAAGGGCCCCAAAACTATACAACACAAGTTCTCTCATTAAAACATTCCCATATTCATATAATGCAACATATAACCTTTTGTACATTTTCTCCTACACCAAAATGTGATGCAGATTGCAGATTCTGTCAGTTGAAATTCCTAATAGGATTTACCTTTGTACAGCAAAATATGTCCCTAAAATGATGAATAACTTCACATAGTCTTTAACATGGTCAATTAGATGTATGAATGTTAATAAAACCATTTTATAAGCTAGCCTATAATTTAGGCATGTTCAGCTTTTTAACATATAGGCAGGTGCAGTCTACTTTCTGCACAGCAGGTGGTGCTCTTCTGTAGGGGCCCTGTTGCTGGAGAGGAATTCAGGAGGAAAAAGGTTCCTTTATGTTTTCTTGGATCACTGGAGAAGCTATCCTATTGGACGCTGCCACCCCATATGACTCGAGCAGCCATCTTGGGTCAGGCAGAGCCTATTTAAGACCGCGGCTCCCGTTTTTTTTACTTTGGTGAGTGGACAAGGTAGGCACAGGTACCCATCGGTGAGTGACAGTAACAGTGCTAGGGAAAGGTTCCTGATGAGGAGGGTAAGAGTAGGGCCTTATCTTTTCTGGACATTCTCCCTACTGGGGACCAGACAGCCAGGCTGCATTCAGTACCCTTGCAACAGACGCTGTCACTACGACCTGGCTAGATTGTTTTCTCACTGGGTTTGTGGTAAACTGTTGCTGGATTTCTTCAACACAAGTTTATTGCACCTGCCCATGTGTGAATTATTAATTCCGCACCACGCTGCTCACCACCTACAAACATACTGAGACCAAACTAGCACAACTGTATATTATTAAACCCAAAAAGCCAAGTAAAACCAGTGAGTGAACTTTACATTGCTCTATATATAAATGTTACTAAAATGTACCTAAAAAGTGAATTTAACCTGATCTGAATTCTCTGCAACCTACAACCTGCATTCACAGAGCTCCTCACTGAGAGAATCTGCTTCCCGAATCTACGCTGCCTAACTTTCTCCACTTAACAATCATTCAGATTTCAAACCTCCAAACCATGTTTAAACATGATAAGAGGCTGCGAGAAACCTGATAAAGTGGTAGTAAACTCTTTTGTTTTTAAAAAAAAGGTCCCCCTGCAGGTTATTGTCATGACGTGCTAGCATTCATTGCATACTAGCGCATTATGACAGACTTACCTGTAAAGCAGATCCCTCCACCAACGCACTGTCACCAGTGACAGGGCTTCCATCTTCACCCGGTCTTTCATCCTGGTTTGTGCGCCCTGCAATTTAAATGGCTGGGCCACGATAACGTCACTCCTGTGCTTATGCCCCCGTATAAGGCTACTTTCATGCTGATGCGTGGTGGTTTGCCTGCACTGCAGCTGCAACACAGTGCACTTGAGGCTTTTGTGCAAGTTAGCTGCACTGAGCCATAGTGGTTGATTTACTAAAACTGGAGAGTGCAAAATCTGGTGCAGCAGAGCATGGTAGCCAATCAGCTTCCAACTTCAGCTTGTTCAATTAAGCTTTGACAATAAAACCTGAAAGCTTTATTTGCAGAGCTGCACCAGATTTTGCACTTTCCAGCTTTAGTAAATCAACCCCACAGACATCTATTACATCTTGCGTGTGTGGTGCACTTTTTGAAAGTGCTGCAAAACTCATGCATTCAGGAGTTTTGGTACATTTTCAGAAAGCACACCAAACCCGCAGGATATAATAGAAGTCTATGGCTCAGTGCAGCTAACCCGCAGAAAAGTTGCAGGTGCAGTGAAAGCAGCCTAATAACCCTTTTTTATAAGTGCTAATATGCCCATTGCAAAAGTGCAGTGTATGAGATGTTTAATAAACTGACCTTTTCCTCTTCCAGCTTCTGCTGGCATCGCTCTCCAGGCTGCTAGAAAGGTTGCAGGCTAACTGCACTTCATATCACTCCTTCTGGGCCAGAAGCTGGCACTACAGAGGAAGCATCGACTTATGCGGCTCCTGCTCCTTCTGTGGCTGCCTGCTTCCTCGGCTGCTGACACTGGTTCCATACACTCTGATGCTCTGGGATGGTGGGTCAGCAACCCATTGAGCACGGTCTGTGCTTTCCACTCCGCCATCCCAGAGCATGGTCATGTGCTTCCCTGGTTTGAGGTCGGGGCCACATCAGAGGGCTCAGCGGGCCACGGGTTGAGCATCTCTGCTCTAAATGCACGGCACACTTGAGTGTGCCATCCATTCACGTTGCAGTGCGCATGTGCCCATGAAGTCACCGGCTGCTACAAATGTAATTATCTCCTAAATGGTGCACCTTTCGGAGGTATTCACCTACAGATAAGCCCTATTATAGGCTTACCTATAGGTATAACTGAAGAAGTCGACCTTACTACTGCTTTAACCACTTGCTGACCGCCAAACGCAGGTTGAGGGTGACAAGGTGGCTCTATTAGGCAAATCGCCGTCACATGACGGCGGCTGCGATATCATGCACTGTGAGCGAGCGCGCGCCGCCGGAGGGGTGCTCACTGTGTCCGGGGGAGCCAGGGAGTGGGTAGGGTGGGCTCGATCTCCGCCAGCTACCCGCGATGCCCCCCTGCAGTGAAAGAACGAAGATCCGTGCATGTAAACACAGATCTCCGTTTTGTGAGAGGGGGAAGGGCTGTGATCACAGCCTTCCTCTATATGGAAGCCATGATCACTCCCCTTCCCCTGCCAGTCAAACACTAATACAGTTAGAACACGCAAAGGGAACACAGTTAACCCCCCCCCCAGGTTAACCCCTTCACTGCCAATGGCATTTACACAGTAATCAATGCATTTTTATAGCACTGA
>BLSH010306301.1:338177-365359 GCA_018402905.1 Glandirana rugosa
AGCAGGTCGGGGGGATTGGGCGGAGAAGATTTACAAACCTCACAAACTGCATTTTAGGGCTTGTTCACACCAGGTGCAGTGCATTAACATGTGCAAAATCATGTTTTCCTGTACTGCACAAAGTTGTGCTGCCTTTTGCACTCTTAATGGCACCCAAATGCATTTAGCAAATTTGCGCTAGATTGCACTAGTTTGCGCCCACTATAGCACATGGTACTGCAGTAACATGAGTTTTGGTGCAGCGTGATTTTAAAAATCATGCTGGCGCCTTTTTTCTGTGTTTCACACAAATAGAGCAGCCCATTAAAAAACACAATGCGTGGGAATGCGCAAAAAAGGGCACATGCTTGGACGCACCTCTTGGTGTGAATGAGCTCTCAGACTGGTGTGCCCCGAGATTGTGCACAATTCTAAAGGGTTCCTTGACTGAAAAAAGGTTTAGAAACACTGCTTTAGCTATACAATTCTAGAGAACCCTGGACGAATGGCGATCTGATTTTTTTTATAAATAAACCACCAAGTGTATTCTTCGTCATATTCTTTGTCATAATCTATTGATTGCTGAAACTTGTTTTGTGGACAGGATTGGGAATGTCTTTGCATTTATTTTTAGCATCTAATAATGAGACACCCTTTGCCTATATTATAATAAGCTGGGTATTCAGAAGGAAATAGAAACACGTGTTATATATGCATTTCCTATAAAAGCAAAACTTAGCCACAAATAAATCAATAAGGCATGTTAATGATATTGCGTAGGAAACAGCTTCATGTAACAGTTCCAATATAGCAGGGCCAAGGCTTTAGCATTAACTTTTTTATACTTTGTTTTGCTCATTTGTTACTTATTGTATTCAAATTGTACAAACAGTGTAAATAATATTGATAGTTTAAATAGGCTTTAAGCCCTGCTATAGGGACAATAACACTGCCGGAAGCAGAGCAATCCACCAGAAGCTAAGCATAAGCAATGACTGCAAGTAAGAGCATAGACCTTACGCTTCTGCTTTGCACTGGTTCCGGGATCAAGGTTATGTTGGGCATCATAGACATGTTCTGCACTAAACATGGTTTCTTACCAAGAAATAATGACATATCTTCTTTCTTTAATTTGGTTTGTTTTTTAACTCCAGCACTTTGGCTTGTCTGTGTCTGCTCATTAATGATCAGGTTTTGTGTTATTTCTTCAGTGTGCTGGATACTGGTGATATCCTCTGTGTCTAGTTTGCTTTTTTTGTTGTCTTCTTTAGTGTGCTCTTCATCAGTTACCCTCCTCTTACTGTTACAACTTAATTCATGGTTGATTTCACCATTCTGAGTAAATTCCTCCAAAGTTTCTTCTTCTTCTTCTTCTTCTTCTTCTTCTTCTTCTTCTTCTCCTTCTTCTTCTTCTTCTTCATCGTTGTCCTCTTCTATGGATAGTGCCTGTGCATCCTCTTCATTCTTCTCACTGCAATATATATGTATTTTCAATTCTATATATAGCAACTCTTCAGAACAGATCTAATATGGTTACTCATGACTAAAGGTGGTCAGTCATGCACAGTACATAAAAAAGTAAACAGTGGGAGTCGTTTACTAAAAAAAGCTAAGTATGTTAATTTTGCAATGTGAATTTTCACTTAGCTTAAAGCAGATGTAAACCCTCACGTATACCTAGTGAAGTGAACGGCCTCAGATGATACACAGAGATTAAACAAATCTCCCTACATATCTGCTGTCTTTACCTTTATATACTTTTTAAAAAGTGCATGTCCTCTTAGATTTTTCTCTTCCCGATTCCCCAGTAGGAGTGGATTATTGCTAGACAATGTGAGACAGCTGATTGGAGGAAAGGCACACACCCCCTCCCCACACATGCAGAGCTTGCAGTGTACAAATCTATTTATAGCAACCTCCCCCGACACACACTTCTATCTTCTGTCTCTGAGAGCTTATCAAAAGTTATCAGGCTGATAACAGAAGAATGGAGCAGGACAGAGCTATGGGACATTTGAAGAGAGATAAGAAAACACTGCAGATCTATGTGCCCAGCTCAATTTTCATGAATCAGGTTTACATCCACTTTAAGCAGGCCAATTGGTCATACCCTGATATATATTTTTTTTTCAGCCAGCAGCCTGAATGTAAAATAATTGAACAGATTCCTCCAGCCACACTAACAGCGTGGGTCAAGGAACCCCCCCCCCCCCCAGGCTGTTGTATACCAACATCAGCAAACAGGCTCCTTCGACAGAGGTTGATTGAAAAATTGACTTCTGTCAGTAGAGATGGCCATACACTGATCAAAATTCATCTGGTTCCTGTGGGATTAGCCACATTTTGATTAGTGAATGGTCAGCTTTAGTGAATATGGTGATCCCATGCTGGCTTTAAAGGGTTAGTTTACTATTTTTCATCACTTGCAGCATAACTCAAGTCTTTACAAACTAGCTTGCAGCTTAGTTCCCAGGACACTGTCGCCCAACCTACGACCCACACACATTATGCCCTTTTCCAAGCAGTCACACTCACTTTCTTGGTGATCCTGCCTCTGATTATATGGAAACTGCCCACTAATGGATGCAATTCCCTCAGTAATACCTAAAGCACTAAGGGTGATACTGTGATCTTGGGACACAGCACCATCAGGACAAAGCAGATAGATGTGGGCCTAGCTCTTTCGTCCTGTCTCTCCTTTCTTCTCCCTAATTTTGCATGCCCCTTTTGCTAGTGGAAAAAGAGTGTACAAACAATACAATAATGCATGGTTGTCAAGAAGGAACATTTATATAATAATTGAGCTTGGCTCAATAATTTGAGGTGAGTGGGTGTTGTTCCCTATATGTTAAACACAGGTATCGTGAAGTAGGATATACAGCAAACATCAGCAAAGTGAACCACTATGTGAATACATACTTTGAGTTTATTTCTGTTGACTCCTGGATATATCATGTATGAATCCAGATGGATATTGCCACTGACCATATTACATTCTAAATATAGTAAAGGTGTGGAACAAAATCAATGGTGTTGATGTAATAAGGGAGGCATAGGCCAGAGAGGGAAAATATGCCCTACTAGGAGCTACGCTAAACTTTACTAAGTCAGAAGAAGTAAGAAGGCTCTGCTGTTCCCTAGATGGTCATGTGAACACTACAGGTAGTCTAACATTTGGGGTGCAACCCCAATGCGGCCAGGAATGGAGGTAATAAACTAAGAATTGCTTGGGCACATACGGCCATAACAAAGGCTGCATTTCATTAGAAATTTCAGCTCCAAAAGATGAACATAGCCTTTAATCATCCAATCATTTACAAGCAAAAATTCATTTTTTTGTGTTTTCCCTCACATATGATTGGGTATTCTTTGCAACGTTTGACCTCATTGTCTAACTGAAATTCACTTTGCAAAGTAAACATGCTCTTCTCCTTTAGTAAAGTTAGTTTGAGTTGAGTGGGTAAGAATTAAAATCATTGCTAAGTTTTTATTGCTGTTTATGTTCTCATTGTGGTGCTTTACCCTTCCTTCCTGTCGGGACAGGAAGTAAGGGCACATCTCTATAAGGAAGAATTTGAGAAGAAAAAAAATAAAATAAATGTACATCTTTCTTGCAGGTAAAAAATGTGCATTTATTATTTTTTTAAATAGGAGCCTGGAAAGCATTGCACTCACAATCAGCAGATCGCGGGTGCCATGCAGGACTCCTGCAGTGTATATGTCTGCTTGTACCCCAACAGATGCACATTGACAGGAAGAGACAATGAGCTACCTAGAGCACTCAAGAGCACCATGGTTGTTCACTGACAACTACAAGCAAACAGCCGCAAAGGCTGTTGGTACTTGTAGTTTCCCTATCACAGAACCCTGCCCTGTATAGTTGTGTCTTTTTTTTAAATAGGGGCAGTTTGCTGTCACTAGATGCAACAGATTGGGGAGATGCTGCAGGAGTGGGAACATGTTCCACCCTAAAAATGGGTAACATTTGGGTTCACCCAAAAGTTTAAATTACCCTTTAAAAGAGAAGTTCGGAAATGCAGAAAAAATAAAATCATATTCACCTAGATGGCTACAGCAAATATCGCAGCTGCATCTGTCCCCCCCCCGCCAACTCTACCCTGAAAACTGAATAATCAAACACTTCTGATCGCTCAGTTCTCCCCTCCGCTCAGAGAAAAGAGCTGTGACTGTCAATCACAGGCTCACTGTTCTGCCCCTCCAGCGCTCACTGGAGCACTGGGCCGTGGAGGGGGTGGGAGGGGCTCACTCAGGCTCTCAGGGTCATACTAAGAGGCTGACTATAAAGTCTGGATCTTTCATGAACCTGGACCAGCTGAGTGACGGCATGAGTGCAGAAAAAACTGCACTTTTGTGATCTATAGAAGTATAGGCAAAAAAGCTTTGTCCTTACTTCTCCTTTAACCACTTCCCATCCGCACCATAGCCGAATGACGGGTACAGCGCAGCTCTAAAATGCCGGGAGGCCGTCAATAGATGTCCTCCCCTTTGGCTCGTGCTGGGCGCGCTCCCGCCGGCAGCGCGCGTGCGCGCCGCATGCAGCGTGAGCGTGCCCGCGGGTCCAGCGGACGCAATGTCTGCCGGAGACCCGCGATCTGCTCACAGACAGCCGGATGTAAACACGGCGGTTCCCCATTCTGTGAGGGGAAGGCATGCCAGATCTACTGATCCCTGTCACTGGGATCAGTTAGATCTGTCATGCCCCTATCAACATCGCCCCCCACAGTTAGAACACGCCTAGGGAACACATTTAACCCCTTCACTGCCCCTGCAGGTTAACCCCTTCCCTGCCAATGACATTTATACAGTAATCAGTGTCTATTTTTAGATCTGATCGTTGTATAAATGTCATTGGTCCCAAAAAAGTGTCAAAACCGTCCGCCACAATATCGCAGTCACGATAAAAATCGCAGATCGCCGCCATTACCAGTAAAAAAAAAAAAACGAATAAAAACGCCATAAACCAATGTCCATAGTTTGTAGACGCTATAACTTTTGCGCAACCCAATCAATATACGCCGATTGCGATTTTTTTTTTTACCAAAAATATGTAGAAGAATATATGTCGGCCTAAACTGATGAATAAATTTGTTTTTTTATTTTTATTTTTGGATATTTATTATAGCAAAAAGTAAAAAGTATTGTTCTTTTTTCAAAATCATCGCTCTTTATTTGTTTATAGCGTGAAAAATAAAAAACGCAGAGGTGATTAAATACCACCAAAAGAAAACTCTATTTGTGGGGAAAAAAGGACGCTTATTTTGTTTGGGTACAATGTTGCACGACCGCACAATTGTCATTCAAAGAGTGACAGCGCTGAAAACTGAAAATTGGTCCGGGCAGGAGGGGGGTTTAAGTGCCCAGTAAGGAAGGGGTTATTCAGAGCGGAGAAGGATTACAACTTTTTACAACTTTGTTCTTACTGTCTGTACCCTACTGTTCCTGTGATCTTCATGCTCCTTTCTTGTACAGAGCACACTGAGACAGAAAATGAGGAAAATCCCCCAGCGAGGAGAGCAATAAAATCATGAAAGGAGTTCTGACTCTTACCCACTGTAGAAAAAAAGAAAAAGTCTGAAGTTGGTGCTCAGACAACTCAGCTATCTAGTGGTGATAGTTAAGCGCTTATTTTTGCAGATAGAGAAATGCCGGCTTGTTGGAAACTGCATGTGTATTACACCCATTTCTCTTTCATGGATAATGACATCATAAAGAATGAGCAGACCTCTGAATACGGTTGATTTACTAACGGCAAATAAACTGTTCACTTTGTAAGGGGAGTTGCACTCTGCAAGGGAATTTTCCCCAGAGCTTAGTGAAAGTGGCGAAGCTTCATTTTTCAAAGAATATCCAATCACATGCACATAAAATTAAAAAAAAAAATAAAAAAATATTGTTTTTACTGGCACATGATTTGGTGATGGATCTAAACTCTCTTGCAGAGTGCAACTTCATTTGCAAAGTGAACAGTCTATTTGCCTTAGTTAGTTTGTCCCACTGACTCTCATTCTTGCTGAGAGACTATAGTGTCTATAGCCAGCTTTACTAGAGGCATATCATTCCAGCAAAGATTTGCTTGCCTCAAAGGTTTGTATAGTTTTTTTGTTTTGTTTTTTTCTTTAAATCATCCTTAAGCCAATTTGCCATATAAAGCAACCATCATTTCACTGGTTTGGAAACCACAGATAAATAAATGGTATTGGGCTTCATTCATAAAGCGGTATCTACCACTTTAAGAAATGTGGTAAAATACTGCTCAGCATTTTTAAAAAAAAACGTTGGCATCCACAAATTAGCTATTTTATTAAGTGATGCGGTATTTTCGTAGTGAAATACAGCACTCTTAGAAGATCAGTATGTTACGTTATGAAAAAAAAAAAAAAACACAGCTAAGTTCTATCAGTGTGTCTGCTAATCCAAGAGATAGTTTACCAATATGAGGAATTTATAACATCTTGCATAATAATAACAATGGTTTTAAAGTGGTTGTAAACCCTTACATATACCCAGTGAAGTAAATAGACTCAAATGATACACAGAGAAACAAATCCTCCTACATACGTTTTACATGTATGTCTGCTGTCTTCTCCTTTTTACAATCTTTGGAAAGTGCAGGTCGTGTTAAAATATTTCATCCTCTTTCAGCAGTACTTAGGGGTGGGAGGAGAGAATGTATTTGCACTGTGAGAGAGCTGATTGGAGGAAAGGGACACCCCCCCTCCACATAGGCAGAGGAACGAAGTAACATGCAGAGTTCTCTGCTTTACTACTTCTAAGCTCCCTCCCCGACACAAATTTTCAGCTACTGTTATCTTATATGTCTGAGAACTTGTCAGAAGTGGCTCTGACTCATGCTGATAACAGAGGAACGGAGCACCAGAGAGAAACAGCACTTAGAGCTTTGGAGAGAGATAAGTGAACACTACTGGTACATGTGCTTAATTCAACTTTCATGAATGGGGTTTACAACCACTTTAAAGTACTTATAATAATAAGATCAACTAAAACTAAATAAAATTAAAGTACCCGTATTATTCTTATCAAGGTTTCCAATGCTGTTCATCTAACTTCTAATAGCCATGACTATAGTAAATTGAGAAAACTATCAGGCTATCTGTGGGGCATGGCCAAGGCTGTATTCACCTAAAATAATTTAGACAACATGCTGCCTATTCTAGCATTGTTTTTTTTTATCAAAAAAATCAAATGGCACAAAAGTTCGGGCTTTCAAAGAAAACCATCATGGATCAGGGTTTTGCTTGGGCTGCATGATATTTTACAGCATTCGGTATGCCCAATGTTCTGACACTAAGATTTCCTAGTATTGGCAGTTATTTAAGCTATTGTGAACTCAGTTTCATAATCAAGTATAGCTACTTACATATATTCAACAAGGAAAGTAGGAGTATTTTTATAGTGGCTGCATAAAAATAGTGTAAGGTAAATACTGTATTTCATGAATTGTTTTCCTAAACTCATGCTGCATTATGGCAGTTTCTGTTTTAAGAATATCAACATAAAGTCCATTTATTAGGACTCCTTTGCATGGCATGTTTATATAAACAGAAAATGAGAATTGTAGCCAATAGTAGTTATGTTAGTAGCTAATGTTCTCAATGTTAATGTAATGAGCACTTGTTAAACAAGCCTGGTGCCTATAACAGCATGAGAGATAATATTCATGTCTACTGAAAGTCCATAGGATATCCATGTAACACTGTACAAGAGATGCCTTACGGTCTCCCACTTACAGTAGCAATAACATTGATGCCTATATAAACAAACCACATTGTTTTTCTTGGCTTTGAATAATCAAGATGAAAATCCAGTTCTAGTAGGAGAAAACATGATGAGGTTTAGAATATATGCATCAAAAATACTCAGACAACAAGATTGTATTCCTTGTGCTTAAAAGTGATTTTCCATTTTAACCAAAAAATGGATTTCTGCTTCAGATTCCCTCCTACAGTCTCAGCAGCAACTACCCATTTGTTGCTGGTTGGGTCCAATTTTTTAGAATTTTTAACATGATTATCACCCAAAGGACAGGAATAGTAACAATCTACTTTATATCTAATATCAAGGACATGGATGCCCAAGGGCATTGATATCAAACCACAACCTATTCGCGCTTACCTTCTGGATCATTTCCCTCTAAGTCTTTATTTCATTAATATGGATACATTTAGAGAACTGATTCCAATTTTATTACAGTTGGTTCTCTATATCTTCCACTAGGAATCTATTACATATAAACAGATCCTTAGACTCTATTTTGGAAATGTGCGTTTTTGTGAAATTGGAGTTGCACATTAAGAACATTAACCTGCTGACCATTTGTTTCCACATATCAGATTAACCACCTGGCAGATGCAGGCTCAGTCACGTGTGTATATATATATATATATATATATATATATATAAATTGTGCCTCTTCTGGGTTCGGAACCCGCAGCACGCTTTGCCTGTGACCACTGTGTCCACTAGACACAGCAGATTACTATTACCGGTAACCGCATATTATGTTTCGCTATGATTGGTCAATGCATGATAACAATGTCTTTCCATTCATGAACAGCTTGCTTGCTTACTGTTGTGATCTGTGATTGGCCCACAGCAATCACATGGTACCTGGCTACCTGTACCATGTGATTAGCTGTAGCCAATTACAGATTACAACAATAATAAGCATGCTATTTATGAAAGGGAAACCCATTAATGACAGCTAAAACTATTGCTTATACAGTGATCACCTCCCCAGAGTAGTACAATGTCACTATGGTGACACTGACCTACTCTAGGATGTAAAAAAAAGTAAAAAAAAAAAAAAGAAACAAAAAGTTAAAAAAATTGAATAGAAAGCTATTTCATTTTTTTTTACATACTGTAACCAGCCAGTATCCCTGATCATTGCTACACCAGTCAATAATATTAAAAAATATCAAATACCACCAAAATAAAGCTCTCTTTGTGTGAAAAAAAATCATATAAACTTCCTTTGTGTGCAGAGTTGCATGACCGCCCAATTGCCAGTTAAAGTAGCACAGCGCTAAATAGCAAAAAGTGCCCTGGTCTTGAAGGAGGTAAAATCTTCCAGAGGTCAAGTGGTTAAAAACAAGTTTCCTAAAAGGAAAAAATCCCTTTTATTTGTGGCTAGAAAGTTGGACGTTGGGACATTCTTCTATCACCAAGAGTAAAAAAGTGTGTTAAGTTCCCCAGGGAATACTGTGCACACATCACATGTCCCCATTAAAATCTGAGAAGTACAAGTGAAATAAAATATATTTTTGTTTTGTGTCATTGCTGGCTGTAGCTTCACCCTTCCTGAAGACCAAAAATATGGGCTTCAGGAAGGGTGGAGCTACTAAGGCGGGGGCTGTATGGGCTCTGTGTGCACTGCCAGTTATGTCCCCTCTCCTCTTGAGCTATCATTCAGAAACACATCTTGGTTGATCTGTGTTGACTGATAGCTAGGCAGGTGGAAGGGGTTAGCAACCGACAGTACAGCTCAGCAACCCCTTCAAAAATGTATATGAGGGCAAGTGTCATGTGCACAGGATCCCCTTGGTTTATGTTCTTCTTGTGGTAGATCCTCTTTAAAGTTCAATGAAGTAAAATTTTCCATTACGAGAAATGGATATGTTCCAGGCATAACCAGTTACAAACCATAACAAGCCTATAAAAACATAAAAAGGTGTGAAACTTCAACTAGGATTTGATTGTATGTATCTGATTAAATAGTTTGTAAAAAATACTATTTATGTTCCCCTGAATAAACTAAAGGGATAAAGGGTTTAAAAACACAAACAATAGGTACTACTAGGACAGCTTACCTTTTTGCTAAAGAGGCTGTTTCCTGTTCTGTATTATAAGCAGGGCATGGTGAGAGCGGTTTAGAAGTGTCCGTGACCCTGAGTATTTGCTCAGAATCTTCTGAAGCTACCAACTTTGTGGTTTCCAGTACTTCTTGAATTTGATCACACACTGCAATCGTATGGCTACTGTCATTGTTATCATCATCATCATCTTCTTCTGTGATAGCTTCCTCGCTTTCCTCATTCTCTTCATGTTTGTCCTCACACTGTATTTCTAATTCATTATCAGTCACTAACACAATGAGTTTTTCTTCAGCTTGGTCCTCTTGGACATTGACCAGTTCTTCTTCCTCCTCAACTTCATTTGTAGAAATGGGTTCCTCCTCTTCAACAGAGCAAATGATGGGCATTCCATCTTGTAGATGAGTTTTAGTATGTGAAACGGGTATGTCTATAGATATAAAGCTTTGTGCCTGACTGTTCTCTTCATACTTTATTTCTGAAGATTTGTTCTCAACAAATATAACAGTTGTCTTTCCTGCATTTTCTCTATTGAGTTTTTGGACCTTTTCTTTATATTTGCTGGACTGGGTTCTTTGGACACATCGCTCTAAAAGGACAGGACAGCAAGCGTATCATAGCTGTTTTGATTAGTGTTTAAAGCTTACGCCCAGAGGCTTGTTTACTATGATGTGAGTAGCAATAGCCACGCAAAAACAACACACAGAGCACCATCATCAAGTTATATTAGCTAGTTAAGCACTTGGAGGGAGATGTCGGATATTTAAGCTCAAGAAAATGGTCTAATAAGTGTGACAGGTTTATATCCAAATCTAGAAATGAACAAGCAATTAATAGAATCATTTGAATGAAAAAATGTAAATAATAATCAGATATCTGAAAATGACATTTAAATAATAATAATAATAATAATAGTAATCTTTTCTAAGTGTTTCTTTTTGGGAACTAGTCAACTACGTCAACAACTTCATAATTACTGATATTTGTATGTCCATAATACCAAACAACAAAATTTAACAATCACATAAAGGTTATAGAAAAAATTAATTAATCCATTCATTTAGTCTGATCCTTTTACCGTATATAGTATTTATCACACATTTGTTGAACAGATCTACTAATCTTTCAGAGATACAAATATATTTATCGGGCCTCTGTTGACTGTATTTACTATTCTTTCTAGATACATATAGTTTAATAAATTATATCAGCTTAGATTCAGCTGAAATTAAAGCAAACCCTATGGCGTTGACGCCAGTTTCAAGGGAAATCATTCCTGACACATTTAGTGGCATTTTTATTAATTCTTTGGACTAATTATTTCAACTGACTAATTTAAGGTAGAGTTGGATGTACCAATTTTGTCAATTAATATAGCAGCGAAAACTGACACATGTATGAAAAGATCATTATTTTCTGCTATGTGACTGATATTTTCAGCTCTCATTACAAGAATAATATTCTTTATGGCAAATAATGTTCATTAAAGCTTAGCTTAATTCTACTTTAATTAAATCAAATGCTTTTTGTGCATAATGTGCAATTTGTACCTGCATATTTATGCATATAATTACAAGCACCCTCATTTAAAGATGTACTGTACATCTGTTGAACCTGGTGTAAATAATCTGCATTTAAAGTGTTTATAAAGGTAATTTTTTTGTTAAAACACAAAGGTGTTATACTTACCTGCTCTGTGCAAAGGTTTCAAAACCTACTATTTTCAGGGTCCCCCGCCAGTGCTCCCTCTTATTCTGTGTCTGCCCCATATCAAGTGACTTATCCTCGCACCCCACTTCCTCCCCACTAGCTTTGACTGACAGCAGCGAGAGCCAATGGCTCCCGCTGCTGTCAGAGCCTCTAGTGAAGCCAGGAAGAGGAGAAAAAAGCTGCAGCAGATGAGCACAGTGCTGGATTGAGAATAGGAAATGTTTGGGGGGGGCGGCTGGGGAAGCTGCTATTATTTTTAACTAAAGTATACCTAAAAGCAAAACTTTTTTTTTAGTTTTGGATAGAGTGGAGTGTGAGTAGAATGCTTGTCAGTTTTATTGCTGTCTGTGCCCTTGTTAAGGAAGTTCATCCTATTTGTCCTGTTTACCATTATCACTGAAAGTGAAAGTGAAAGAAAATTTCAAATTTTGGGCTGTCCCCAGAAAAGTAATAGAGGGGAAATCTTCCAATGAGGACACTAGTTCTGGTGACGTATGGAGTCCCCAAGGAGGTCTCTTACTTTGCAGAGATTTCCACTCACTTCCTGTTTAGCTATGGGACAGGAAGTGAAGGAAAATCTCTGCAATGGGACACAGGCAGCGAAAAAAAAAAATCTAACGAGGGTTAGAACATTCCCTTTCTCTATCCAAAATAAAAAAAAAACATTTTGCCTATAGTTCTACTTTAATGCAGAGAATGCATTAAGGGGAAAAAAAAAGGTTTACCTTTAAAACCCCCTTTAAGGGCTTTAGTGTCCTCCAAATGCACCCCTGGGCAAGGTTTAATCTGCACAGGAGCTGAAAAGCATGGAGCTATAGATCTCATACAAATAGGAGGCAAACCAGTTTAAAAATAAGGTGTTTGCATGCTATGTAGCACAAAGGTCAAACAAGCATTACAAATTGTAAACTACTGATAACTGCTAAGCCCTCCCTCCCAGAACAACAGGCAACCTTCACTAAAGCTGAAATTTATAAAAAAAAAAAATTAAAAATAGGGGGGATACAGCACCATACAAATTGGGGTATGTGTAATAGTGTGTACCCCATTACCTGTAGTCAGCTGCTTCTGCTCAAAATCCTCTGTTCTGTCTCTTTTTTTCACAGCCACCGGATATTGTCCTGTGCGGCTGTCTTTCGGGGATGTGAAAGTTAATAGCAGCAGTAAATATCAATCAGCCACCCGAGCCGATTCTTCAGAAGACAGTGCAGTGACCGGCCTGCAGCCTGCAGCGGGGACGACGCGGGTTTCCTTTGCAGATAAGTGTCACATAATGTGCTAGCATCCGATGCATACTAGCACATTATGCCTTTACTTTGCAGGGGAGGGAAAATAATTTTCACGAGTTTACTTCCTCTTTAATACCAATCAGGAAAGTAGCACTACTCATCTGTCCCTACTGTCTCCTCCGCCATTTGTAGAACTCATCTTACTACATTCTAATAACACAAGTTCTGTGAATGGAGAAGTTAATTGACAGCATCTCCTCTGCCCATGCACAGAACTCACCCTCCTTCTGACCTGCATTTGATTTCCTCCTACGCTGCATCAACCTGCTTCAAGCTGCTTTGCACTCCCATTAACTTGTTCTGGTACAAACAAAAGTCAGTTGCCCCACATCTATCTAATATTCCAAGTCCATTCATTCCCTAAATGTGAAATCTCCAATCAAAAGAGTTGTGTTCATTACTTTTGACTATTTCTGGGTTTCTCAACCAGGGTTCCATGGAACCCTAGGGTTCCTCCAGAGGTTGCTAGGGGTTCCTTGAGCAATGGTCAATTTCTACCTCTCAGATAAATTCCCAATGACATCATTGATCTTTTTAGCTATCTGTAAGGGGCAATTCTTCCCAATGACCACAAGTGTAAGGAGAATTCTTCCCATTGACCATCACACTAATGTATCACCAGTTGTAGATTTTTAACTTTTAGCAGGGGTTCCGGAGACCGGAAAATTATTTCAAGGGTTCCTCGGTGTTGGAAAGGTTGAGAAAGGCTGGACTAGTTGTTGCAAAGTCTACCTGCATCTGGTGGCTTCTTTTTCTTCAAAGACTTTGTTCCCTTCACACTAAAGGAGAGGTTTTTCTTTTTTTCAGTTGTGATTTCATCCTTGACAATCTGTCATGAAATATAATTTGAAATATAAAGGTAAATATGGAGAGAGTAAATCAAGGACTTACATTGTACAATACAAACATGCATGCCATATCAGTAAGCAATTTTATGTAATTCTTTATACAACATTTGGCATTACTTTAACTGTACTGTTTATTTTTTCTTGTACTCAGACAAATAAATATCAGAAGAAAGCAATTTTCCACTCTAAGATCTTACTAGAAAAAATATATACTCAATGTGAACAATTCAGCGCCAGGTAGAATTACATGTGATTCAAAAGATTTAGGGGTTTTCTAAAAAGTGCATGCTAAATGTGCAAAATGATAGCTGCATTTGTCCCTAACTTGACATATTTGTAGCTAATTTCAGTAGTTTTGGATAGAATAGGGAAGGGACAGACTCTATGTCAGTTTCTTTTTTTTTTAAATCTCTATATCTCCATTGGGGAGATTTTTTTCTCATTACATTTTTTAAAAAAACACAACAAGCAGTAAGGGAAGTCTTTCCAATGGGACACATACAGTACTAACAAACTGACAGAGATTCTAACCCTTACCCTGGCTAATAATGCTGTCTGTCTATCTTTTGGGAAATTTACCCCCTACTTTTTGTCATAGTCACATGAGAGGAATATATACCCAGTGACATCCCAAACAGTAATAATAATAATAATAATAATAAGAGGTTGTAAACCTTTTATACTTTAATCAGCACTAAAAAAAACATTTTGCATAATTCCACTTTAACATATAATTATGTACTGCAACAATAGTAAGTGCGGTCTTGGGTGTCTCTAGTATAAATAGCAGGTCAAAGTAAGTGTGGTTAAAGTGAATGTAAACCCGATTTATGAAATTTGAGCTGGGTACATATATCTGTAGTGCTTTCTTATCTCTCTTCAAAGCACTTAGTCATGTGGCTTTCTCCTGCTCCGTTATTCTGTTATCAGCATGATCCATTGACCAGTTATCTGCCAACTGTGATAAAACCAGGCTGAATTTTGTGTCGGGGGGGTGCTATTAATAAATTAGCAGAGAGCTGGTCAATTCACAGCACAGCTCTGCATTGTTTCTTTTTTTTTCTGCTTATGAGGAGAGGGTGTGTGCCTTTCCTCCAATCAGCTGTATGGCAAGAATCCACACCCACAGGTGAATCAGGAAGAGAACATTCTAACAGGAAATGCACTTTCTAAGCAGTATATAAAGCTGAAGGAAGCAGATATACATGTAAAACTTATGTAGGAGGATTTATTTAATCTCTGTGTATCATCTGAGGCTGTTCACTTCACTGGGTATATGTGAGGGTTTACATCCACTTTAATTAAAAGAGGTCTACTTCCCTTCTGGATCATAGGGGATTTGAGAATTGCTGTGCAGTGGAACAGGGGGAGAGGGGTGGGCCCGGCAGCTGGCAGAGAGAATAAACATACTACACACTTCCTGTGTACTATGGGTATGTTTTTTTGGGGGCATGTGTAGCACGTTTAAAGTTTTGAGCCAGTTACAGAGAATCTTTCAGTTTACCTATTGGGGGCATAGTGACATAGCCCAGTCCAGGACCAACTACGTTTTGCAATCCTGCCTTTCTGCGCCTTTCTTCATCACAGCTGCCAATTTCTAGACCCAAACACTGTCACATGATCGAGGAGGTAACATCATTAACATAATTAAAACACCCAATGGAAGCTCCATGTCAGAAGGTGTCAAAGCTTACAGAGGGTACTTTGAGGTGGCTGCAATGGAAGAAGTACTGTACACTGGATGGGTCATAGTAAATAAAAGTGGATTGAGGAGTGGTCATTTTTCCCTGAATTTTTGAAAAAAAAGACAAGTTCAAAATTTTACAAAAACAGTCAAATGGGAAATTCCCCAGTGCAGGTGAAGGTACCAGTACATCTTTCCACTTGTGAGCCTTGTGTGCACCCTCAGACATAGCGGATCACAGCTTAGGGCTGGTACCATGTGATCACTGTGACCAATCACAGTTATCACATATGTAAACAAAGACTGTGGGATGTGAGAGGGAACTGAGTGCTTACTGCAGTTATTGGGACTGCAAAAACAAAAGAAACAGAAAAAATCCCCCCCCCTCAAGAGCAGCACAGTGTCAATATGGTGGCACTGTATTGCTCTGTCTATTGATCAGAAACACTGGCTGCTGCACTGATGACAATGTGGGGTTGATTTACTAAAACTGGAGAGTGCAAAATTGGCGCTACATGGTAGCCAATGAGTTTTTCAAACTTCAGCTTGTTCAGTTAACCTTTGACAAAAAAATTGTAAGCTGCTTGGTTTCTGTGCAGAGCTGCACCAGATTTTGCACTCTTCAGTTTTAGTAAATCAACCCTTATATGCCAGAGCAACAGCCCAGGTCTCTGATCAATAGCCACAACAGTACAATGTCACCATAGTGACGCTGTACTGCTCTGGTGACTGTTTTTTTTTTTTTCACATGCTGTTACTAGAGAAAGTACAGTGTTCATAGGGTATACACCCACTGAAAGTGACAGGAGGTATATTTCTGATTTCTGCCATGCAAAGCATGTGTACACCTCTGGCCGCTGCCTCTGCAGCTAATAGGGGTAATGGTTGGAGGATAGTAAAACCGTGGCCCAACTGCAAGGTTTTACCACTGCCAACCTCACGTGTGAATGAATCCTAATAGTGCAGCCAGTCACAGTGTCTCCAACCACACACCAGTCACAGTGTCCAAAATGTGGTAGGTTGTCTGGAAATTAGACATGTAATTTATGCCCGTAGAATGCCTGAAGGTGCTCCTTGGATTTTGAGCCTCTCCACATGTAAAAAATACATTTTAATTTTTTTCCTGCACTTTCAAAAATCCTGTGGCACAAAAATAACAGTTTCAAAAGGCTCACTAAGCCTTTCAGAAAATACCTTAGTGTGTTTGCTTTTCATAAGTGGGTCATTTTGTGAGCGTTTGTCATGTCTTGGCACTTCAAGGACTGATAAATGAGACAGGTAGTCAGGAAATTAGATGCATAATTTATGCTTCTTGAAAGCCCAAAAGTGCTCTTTGGATTTTGGGCCCCTCTGTTTTTCTAGGCTGTGAAAAAGTCTCACACATGTGGTATCTCCATACTCAGAAGGAGTAGCAAAATGTGTTTTGGGATGTAATTGTAAGCATGCCCATGCTGCGTGTAAGAAATAACTTGTTAAAATGACAGTTTTGTGTAAAAAAAAAAAAAAACTTTAGCCCTTAAAGTGCTAATTTCTTGCTTTAAAAATATGTAAGCCCAACATTTCCTATTCCTGATATGTGCCTGCTGTACAATGTACTTGTATGAAAAAGTATCCTGTTCTCTCTGTATTGCTTTCTTTGTGTGAAATCCCTGGTGTTCCTGCCAGTCCCTTTGCTTTCCTGTTAAAAACTGACCACAGAAAGCAGGAGAACAGCAGGAGGTCAGTTCTCTAGCTATGCTTGGAACTCAGCTTGCTGTCCTGACACCCCCACCCCTCCCCCTGCATATCCTTTCAATGGGAAGATCAGTGTGCTGCTGTTTCTCCTCCCCTAGCTCTTATGCAGCTGAGAAGAGATAGAATGTGATCACTTATAAAAAAGGGAAAAAAAGGTATTTATATTTTTTTATATCTATACACAAATGGTTTGCCTTTCATTTCTAGTTGAAACTGAATGGGTTGTTTTAAGAGATGCGGGTTTACAATAGCTTTAAACTAGAAAAATAGCTTTTTTTGTAATTTTGACAATTTTTCTGAATGTTTTTGTCGATTTTTGTAGAACTATAGAACATTAATGCATTTTTGCAGAATGCATTACTAAATGTCTGTACCCTCCAATGAGTTTAATCATTTAAAAATGTCCTTCACGTAAGAAAATAATCAAGTGAAAGTAAGTTCACATGTAGAGGATGATTATTCTTCTGGGTTGTGTGACCTTCTCTCAGAACCTTGCATCTTCTCAGACAGAAAGACAGATGTTAGAGTCAGACATCAGCTCTGGCTATAAAAAGTATCAAGGGTTACAAGTGGCAAGGAAGATGAATAACTGAAGTGTCTAGTTACCAAGTCACCCTCTTGCATATGTTCATTGACTTTTATGTAACAGACGCAGAGGCCTCTTCACCAGTTTGCTATCTGTTGTAGACATTTGGTAACATATTTTTTCAGTGACCAAATTTTAACCATTAGAGTGTATCTAAATAGTTTAAATATAGTAAGTTAATTTAAACCCATGCCATTGTATTCTGCACTGTCTGCAACCCACTGGTGAGATTTCCTATTGCTGCCTGTTTCAGAAACACAACAGGAAATGAGAGGAGATCTTTCTAGCCCAAGAGAAACCTTCTCCTAGATAGTTGTCATTGGAACAGGTGTCCCATTAGAAGATTTCTGCTATATTCCTGTTCGAATGACAACTCAACATTTTTTCTTACTTTGAGTCCCTGAAATGCCAACAAAAAGGCTTGTAAAGTCTCATCAGGTGATGCAATCTACAATATTTAAAGCAACATTAAAGCTTCATTTTTTAAATTAAAATAAGAAAACATGGTATACTTGCCTGCTCTGTGCAATGGTTTTGGACATAGAAGCCCCGATCCTCTTCTTCTGGAGTCCCCCGCCGGCGCTCCAGGCTCTTTCTCTTCGGCAAGTGCCCCCATGGAAAGCCACTTTTGGATGCACATTTGGATTGCTCTTTAGAGAGCATTTGCCAGGCAGTGACGAGGCGTTTTATTGCCTCCTCACTACTTGTTTTACAGTGGTGTTGAACCCAAAAGCAAACATTTAGTATATTGCAGCTTACCAATTCTTCGCTATAAAGGATGCATTTGTTTTCTTTTTTAAGCTTTCTTTCCTTTATTTTCATCTGGTGATCCAGCCAGTGAGTCTGTTGTTTTTCAACAGAACAAGCTCTCCTGCAAATGTATCAGTTAGAGTGTTCCAACAAACCATTTGCCACTGACAGGGTTCATTTGAGTTCATTTGAACAATGATCAGCTTTTATTTATTTATGTAAAACCTTTATGCCAAAAGAAACAAAAACTGTTTAAGTAGCTGCTTGTGTAACTGCGGTTTTAGCTGGAGATTGGCTTCAATTTGTTAGTGTATCTAAATCTGCTAGTACATCTAACACTCTCCTCCCCCCAAACTGACAATGTTGCTGTCCAAATGTGCCCCCTGTGCTCCTTCATCCAGAGTGTAGGTATTATAATACAGGAGACATGTTACTGGCCAGATCACCAGGTGAAAACAAAGAGAAAAAAAGTCTAAAATAAGAAAACAAATGCAGCCACCACCTCTAATCACTGGTAGGTTTCAATATACTGCATTACATTTTTGGTTTTGGGCTTACTACCACTTTGATCCCTTGAGCCACGCACCGGCGTACCACATCCTCATACATTGCATGCGGTTGTAAGGCATTTGCAGGGTGGCCCAATTTATTTGAATGGGTTGTGTTCAGCATGAAGTAGTGCCCACTGAAAGTGACAGGGTATAATTCCTGCCATGAAGTAAAATATAGAGGCCACAGTATGTGTTCACCCTTGGCTAATGCCTCTACAGCTTAAGGTGGCAGCGTTGGGGGTGGTAAAAGTGCAACTTAACCGGTTCCCCACCGCGCGCCGTCTTTTTACGGCGGCAGTGGGGGAGCCCTGCGCGAATCGCCGTAAATAAGCGGCGATTCGCATTTGGCCACCAGGGGGAGTGTGCCCGCGGCTCGGGCGGACCCGATGTCCGCCGGCGAGCCGCGATGAGCGGCTACAGGGAAAAGAACGGGGAACCTCCGATGTAAACACGGCGGTTCCCCGCCCTGTCAGTGGGGCATGAGGGATCTACTGATCCCTGTCACTGGGATCAGTTAGATCTCCCATGCCCATGTTAGCCCAACCCCCCCACAGTAAGAACACACCCAGGGAACACAGTTATCCCCTAGCTCTCCCCCTGCAGGTTAACCCCTTCACTGCCAATGACATTTATACAGTAATCAGTGGACATTTAAATTTCTGATCGCTGAATAAATGTCATTGGTCCCAAAAAAGTGTCAAAATGTTCCGACATGTCCCCCCCAATATCGCATTACTGCTAAAAATCGCAGATCGCCGCCATTACTAGTAAAAGATTAAAAAAAAAAATAAAAACCCCAGAAATGAATTCTCACCATCCGTAAACGCGGCCACTTTTGCGCAAACCAATCAATAAACGCTGATTGCGATTTTTTTATCGAAAATATGAGGAATTACATAAATCAGCCAAAAACGGTGAAAAAAATGTTTTTTATATATTTTTTTTGGATTTGAATTTTAGCAAAAAGTAAGAAATTTGGGTTTTTTTGCAAAATGGTTGCTTTTCTTTTGTTTATAGTGGCGATCAGAAATGACGCAGAGGCGATCAAATACCACCAAAAGAAAGCTCTATTTGTGGGAAAAAAAGGACGCAAATTTTGTTTGGGTACAAAGTCGCACGACCGCGCAATTGTCAGTTAAAGCGACGCAGCGCCGAATCGCAAAAAGTGCTCTGGTCCTAAAGTGGGAAATTCTTCCGGGGCTGAAGTGGTTAATCACAGAGCTTTAACTCTTGATGGCGGCTGCGTGTGACGGCTAGACATGTGCAATGCGTTTCGCTCCGAATTCGTTTTCGACTAAATTCGACAAATTTGTTAGTTCGGAAATATTCGAATAAACGAAAAACCTGTTTAACAAATTTTTTGTAAATTTCAAAATTCGTAAATTTTTAATTTGTGAATTCAAAAATTCGAAAATCTGAAAATAAGAATGAAAATCCGAAAATTCAAAAGAACGAAAATGTCTGAAATTAAGAACGAAAATCCGAAAAGTCAAAATAATAACTAACTAATTATAACTATTACTAACTATTAAATTATAGGTATTGGGATTTCCTTTCAGATTTGGCTGTTAGGGAACGTAACGAATACAAATGTATCCGAAGTTACAAATGATCTGAAATAACGAATGCCGCATCTTAAACAAATGGAACGGAAGGAATTAATAATAATAAATAATAATAATAAAAATGTCATCGGGATCTAACGGATGACAGGGATCAGTGGATCACTGTCATGCCGCCTGACAGAACGGGGGAACCACCATGTTTACATCGGTGGTTCCCCGTTCTTCCTCTGTATTAGGCAATCACGGGTCACCGGTGGACATCGAGCCCGCCCGATCCGCGGCCACACTCACACAACATGCGGCGGGCATGAGAGCGCACCATTTCTATTCGGCGATTCGAATTACGCTGCCACTTTGCAGCAGTAAAAGTACACGAGCTGGTCGGGAAGCGGTTAAGTCTGAACTCCAAGCACATAGTTAAGCAGTATACTGTATATTCAAATATAATAAGTAATAAAAAAAATGCACCTAAAATTGTCTTGACATCTGCCTAGTATAATCTCCTACAATGTAGCTCTCAGACAAGGAGAGGGAGGCTTAGCACTGTGAGACAATCAAGCTCTACTGTAGAATTTATGTGCTGAATATACTGACAGGAGCAAAAATAAAAATGCGCTTCTGCTCTGTCTTTTCCGATCATCCGGATTGGAGTATATCCCTCCCCATGGTGCGCTGATGTAAAAAAGGTCAAGGATCTCAATGTACTGTCTGGTAGGGTTGCTTAGATCACAAACATAGCCACACAGGATTAAAACCTTTTTGACACATACTTTATTAAATCAGCTAGCTGAAAATCTTTTTGAGAGCAGTATGACACCTTTTGAATCTGAATGAATGGTAAAAAGAAGGGCTAAGAACACGCTATTCCATATGTACTTCATATTTATCCAAGACATTGATTTACCACTCTCCTTAGCGATGAAGTGAGAAAAAGGCTTAAATATCTAGAGTTCATTTGAACAAAAAATCTGAATTGATCTTCCTATCCCTTAAAATGGATGTAAACCCAAAAATTTTTTTTACTGACACTTCTACCTTTTACAGGAGAGGATATAATGTCATCTGTGCTCAGTTTTGCCACAAAGAGTTAATCCAACTTTGAGTAATCCTGTTGTCTTTTTTCAATAGGAAAAAAATGACTGAGAGAGAAATAGGAGTCCCATATAGTGCTGTGTGACTGACAGGTTATATTTCTTATCTCCTGCACTGAGCATTCAGAGCCTCACACTCCCCCTCCCATGTCCTTCCAGCTCTCAGTATAGAGGTGGGTGGGAAGTCTTGTGACATCACAACTGCACCCACCGAGCTCCAGCAAAGAGAGAAATCCACTGTTTTCAGAGGTTTACAGAGCTGCTAGTGCTTAAATGAAGGACATTTGCAAGGTAGGCATACATGCAGGAGGCTTGCATGTATATATACATTAATACTGTGCCATTAGTTTATACTGGGTGGGTGGTGGGTTTACATCCACTTTAAAGTATTCCTGTTTCTATAGTCAATATAATGTAAATATGACAATAAACCTGTAAAAAAAAAGTCTGTAAATACTTACCTTCACTGCTGCCCATGTCACCAAACTCTGCACTGAATCTTCATGCACTGATAAGCAACACTGATGGCCACTGATACGTGGCACTGATATGGCACTGATGGACACTCATAGGCGGCAATGATGGGCACTGATAGGTGGCACAGGTGGGCACAGGTGGTCACTGATAGGTGACACTGGTGGGCACTGGTGCATATAGCACTGTTAGGGATGGCACCGGCAGGCATCACATATGGGCAAAGAGCCATCCCTAGAGTGCACTGTATTGCCCTTACCTGGTGGTCTAGTGGGGGCTCCCTGGTGGTCCTGGGCGGCCTCCATGTTGTCTCCCTGGTGGTCCTGGGTGGCCTCCTCACGGGGAGGGCTCCCTGGTGGTCCTGGTCGGCTCCCTGGTGGTCCAGTGGGGTGATCCTGAGGGGGGCTGCGCTGATAAACGTTCAACGCAGCCCCCCCCCCGTCAGGAGAGCAGCCGATCGGCTCTTGCAGACCTGAGCAGAGGAAAAGCTGATAAACGGCTCTTCCTATTTACACAGTGATCAGCCGTGATTGGTCATGGCTGATCACATGGTAAAAGGGCTTCCCATGGAAGCCTTTTACTTTGGTCAGTAATGCGGTGGGTTAGACTGACCCACAGCTCCACTGATCGCCGTGATGCGTGCCCCCGTGTGCGCGCATTCGCGGATTATCCTGAGGACGTCAATAGACGTCCAGTCAGGATAATGAACCCCACGCCTGGACGTCATTCGTTAATAGGCTGGACAGGAAGTGGTTAAGGTGGCAGTGTTGGAAGTGGTAAAAGCACAGCTTAATCACAGAGCTTTAACTCTTGATGGTGGTTGCGCATGACGGCTAGACACGTGCAATGCGTTTCGTTCCCAATTCGTTTTTGACGAAATTCGACAAATTCATTAATTCGGAAATATTCAAATTAATGAAAACCCGTTTAACAAATTTTTTGTAAATTCAAATTTCGTAAATTTGAAAATTCGTAAATTCGAAAATTTGTTAATTCGTGTATTCAAAAATTCAAAAATCCGAAAATAAGAATGGAAATCCGAAAATTCAAAAGAACGAAAATCCGAAAATTTTAAATAATAGCTAACTAATCATAAGTATTACTAACTATTAAACTATAGGTATTGGAATTTCCTTTCAAATTTGGCTTTTAGTGAACGTAACAAATACAAATGTATCCGAAGTTACGAATTATCTGAAATAACGAATGCCACATCTAAACGAATGGAACGGAAGGAATTATTAATAATAATAATAAAATGTCATTGGAATCTAACTGATCCTGATGACAGGGATCAGTAGATCACTGTCATGCCACCTGACAGAACAGGGTAAAGATTATTTTTGCCATCTTTGTCCCATTGGGAGAATTTCCCAAGACCTGGGGCCCCCCAAGAGATTCTCTTAATTTTCAGGAATTTTTTGTCACTTCCTGTTTTGCTTATTAGACAGGAAGTGACAAAAAATTCCTGCAAATTTAGAGAATCTCTTGGGGGGCCTCGGGTCACCAGAACTAGTGTCCCCATAGGGAGATTTCCCCTCTATTACTTTTCTGGAGAAAACTCAAAATTTGGCATTATCTTTAAAGCCTCGTACACATGAGCTGATTGTCATGCAACCGCACATCCAACTTTTGTCCTAATTGGCTGTCGGCGGTTTTGTCCAGCGTACTGACGGTAGTCAAGTAATCGTCCAACAAAGTCGAATGTAGTGATGTGTTATGAGCGTATAAAGAGGAAGTTCAGGTGAAAGTGATTTGTGAATTAGGAACGCAGGTATACATGACTGAACACTTCCTGGATTCCGAGCATGCGTGTTTGCACCTCCAACTTTTGTTGGCCAACTTCTGTACACACGAGCCGAAAATTGGCCAATGCCTTGTTGGCCAACAAACGTTTTCTAGCCTTGTCAGACAACTTCTGTTGGACGATAGCTGGAAATTATCTATCGGATCGTGCGTACTAACAGTCGGATTATCGGACCACAGGCTGTTGTGTGACCATTGTTGGCCGATAATCGTACAGTGTGCGGGCCTTTAGTTTTAATGATAATGGTAAGCAAGACAAATAGAGAGGGATCATCTCCTAATGGGGGGGGGGCACAGACAGCAATAAAAACTGACAGTTAATCCAAGCCATCTCCACTCTATCCCAAAGTAAAATAAAAGTTTGCCTTTAGTTGTACTTTAATATCCTTTCTTAGCGTATCAGTAAAATAAAAGATAAGACGCCAACATGGATAGGTGCACCTAAGATGATTGTTGGGTTTGTAAATCCATGGCAATGGCAAGGCAATAAATCATCCTACCTACTGCTGTTAACTTTCAAGCAGGGAGGCAGAACTGACAGGGAACTACTCTTCCAGCATACCCATCGGCTCCGACCCACAGACCGAGTACTCTCCCTAATCTCCATCAAAGGCCTATACTTGATCCCCTATCTATAATAGCCAATATACCCACTTGCCAACCAAGCCTTTTCTGGCACATTTGTTTATAAATGTAAATCAGTATCTTTTGCTAGAAAATTACTTAGAACCCCCAAACATTATACATTTTTTTTAGCAGAGACCCTAGAGAATAAAAATGCAACCATTTCAATATTTTATGTCACACGGTATTTGCACAGCGGTTTTTCGATTGCATTTTTTTCGGGAAAAAAATACTCTTTAATGAATTAAAAAAAAAACATATTGTACCCAAATTTTTTGTAAAATATGAAAGATAATGTTACACCGAGTAAATAGATACCTAACATGTCACAATTCTGCACACTCGTGGGATGGCAACAAACTACTATACTTAAAAATCTCGATAGGCGATGCTTTAAAAAAATGTACAGGTTACCAGTTTAGAGTTACAGAGGATGTCTAGTGCTAAAATTATTGCTTTCGCTCTCATGTTCGCATGGCGATACCTCGCGTGTGGTGCGAACACCATTTACATATGCATGTGCAACTTAGATATACATTCGCTTCTGCGCGTGAGCACGGAGGGATGGGGGCGCTCATTTTTTTATTTATTTATTTATTATTTTTACACTGTCCCTTTAATTTTTTTGATCACTTTTATTCTTATTACAAGGAATGTAAACATCACTTGTTTAGAAATAAGGGGTGACAGGTCCTCTTTATGGAGAGATCTGGGGTCAATAGGACCCCAAATCTCTCCTCTACCTTTAAAAGTAAAAGATAAAAAAATTGATCTTTTGCTTTAAAAAAATTGTTTACTTCCACCCTAGACCAGAAGTGATGTCATAACATTGCTCCGGTCCTCCAAGACCATGGAGGCGATCAGAGAGGATCTGGTCTCTGGGAACCCCTATGGCCAGCTGCTTAAACTGTCAGATCATTTCTCGGGCTCACCAGTAAAAACGGTAAGCCCGAGAAACACCGGCAAGCGGTGGGAGGGGGGGGCATCCCCTCCCGCCACTTCTGAAAGCGATCCAGCAGCTAATTAGCCACTCAGCCTGCTTTCATGAGAAAGCCAGTCGCCAGCTGAAAAAAAAACGGGATTATGACTGATAGCTTCAGCCATAACCCCGGTAAACCTCTTGCAAACTGCAATATATATATATATATATATATGTATAGTATATAGTGGTCCACAAGTGGATACTTAAATTTATGGCCTACACGACTGTATTTTCCCTACTGCTCAATTTTCTAGGGGTGACAGTATTACCTCCATATTTCCCATCTACTTCACATGATCTTTACTTAGCTCAGAATGGCATGTTCATGCTAGCTGGACAAAGAAAAATATGGCAGTAGCTGTATCAATGTAAAACTAGCATGTGCAATGCAAATTGGAGAGGATAATTCATCAAGTGCACATTAGATAGTTCCCGAGTATTCAGCCCTTTTAACAACGATCCGTTGATAGTGAGTCTTATCATAGCCATCACATGTTTGTATTGCATTTCGTATGGTAATGTAAATACATAAAAGCTTTCTAATTATTCCTCACCTATTGTCGTTTTAAAATATTCAAAATAATTAGAATTTTTTTTTCTTCTATTTTGATTAATAGCACATAAAACACTTTTTGCTTTCTTTTGTATATGTGTCACAGGGAGAAGTTAAAGAAATTGAAGCAAAATGTAAAAAAAAAATATTCCACATAATTCACTCTCTGTTTACATAAAGTGAATGGTACATTAACCCCTTGGCCACTTAAGGGGTTTCAGATGGCGGGAGGTGGGGCGTGGTTTATGATCCTGATTGGTTGTCATGGCACTCACATGATTGGAAAGCTCTCGAAAGCAGCGATCGGGAGCTTTCCGTTAGCTGCCGGTAACAGCTCTCGGCACAGCTGTATTTGCAATGTGATACACAAATATGCGGCCGCTCTGCGCCAAGGCCCACTGGCCGAGAGGCTGCATATTTGCATGCCATTGGTGCCAAGAGGTTAAAGGACCTATAATTATCAGGTATTTTTACTCTTAGGTATCAATCTATGGATTTTTCTGTCAATTTTATTTGGTTTTTTTTTTTTAATGCTAAATTTTTTATTGTGCCCTTCAGCAATACAGGAAATCTTGCAAAAAGGAAATAATGAAACAAAACTCAGAGGTACATCCAATAACACCGGACAATCAGAGCAGAATGAATCACAGCGTATTACAATCACAAAAACGTTTGATAGTTTAAAAGAGTATTTAACCACAACAGTACCTGGCACGAAAACCCCCTTCCTGTCCAGGCCATTTTTCAGCTTTCAGCGCTCTCACACTTTGAATGACAATTACTCAGTCATGCAACACGGTACCCATATGAAATTTGCGTCCTTTTTTTCACACAAATAGAGCTTTCTTTTGGTGGTATTTAATCACTAGGAGGGGGTTTATTTTTTGAGCTATAAATAAAAAAAGATTGAAATTTTTTTGAAAAAATGCCTTTTTCTTTGTTTCGGTCATAAAATTTAGCAAATTAGTAATTTTTCTTTGTAAATTTTGGCCAAAATTTATACTGCTACCTATCTTTGGTAAAAATAACCCAAATAAGTGTATATTATTTGGTCCTTGTGAAAGTTATAGAGTCTACAAGCTATGGTGCCAATCATTGAAAA
>BLSH010306301.1:418781-434859 GCA_018402905.1 Glandirana rugosa
TCGGGGGGGTGTTACCCGGGTGGGGTGGGGTGTACATTTATCATTAACTGCTGTGAGCACACACCTTTTGCCCCTCTTTGAGCTTGAGTAATACGAGAGAGTCTAACCCCACACTCCATTATACACCCTAATCGTCTAGTCCAGTTGGAGCGACTAGGGGGAGGGGTGTGTCGGCTCCCGGATCGTGCCGGGAGGGGATACACGGCCCCTTGCACAGCGAGGTTGACCTGATCTGCTAATCCCACATATTACCTCACACCCCAATCTGAGAGAGCATAATGAGTTCGAGTTTCTCCCCGTTTTCCACACACGAGTGTCGTCAATTACTATTTACATGTGGGGTGGGGTGGGCCCATTGTGGGGGGGCTAAACAGGGTGAGACCTTATGCGGTGGGCCCTGGCGGCCGCGCGGCTCCCTTCTCTGGCAGGTGGGCTGGCCTCTCCTCGCTCTCGGGGGGTCCCCCGGGGGAGACGAGTGGCTGCAGGAGAAGTTGGAGACCCCTTCGGCGTTTTGCGCAGAGGGAGGTCTCCGCTCACTGCAGTTTTGAAGCCCGAGGCAGGACTGGGGGGCTGCGGGGATGGGGGGCCATTCTCCTGTCTCTACGGCTAACTACGCCCTGGTGCCCCCGTGGTGGGCCCATTCGGCCTTTCACTGTTCTCATAATTGGAAAGCGAGGTAATCCCATTTTCTGTGAAATGTCAAATTTGTTGTATGTTCCAAGTAACTGCAATTGTACTCTGAAATTTGTTTTAATAAAACTATTTTGAATTAAAAAAAAAAAAAATAAACAAGGCGGATGGTAGGCATAGGGGCAATAAATATTGCAACAAAAGAAACTCACTGGTTAGTCCACAAACTAAGGGCAGCTTATCCAAGAGCATAGCTCACTCTGCAATAAAAGGAAGAAGAAGAGAGAAACAGGAAAGCGCCACTAAGTGTAGTATTTAGGTAACATGGTTAATCACCCCCATAATGAGCTACGCACAGGATAAATGATGTAAACAAGCTCATCTGTTATGTACTGGTGTTGGGTACTGTGCCCGTCATCATGGGGAGTGCTGCAGCGACAGGTGGATAGCCTGCTGGTGTCAGGAGCCAGATAAGGAGGTCCACTGGGGGAACCAGTATCCAAGTGGAGCGCGGCTGTGTGTGGTAGCCCTTTTAGATGCTGCAGCGGCGGGAGGAAAGTCTGCTGGTGATAGAAGCCGGAGAGGGAAGTCCGCTGGGAGAATCCAGTGTCTGGATGGAACATAGCATGGAATGCAGCGTGGCCAGAACAGATCTTAGCATTCATTGCAACGCGTTTCGGAGAATGCACCGTGCTACAGTGGAGCATGCACACTCCTTTTTCAATGGAAGTCAGCAGAGCTCTGGAGCAACTGCTCTTGCAGAGTGCAACTGCACTTTGCAAAGTGCACAGTCAATTTGCCTTTAATAAATCAACCCCTAAGTGTCACTTTTGTCTGCTGCTTCCTCTGTTATCAGCATGAATCACTTCTAACAAGTTTTCCTGACACCAAAAGAAAAATGGTGACAGGGGAGGGAGCTCCAGTTTATTGACAGCCTCAGCTCTGTTCCTGTGTGCTGTGTGGAGGGGGTGTGTCCCTTCCCTCCAACCAGCTCTCAGAGCCCTCCTCACTGAGCTCTGCAGAGTGTAACTTCAGCTTTCCACGCCCTTTTTTTAAACTCTCAAACAAGCTTTAAAATGTAGCACTTTTAACGGATGTAGAGAATAAAGGGCTGCTGATAGACAGGTACAATTTATGTAGAAGGATTTGTTTCATCTCTTTGTATCACTTGAGGCCAGTCACTTCACTGGGTATATGTAAGGGTTTACAACCACGTTAAATAGTCTTTAATAATGTGATCAGTGCCTATAATTTTAACAAAGGCATCTCTTACATTGGGCTGCTAACCTGTCCTTTATAGTCCACTAACACAAAAAATGGTTTGAGTGATCTGAAAAACACCTATAATGTTTACATAGCTACCCTGTGGTATTCTTGTATGACAGTACTTGGAATCTCAGTATAGAAGGATACTGCCAACACATATACTTTATAAACATGAAATTTCATATACAGTATGTTAGTGTTTCTGTATTGGAGTTCCATTATGGCATCCACATGTTGTCACATTCGAGCTAAACTGTTGATGTTGTGCTACCAACAAAATATAGGATCGCTATAATGTACACTTGTAGCATACACATATGTATTTCATATAGAGCAGTGGTTCTCAACTCCTGTCCTCGGGACCCACCAACAGGCCAGATTTTAAGTATTACCTTGGGGAGATGCAGGCTAGAATACTGCAATCAGCGAGCAGTAAATGATATCACCTGTGATGCATTTCAGTTATCCTGCAAACCTGGCCTGTTAGTGGGTCCCGAGGACAGGAGTTGAGAACCACTGATATAGAGGCAGCATTGTGCATCCACTGCAACACATCAATGAAAAAAGAGAGCAGAGTTTTGAAGGAAGTGATACCTTATAGGAGAGTGTGGAATGGCTACACACTCAACTCAATGCAATCATATTTATTCATGGAAGTGCTTTGTCACAACAATCATGGGTTGTGATGAAGCATGATGTTCGTGTGAAACGCGTTACCTGCCTGTGCCGTTTTGTATTTGCTTTTATGATCTTCCATGAATAAATATAATTGCATTGTGTTGAGTGTGCAGGAGAATGAGGAATGGCTGCACACTCAACTCAATGCAATCATATTTATTCATGGAAGATCATAAAAGCAAATACAAAATGGCAGCCTTCCTCTTTGCTTGTTCCAGTGGAAGTAATACCTTATCAAGACACTAGAAGGACATTTAGGAAGAGTAAACAAATATTTCAGATGTCAAGAGTGCTGTATCTTCACTATGACGTCCAATATCTTCTGAGGTGAATGAGTGTAGGGACATTGCCTGTATGCTTATATGTAGGGATAGTTTAGGTAACCGTTTCTGATTCTTTTATATATCAGGACAACTGATTGGAACATTTTCTAATTTTCCTGAACATAGGAAACATTGAACCTTTTTAGCCACTGAGACATGTTTACAATGTGATTTTAATATCTTCTTTTCCCCCTCCTGTTTAATGCTAGTTGATTTAGTCCCAGCTAGTCTGTCCCCACTTCTTCCATGTTCCCTCTGTCAGTTAGAATTTCACTGGGACAGGAAGGCCACTGTAAAAACATCCTCTGTACTGTGATTGGCTGAAGAAAAATTGTGTTAAATTCAACTTCTGTGTCTATTGAAGAGCTAAGCTGCCTGTGGATGGTGTCAAGTAAGCAGTTGACCATAATGTCCAGATAGACTTGGTCTAAAGAGGTATGTCAATGCGTAAAGCAGAATTTGAAACAGAGCAAATGGCATGCTTTAGATCTGAGCCAAGTGGAAAAAGTGAAATTCCTACTTCTTGTGTTATTCAGACATGTAGCACTGTAGGAACAGGAAGGAGCATATGTGGTATTTAAATGGAAATTGATCTGAATATTCCATCAAGTAATAATATCAAAATTTGTAGGCACTATCTGGAAATAAGTGGTGGCAAACTGGCAATGGTTGTCAGACAAATAGTGGCAGCACAGGCCTCTTGCCGTATTTAGGCCAAGGTATGACCTCTCTTATCTGTTACTATGCTACGATACTCATCAGTCATACTAGGAATCCAGAAATGCACAGACCACCAGTACAGAAAACGTCATAATACTCTCAAGACATTGGGAAGAAAAAAATATAACAAATAGTATCACAATAAGTCCAAAAGTTTTCTTATCGAACACTAAATTCTAGAATTGGGAAGCCCACTTCTACATTATCCTTAGTGACTGGATCCAGCAGATTCATCTTTTGTATGACATCTTAAACTTCAAGCAGTATTAAACCAGAAAGCAAACATTTATTACATTGCATCTTACCAATTCTTAAATATGATGGCTGTATTAATTTTCTTTTTTAGGCTTTCCTTCTATTTTCATTTGGTGATCCTGCCGGTAAGTGTGTTGTTTTTCAAAAACACAAGCTTTCTTTCAGATGTATCCGTTACAGGGATAAGGCAAACCATTTAACACTGAGAGGGGTTCTGGCAATGATCAGCTTTTATTTATTTCTGTAAAACCTTTATCCCAAAAGGAAAAAAACTGCTTGCTGTAATGGGTTATAAAGTATTAGCTGGGGTTGACGTCAATGTATTAGTGTATTTAAATCAGCTAGTACATCTAACCCTCCCTTCTCCCCATACTGACAATGCTGCTGTCCAGAAGTGCCCTTGTGCTCATTCATCCAGAGTGGAGGCATCCTAATACAGGAGGTGTTTACTGAGCAGATCACCAGGTGAAAACAGAGGGAAAAAAGCCTAAACAAAGAAAACAAATGCAGCCACTGCATCTGATTGGTAAGCTGTTATATATTACCTTTTTGGTTTTGGGTTTAATACTGCTTTCATGTAGTGGGTTTTAAAATATAAGATTTTCATTCCACCCCCTTCAAATCTGATGCTTTGGCCTACACACACAATTATAGATGGACAATAAAAATACAGTACACACTTTAAGTAAATGAGCTCTTTGTTAAGACGATAGTATATGATAAACAAGGCCAGTCATACTGAATATGTGTTTTTGTTATTACATAAATGCAATAGAGAGAAAGATTTAAGACTATGATATGTGTTGTCATACAATGTTGTGTAGTCTTCAATCTTTAATAGTTATATATACAGTTGTACTCACAAGTTTACATACCCTGGCAGGATTTATGATTTCTTGGCCATTTTTCAGAGAATATGAATGATAACACAAAAACATTTCCTTCACTCATGGTTAGTGTTTGGCTGAAGCCATTTATTATCAATCAACTGTGTTTACTCTTTTTAAATCATAATGACAACAGAAACTACCCAAATGACCCTGATCAAAAGTTTACATACCCTGTAGATTTTGGCCTGATGACATGCACACAAGTTGACACAAAGGGTTTGAATGGCTATTAAATGTAACCATCCTCCCCTGTGATCTGTTTGCTTGTAATTAGTGTGTGTGTATAAAAGATCAATGAGTTTCTGGACTCCTGACAGACCCTTGCATCTTTCATCCAGTGCTGCATTGACGTTTCTGGATTCTGAGTCATGGGGAAAGCAAAAGAATTGTCAAAGGATCTACGGGAAAAGGTAGTTGAACTGTACAAAACAGGAAAGGGATATAAAAAGATATCCAAGGAATTGAAAATGCCAATCAGCAGTGTTCAAACTCTAATCAAGAAGTGGAAAATGAGGGGTTCTGTTGAAACCACGTCAGGTAGACCAACTAAAATTTCAGCCACAACTGCCAGGAAAATTGTTCGGGATGCAAAGAAAAACCCACCAATAACTTTAGGACTCTCTGAAAACGTGGTGTGGCTGTTTCAAGATGCACAATAATGAGGCACTTGAAGAAAGATGGGCTGCATGGTTAAGTCACCAGAAGAAAGCCATTACTACGCAAATGCCACAAAGTATCCCGCTTACATTATGCCAAACAGCACAGAGACAAGCCTCAAACCTTCTGACACAAAGTCATTTGGAGTGATGAGACCAAAATTGAGATTTTTGGCCACAACCATAAACTCTACATTTGGAGAGGAGTCAATAAGGCATGTGAAACACGGAAGTGGATCACTGATGTTTTAGGGATGTGTGAGCTACAAAGGCACAGGAAATTTGGTCAAAATCGATGGCAAGTTGAATGCAGTATGTTATCAAAAAATACTGGAGGAACATTTGCATTCATCAGCCAGGAAGCTGCGCATGGGAAATACTTAGACATTCCAACATGACAATGATCCAAAACACAAGGCCAAGTCGACCTGTCATTGGCTACAGTAGAATAAAGTGAAGGTTCTGGAGTGGCCATCTCAGTCTTCTGACCTTAATATCATTGATCCACTCTGGGTAGATCTCAAACTTGCAATTCATGCAAGACAGCCCAAGAATTTCCAGGAACTGGAGTCTTTTTGGGAATGGGGAGCTTTACCATCTGAGAAGATAAAGAGCCTCATCTACAAATACCACAAAAGACTTCAAGCTGTCATTAATGTTAAAGGGGGCAATACACGGTATTAAGAACTGGGGTATGTAAACTTTTGATCGGGGTCATTTGGGTAGTTTCTGTTGCCATTATGATTTAAAAAGAGCAAACACAGTTGATTGATAATAAATGGCTTTAGTCAAACACTAACCATGAGTGAAAGAAATGCTTTTGTGTTCTCATTCATATTCTCTGAAAAATGGCCAAGAATTCTGCCAGGGTATGTAAACTTAGGAGCACAACTGTATATACTGTATATATATATATATATATATATATACATACATACACACACATTATATTGTCAAAAGTATTGGGGCTCCTGCCTTTATATGCACATACATTTTAATGGCATCCCAGTCTTAGTCCGTAGGGTTCATTATTGAGTTGGCCCACCTATTGCAGCTAAAACAGCTTCAACTCTTCTGGGAAGGCTGTCCACAAGGTTTAGGAGTGTGTCTAAGGAAATGTTTGACCATTCTTCCAGAAGCGCATTTGTGAGGTCAGGCACTGATATGGATGTGGACGAGAAGGCCTGGCTTGCAGTCTCCACTCTAACTCATATATATGTAGCTAGGAATTCTGAAATATTCTCTGGCATACAGACAATGGTGTTCATTGCTTAACATGGGAACTCCCTCTAGTGCTTGCTTTTGGAAAAGACTGTATTTGCAGCCAGGATGATGCTTTGTGGGAGTTGTAATGTGGAACGAGGAAATAGTCAGCAGACTCTTAATGAGAAGGACTCCATTTCCAATCAGGCTGTGCTGCTCTGAAGACTACTGGGAGGTGAAATGCATTGTAGGAGGATTATTTAAGGGGAAGGAGGAGCTCACAACGGGCTCTTGGAACAGTGTTTGACCCTCGGCTGCCTATGTACTCCTCTCTGCTTGATCTCCTGTACTTGACCCCTGGTTTGCCTTAACGGATCTGTTCCTGCATGACCCCTGGTGTTTGACCCCCAGCCTGATTATCAGACTTGCTTCTGCCTGCTCACCAGTGCTTGACCCCAGCCTGCATTACAGACTTGCTCTTGTATTGAACACCTGTGTCTGACCGCCTGTCTTATGGACTTTCTCTACACTTGGTTTCCAGTCCATGTCCAGAAGTGTGCTACATCTCTGTCGGGTGTTCGCTGTGATTTGGAAGACTGCTTACAGCCACAACCTGTTACCAGAGTTCCTGCTGTACCACCTTTGCAGATTCTACAGTCTTCAAGTGTCTTCTGCACAAAGTCCACCCATCTCCACTGGTGACCCGTGCTTCTTTATGCACTGTACCTTCTGTCCCAACTGCAGGGGTACACTGCATTTAGCCGCAAAGGGAGCCTCTCTCAGCATCTCAGCCTCAGATCAGGTATGTGACAGGTACCTAATTTTTATTGATGGCCAAAGATTGCTTGGACATTTCAAGACAGGAGAACTGCAGCTACATCTACTCATCTTTACCTTACTCATATACTCAGGGCTATTGCTTGCCATTGGTTTACCTCCTAAGAACTCTTTATGCTAGAACAGGAGTAATAATATATATGTCAAGGTTATTTAGTGTGTTTGTTTAACCATAGTTCAATTGTTAAATTATAAAGTGTATAATTGCATTGTAGAATACTGCTAACAAGTTGAGACAGAATCCATTGAGTGGTACCAATTTATCCTTTGGGTCATCGGTTTGAGATAGGGATTCACTGTACTACTTCATTCACCAAATTAAAGTAGACACTATCAAATTACCTCTTTTGCAAAGACCCATTAGGTATTGTTCAAGTTCAATTGGAGGAATTGCATTGTTTTCAATTATTGATATTGTTGGAAAATACAGGGAGTGGTGAAAGTGTACATATCATTTACTCCTTTTGTTCGAGAACCTTCAAGTTGACTACTTATTTCAAGAATTGTGCTATTTACTGTTCACCATTGTTATTCTTTTCTTAGAAATAGGAGTTAAAAGTAAACCTTTCCAACTCTACCTGTGTTGTGATCTCCATTACTAAAATAGAGTTATTGATTATAAAAACTTGTGATATGAGTGAACCCAGAGTGTCAGGATTGGTGGAGGACCCTCTGGTTGAGGAGATCCAAGGGGGAATTGATTCTTTCAGCCACCCTCAAGGGGGCAGCGCTACACACACACACATATATATATATAGAGAGAGAGAGAGAGCTGTGCTCAAAAGTTTGCATACCCTGGCATAAATTGTGAAGTTCTGGCATTTATATTGAAAATGTGACTAATCATGCCAAAAAATTGTCTTTTATTCAAGAATAGTGATCACATGAAGCCATTTATTATCAAGTATTTTGGCTCTTTTTAAAATCATAATAATAACAGAAATCACCCAAATGGCTATTAAAGTAAACTGCCACAGAAATTGTTTGGGATACAAAGAAAACCCCAAAGGTAACCTCAGGAGAAATACAGGCTGCTCTGGAAAAACATGGTGTGGTTGTTTTTAAGGAGCACAATACGATGATACTTGAACAAAGAAGAGCTGCATGGTCAAGTCGCCAGAAAGAAGGATTTACCGTACAAGTTCCACAAAAAAAACTGGTTACAATATGCCCAACAACACCTTGACATGCCTCATTGGGCTTTTTTGTGGCATTGGAGCAGTAAAGGCTTTCTTCTTGCAGCTCAACCATGCAGCTCTTTTTTGTTCAAGTATCATTGAATTGTGCTCCCTAAAAACAACCACGCCGTTTTTTTTTTTTTGAGAGCAGCCTGTATTTCTCCTGAGGTTACCTGTGGGTTTTTCTTTGTATCCTGGGCAATTCTTCCGCCAGTTGTGGCTGCAATCTTTCTTGGTCTATTTTCCACTTCTTAATAATGGATTAAACGGTACTGACTGGCATATTCAAGGCTTTGGGTATCTTTTTTTATAGCCTTTTCCATCTTTATAAAGTTCCATTGCTTTGTTATGCAGGTCTTTTGACTGTTCTTTTCTACCTCCTCATGGCTCAGTGTCTAGCCTGCTTAGGGCATCCAAGTGAGAGCTAACAAACTCATTGACTATTTATATACAGATACTAATTGTGATTTAAAAAGCCACAAATGTAAAAAATAACATTTAATTGCCATTTTAACCTGTGTGATTTCTGTTATCATTGTGATTTTGATTTAAAAAGGATCCAAAAAACGTGATAATAAGTGGCTTCATGTGATCTCTATCCTCAAATAAAAGACAGTTTTTGGCATGATTAGTCATATTTTATATAAATGTGGCTCATGTAAAACATATTTTAAAGAAGTAATTTATGTCTGCACTGCACATTTGCAGTATCTCTATTATTATATTAAGATCAAAGAACTAAAAATGCAAGGCCTGCTCACCTATTCACTGTCCACCTCATACTAAAAGTGGTTCTAAAGCCTCAAGGACTTTTTTACATTAATGCATTCTTTGCACTAAAGTGGTTGTAAACCCCATTCTTGAAATTTGACCTAGGCACATATATCTGCAGTGTTTACTTATCTCTCCCCAAAGCTCTAAGTGCCGTTTCTCTCCGGTGCTCCATTCCTCTGTTAGCAGCAGAGATACTTCTGACAAGTTCTTCGACACATGAGATAACAGTAGCTGAAAATTTGTATCGGGGAGGGAGCTTAGAGGGAGATAAGCAGGGAGCTTGTCTATTCACAGTACAGCTCTGCATGTTCCTTGAATTCCTTCGTTCATCTGCCTATGTGGGGGGGTGTGTGCCTTTACTCCAATCAGCTCTCACACAGTGTAAGTGAAGACTCCCCACCCACTGTTGAAAGAGTTAAGCCCCGTACACATGGTGCGACAGTCGTATGCAAACAGTCATACGACCGCTTGTTATATGATCATCCGACCATTAGTACGTATGATTAGAACAGCCAATGTCCAATGATTGAACAACAGAAGTTGGATGAGCAAACTAGAAAACTTTGGTTGTACCAACAAGCGGTTGTACGGCTATTGTATCGTGTGTACAGAGAAGTTGGTCCAACAAGTTGTACTGTGTAAAACACGCATGCTCAGAAGTCAGGAATGGCCGGAAGTATCCGTTCGTGTAAACCTACGATCCTAATTCACAAATGACATGCACCTGAACTACTTCTTTATACGCTCGTAACATGTCACTACGTTCGGCTTGGTTGTGCGATCGCTTATAGTGCATGTCAGTATGCGAGATACATCAGCCAACATACGATTTGGGCCGTTCGGTCGTACCATCGCCATACCGTGTGTACAAGACTTAAGAAAGATTTATAACGATATCTGCACTTTTCAAAGAGTGTAGAAAGGGGAAGACTGCAGATATACAAGTAAAACTTATGTAGGGAGATTTGTTTAATCTCTGTGTAGCACCTGAGGCTGTTCACTTCACTGGGTATATGTGAGGGTTTACAACCACTTTAAGGTAAAACACTGCTGCAAATGTCCCCCCAGCCCACCTTATTCTTACCTGAGCCTGATCCGATCCAGCAATGTGCACGAGAACAGTGGCTCTCACCGCAGTAATCAGTGCATTTTCATAGCACTGATCGCTGTATAAATGTCACTGGTCCCAAAAAAGTGTCAAAAGTGTCCGATCTGGCCGCCGCAATGTTGCAGTCCATTACTAGTAAAAAAATTAAAAATAATAAAAATGCCATAAATATATCCCCTATTTTGTAGACGCAATAACTTTTGCGCAAACCAACCAATATATGCTAATTGGGATTTTCTTTACCAAAAATATGTAGAAGAATACATATTGGCCTAAACTGAGGAAGAAATTAGTTTTTTTACTTTTTTTTTGGATATTTATTATAGCAAAAAGTAAAAAAAACATTGTTTTTTTTGTTTTTTTTCAAAACTGTCACTCTTTTTTTTGTTTACATCGCAAAAAATAAAAGAGAGATCAAATACCACCAAAAGAAATCTCTATTTGTGGGGCAAAAAAGGACATAAATTTTGCTTGGCCGAACGCGCAGTTGTCAGTTAAAGCAACACAGTGTCATATCGCAAAAAATGGCCTGGCCAGGAAGTGGGTAAATCCTTCCGGGGCTGAAGTGGATAAACAAGTGGACCTTGCTTGTAGTGCAAAGCCTGGTTTAACACACAAGACTGCATACAGGGAAGGTTTGCTGAATGATTGAAGATTTGCTTCCGCAACAGACCTGTCTGCATTGATGACAAATTAGGAAAGGGTTAAGGAGATTTTCTGTTTATAATTTTTTAACTAAAGCACAGTTATTAAAAGTCCCCCATTGTTTGAATCCAAACGATGTGCTCTGAACTGCATAGGTATATTTTTACTGGAGGAAGGGCATTCTAACGCACTGCAATGCTTGGCAGATACCCACCCCTGGTGCTGTTGACAGTCAGAGAAGGACATTTTTTACATGCACAGTTTGTAGAATGAGGCAATTAAAAAGTTGCCAGGTTTTCTATCATTTCTATGAAATAATAACATTTTGGCATTTGTTTTGCTGAATTTTCTATCCAAGGAAACAACTTGGAAGCTATTGCTGTGAATAAACAGAACCAAATCCAGAAGTGTTATATTTTAGTACTCTATATATGAAAGAGCCTCTGTGTACAGGTGTAATGTCTTGTTTGATCAGTCAGAGCACTTGTTGGTTTATATCCAGCAGTAATCCAGCAGCAATTACTCTACATTCAAAGCCTTTGCTCACAGTAGAATCACTAAATTTTGACCGCCACCTAGCAATTCTATGGTTTTATTTCAATGTATAATCTTTTTTTTTATTATTATTATTTCTAACTTAATGGTTGTTAAACTGTTGCTACCATTACCAGAATTTCCTGGCAACCTTTAAAATAAAATGTATATTCTCAAGACTGCATGAATACTGAACACACTCAATGTGCTTCATATTTTTCAGATATACTTTACTTTGTGGAGCTGAGCTTGGAAAATTGCTATTTAGACTTTATGGCCAAAGCTTTACTTCTATGATGAGTTGAATTAAAAGTCAAGTTTGGAGGCATAACTAGAACCTTCTGGGCCCCGATGCAAAAATCACGAAAGGCCCCCCTGACCCACTGGTCCAAGCCTGGGCCCATTTACTCCGGTCGTGGGGCTTTTATTAGGACCTCGCAGTGGGACGCTTTCACATGTTCAGCAGCGTCTTTGAGTTTGCCACAGTGGCAGAACACAAGGGCCCGGTCACTATGCAACCTTTCGACCCTGGTAGTTCCGCCACTGGGTGAAAATACTCTGCAGTGTCATGGGATGGATGGAATGCTCTGCAGTATATCATGGGATAGTTATAATGCTCTGTAGTGTATGATGGGATGGGAGGAATGATCTGCAGTGCCAGGGGATGGGTGGAATGCTCTGCAGTGTGTCATGGGATAGTTATAATGCTCTGTACTGTATCATGGAAAGGGTGGAATGCTCTGCAGTGTATCAGGGGATGGCTGGAATGCTTTGCATTGTCAGGGGATGGGTGGAATTCTCTGCACTGTGTCATTGGATAGGCGCAATGCTCTGCAGTGTGTCATGGGATTGGTGATATGCTCTGTAGTGTGTCATGGGATGGGTAGAATGCTCTGCTATGTCAGAGGATGGGTGGAATGCTCTGCAGTGTATCATTAGATAGGTGCAATGCTCTGCAGTGTGTTATGGGATAGGTGATATGCTCTGTAATGTGTCATGGGATGGGTGGAATGCTCTGCAGTAACATGAGATGGGTGGAATACTCTGCAGTGTGTCATGGGATCAGTGAAATGCCCTGCAGTGTGTTATGGGTTGGGTGGAATGCTCTGCAGTGTTCATGGGATGGGTGGAATACTCTGCAGTGCATTATGGGATGGGTGGAATACTTTTTTCTTTTGAGTTTTAAATGATAGATACCATGACATTCTGCTATAGAATTTCCTGATACAACAGAAAATATTAGCCTCTAAATGACTGCAATATGTCCAGAACCAGCAAATTTCCCACAAAGTTATTATTGTATCACCAAAATGAACAATGATAAGTGGTTTTGGGGCTGGTGACATTTGTGTACATTTACCAAGACAGCCAACATTTGTCATCTCTTTCCACAGAATAATACTGCAGCGGTGTTGTCGAACATGGGCAGAAAGTGCAGAATACTGCAGATCTTCAGATGTCATTCTTGCATCCTTTGTCATCTGGGGATTGTCTTCCACAAATTTGCATGGCATAGTACTTCAGCACCCTCTAGATTGCTAGATGGAGGTAAATAGTTATTTTGGTAGAGTAGGTAAATTTAGGCAGGCCTGGCTGGTAGCCAGGCTTGTTTGTTTTGATCTGGGTTGGGAGTGACTCAAGGTAGAGCTGGTGACTCACGGGCAGCATCACTGGGAGAGAGGTGGAGCTGTCTGGGGTAGTCTAAGGAGCCCTGACCAATCCCCAACTAGGATTGGTAAGGGGCAGGCCTCCTTAAATATCAAGGGTCAGCCCAGCTGGTGAAGAGTTGTTCGGGCCTGAGAGGACTGGGAGAGCGCAGTCTGGGAAGGGTGCAGAACCAGAAGAGAGGAATGGGGAGGCATACCTGAGAGGACTGGAAGAGCGCAGTCTGGGATGGGTGCAGAACCAGAAGAGAGGACTGTGGAGGCATGGGCAGTGAAGAGAGGCAGCTGCAGCCAGGAGTGCTGGCAGGGCCAAAGGCGGTAGTACTGCGAGCAGTAGCCACAAAGACAGCTAGTACTGGGACAGTACTACATTTTGCTACACTAAAGGTCCCTGCCTGCAAAAGTCCTTCACCTTAGGCCTGGTGGAGTCAGTGCCAGGCCTACAAATCAGTGCTAGCTGGTCTGAGATAGTCTGCAAGCAAGTGATGAGAAAGAAATTGGTTGTATATACAGAGATGTATATACAGTATCCCACAAAAGTGAGTACACCCCTCACATTTTTCTAAATATTTTATTATCTCTTTTGATGTGGCAACACTGAAGAAATGACACTTTGCTACAATGTAAAGTAGTGAGTGTACAGCTTGTATATCATGTAAATTTGCGGTCCCCTCAAAATAACTCAACACACAGCCATTAATGTCTAACCTGCTGGCAACAAAAGTGAGTACACACCTAAGTGAAAATGTGCAAATTGAGCCCAAAGTGTCAATATTTAGTGTGGCCAGTGGCCACCATTATTTTCCAGCACTGCCTTAACCCTCTTGGGCATGGAGTTCATCAGAGCTTCGCAGGTTGCCACTGGAGTCCTCTTCCACTCCTCCATGAAAACATCACAGAGCTGGTGGATGTTAGTGACCTTGCGCTCCTCTACCTTCCATTTTGAGTATGCCCCACAGATGCTCAATAGGGTTTAGGCCTGGAGGCATGCTTGACCAGTCCATCACCTTTACCCTTAGCTTCTTTAGCAAGGCAGTGGTTGTCTTGGAGGTGTGTTTGGGGTCGTTATTATGTTGGAATACTGCCCTGTTGCCCAGTCTCCAAAGGGAGGGGATCATGCTTTGCTTCAGTGTGTTACAGTACATGTTAGCATTTATGATTCCCTCAATGAACTGTAGCTCCCCAGCCAGTGCCGGCAACACTCATGCAGCCGCAGACCATGACACTCCCACCACCATGCTTGACTGTAGGCAAGACACACTTGTCTTTGTACTCCTCAACTGGTTGCCAACACACACGCTTGACACCATCTGAACCAAATAAGTTTATCTTGGTCTCATCAGACCACAGGACATGGTTCCAGTAATCCATGTCCTTAGTCTGCTTGTCTTCAGCAAACTGTTTGCGGACTTTCTTATGCATCATCTTTAGAAGAAGCTTCCTTCTGGGATGACAGCCATGCAGTGTGCAGCATATGGTCAGAGCACTGACAGGCTGACCCCCCACCCCTTCAGCAGCAACCTCTGCAGCAATGCTGGCAGCACTCATACGTCTATTTCCCAAAGACAACCTCTGGATATGACGCTGAGCAGCGAGCACTCAACTTCTTTGGTCGATCATGGCGAGGCCTGTTCTGAGTGGAGCCTGTCCTGTTAAACCACTGTATGGTCTTGGTAAACTTCTTATAGCCTAGGCCATCTTTATGTAGAGCAACAATTCTTTTTTTCAGATCCTCAGAGAGTTCTTTGCCATGAGGTGCCATGTTGAACTTCCAGTGACCAGTATGAGAGAGTGAAAGCAATAACACCAAATTTAACACACCTGCTTCCCATTCACACCTGAGACATTGTAACACTAATGAGTCACATGACACCGGGGAGGGAAAATGGCTAATTGTGCTCAATTTGGACATTTTCACTTAGGGGTGTACTCACATTTGTTACCTGCGGTTTTGACATTAATAGCTGTGTGTTGAGTTATTTTGAGGGGACAGCAAATTGACACCGTTATACAGTGCCTTGCGAAAGTATTCGGCCCCCTTGAACTTTGTGACCTTTTGCCACATTTCAGGCTTCAAACATAAAGATATAAAACTGTAATTTTTTGAGAAGAATCAACAACAAGTGGGACACAATCATGAAGTGGAACGAAATTTATTGGATATTGCAAACTTTTTTAACAAATAAAAAACTGAAAAATTGGGCGTGCAAAATTATTCAGCCCCTTTACTTTCAGCGCAGCAAACTCTCTCCAGAAGTTCAGTGAGGATCTCTGAATGATCCAATGTTGACTAATGATGATAAATAGAATCCACCTGTGTGTAATCCAGTCTCCGTATAAATGCACCTGCACTGTGATAGTCTCAGAGGTCCGTTTAAAGCGCAGAGAGCATCATGAAGAACAAGGAACACACCAGGCAGGTCCGAGATACTGTTGTGGAGAAGTTTAAAGCCGGATTTGGATACAAAAAGATTTCCCAAGCTTTAAACATCCCAAGGAGCACTGTGCAAGCGATAATATTGAAATGGAAGGAGTATCAGACCACTGCAAATCTACCAAGACCTGGCCGTCCCTCTAAACTTTCAGCTCATTCAAGGAGAAGACTGATCAGAGATGCAGCCAAGAGGCCCATGATCACTCTGGATGAACTGCAGTGATCTACAGCTGAGGTGGGAGACTCTGTCCATAGGACAACAATCAGTCGTATACTGCACAAA
>BLSH010306301.1:461026-493518 GCA_018402905.1 Glandirana rugosa
CTCCGACCTTTTTTCTGTGTTCAGGTAGTTCAGGTTGGGTACACACACAAAAAAAAATACAGTCATTATGCAACATATAGGGGGTTACAACACCAGGGAATCCACACGCAGATTATCAAAAAATTTTAAAAGGTATGATGGTCGTCTTTGGTGACAAAGACCTTCGCTTAAGGTGTAAGCGTGACGAGAATGGCATTTCTTTGGGGATGCGTAGAATTCCAATTTTGCGGAAAGAAAGTAAGAATCACTTACCGGCGCACAAAAGTGGTCCAATGGTCATGTCATAAACATGTAACTTTAGTATAGGGGAGAGTTCGCAGAAAAGAGGTCTCTCTTGTTCAAGTCACGGACATCAGAAAGGAGTATTGAATCCAGGAGATTAGGGAATTGATCGAAACAACGGGAAGGGATTAGAGGACCTAAGTTATGAGGAAAGACTACAGGCACTGAACTTGTTCTCTCTGGAGAAAAGACGCTTGAGAGGGGATATGATTTCAATGTACAAATACTGTACTGGTAACCTGGTGAAAACACGCGGCCATTCACTAAGAATGAAAGAAAGGCGTTTTAACCTTAAGATGCGTAGGGGTTTCTTTACGGTAAGAGCAGTGCGAATGTGGAATTCGCTTCCAGAAACAGTGGTTTCTGCTGGTAGTATGGAAAATTTTAAAAAACTATTAGACGCACACCTAAGGGACCACAACATTGGGGGATATACAACGTATTACTGACATAAAAAAAAACACACACATGGGTTGGACTTGATGGACTTGTGTCTTTTTTCCAGCCTCACTGACTATGTAACTATGTAACTATGCATAAAGTAGTCAGACAAACAGCTGCTGCATCCAATCAGATGCAGCCGCTGGCCAGACATTTTAGGTAGTGGATGCCAGAATACAATGGCCCAGCATGGATATTTCTCCATCCACATCATTAGCATTAGCCAAATAAAATATAAGTATATAATAATATAATATGGATAAAAGGAATGGGATGTTTACCTGTTAAGTAATTTCTATCAATCAGCACTGTAAGGCAGACAGCACAATGAGGATCAGCTGCAGCTTTCTACAGGAGCTATCCGGGTAGTGCTGACCAGAGACCCAGTTCTACCAAAGTGCTACAGCCTATACTGTATATCCAGCAGCATTGGGAGAGAGAAGCAAAGAAAAAAATGTTTAAAATAAAGTTCTTCCATGTTGTGGTGCCATATTGAGAAATGTGGCCAAGCCAATAAGATATTTTAATTTTTGCACTATTCCACCTAACACTACTTATGTCGTGTGTGTATATTCTGAATTGTAAAGTAAATGTAAATGTGACGCCTTTGTTAAATATGTAGGAAACAAATATTTCAGGAGGATAAGGATGGTGCAATCAGCAGCTGCTGTGCACAATTCAAACATGCAAGGGAGGATGGACTTGAAAATTACTTATTGTAAAGTATTTTCAATGTCTAAGAGTAGCAAATGTGGGGAATCAAGAAAAAAACACATTGTATGAAGTTGAGCTTATATGTTACAATGTTATTGTACAATCCATTGAGTTTAACAATATAGAAATCAAATGTTTATAAAATTTTATAGGGTATTGAAACCTATAATGATTAAGTTGGGGGCATTTCTTTGTTAGACTAAGACCCCTTTCACGCTGAGGCACTTTACAGGCGTTTTTTGTAAAAAATAGCGCCTCTAAACTGCCTCTATATGCACCCCAGGGTGCTTTCACACTGGGGCGGCGCACTTGCAGGACAGAAAAATGTCCTGCAAGCAGCATATTTGGGGCTGTGCGCTGAGCGGTGTATACACCTCTCCACCACCCCTGCCCATTGAAATGAATGAGCAGCGCTTCCGAAGCAGCTGTACACCGCTTCTGAAGCGCAGCGCAACTACGCTTTTAACCCCTTCTTAGGGGTTAAAAGCGCCCCGTTGACGCTTGGGCGGCCCCAGTGTTAAAGGGGCCTGAAGTGGGTTGTAAAACAGTACAATCTAATTGTACAATCGTTTTGAAATTTAGCAACAACTATGTGTGAGGTTCTACGTGGACATTTAGTGAATTCTACAAGTAGGCCGAGTACTAGAGTTTGGTAAATCAAAGAATTGGTGTCAATGACTGCAATGAAAAAAAAAAAACAGCATTGGTGCCAGTGGCCGCAATAATAACCACTGCAACATCTGGAGAATGTTTGACTGACTGCCATAAGACCCAATGTTAAATAAGGCCCAATATTTGCACGAGTTAATACTATAAATCAGGGATATGCAATTAGCGGACCTCCAGCTGTTGCAAAACTACAAGTCCCATCATGCCTCTGCCTCTGGGTGTCATGCTTGTGGCTGTCAGAGTCTTGCTATGCCTCATGGGACTTGTAGTTCTGCAACATCTGGAGGTACGCTAATTGCATATCCCTGCTATAAATGATTTACTGTGTTATCCATGGATTTTTATTAATTGACAAAGTTACAAATCAGTATAGTTACATCACATATTTAATTGCACTGTGTGTGTTATATGATTGTTCAGTATCTACACTAAATAGAATCATGAATAGTTATATTAGGTAAATGAGTAGAATTCATAAAATATGATTAAATATTAGTGTCTAGAAATGCCAATATATAAAGACATTCTTAAGGGAGAGGAGACAGAAGAACTGTAATGTTACCAAATTAATACAGAAATGAGAATTGAACCACCTAAATAAATATTAAAGGGAACAATTTTTTAGAAAGCAGCATACAAAAATAAATGAGGTAAGCTATTTTTTACTACTAATCATAATACTACTACTACCGTACTACTACTACTAATAATAATAATTATTATTATTATACTGTATCATTATCAAGATTATCTCTTCTCTCGTTTGAATACCCCACAACTATAACAACAGATTAGCATCTTTACCTATCGTTGTCTGTTAGCAGAACTACAAATTACAATTCTAAAAGGACATTTGAATAGTATTAATAGCCAAATAAATAAATGTATTTTAAAAAAAAAACATTAGCCACACACGTACATGGCATTAACCTATAAAAAATATAGCATAACAATAGCATAAAGATAAGGGGACTTTAGGGAAAAACTAGAACAGAACAATCATGATAAAAAGGGATGCTAAAAACATTGCATAAGAAACTAGGTTCTCTCTTTCCGTATTACAATGTCATACAGCTATAAGAGGAGAAGAGAAACATTTTTATATACCTTTCCCTATGTGTTAACTAAAAACCTGGCAAACTATGGATGGATATAATATGTATTACATTGAAGCAAACAAGTGCTTTCATACATTTTGAATGCAACTCTTTATTTGTCATTAGTAATATTTAGATTAGAATAACGTTAATCTGGATGGAACCATTTGTGTATCGCAATGAAACTAATTTAACAGACGTTTTCTAGTACTATACATCAAAATGACAAATTACAACAGGCAAAATTCCCTGGTATTTATTTTGGCATTAACACAATACTTGCAATATAGTGTCTAATTTCAGCAGCATGAACATGAAAAACACGCATAATTGCTATACCAATATTGCAAGGCAACTAAGCAATTAATTTATTAAACAAAGTTGTAGGAAAGAATGTGTAGCCAAAATATGTGTAAACAATTCCAAAATATTTTAGAGCAATCAGATAATAGATATATAATGCTGAAAATATGAAAAGAGTGTGCACAAATTAAAGAGTGTATACAAATTAAAACATCTATCAAGAAGTACGCTTTGTTAAATTTCATACTTCATATGAAAAAAAAGTATTAATGAATCATTTTATTTTTTTTGAGTAAAAAGTGCCACTTCACTGCAAATCATAAGAAAGGGGCTTCTTCAGAGCTAGCTTATGTAACCTAAAGCCTGCAAAGCCTAAGATCCCATACACACTATTAGATTTTCTGCAGATTTTTTCCTTCAGATTTACCAAAACCATGTAGAGTGTGGGCCTGTCTGATTGCATACAAATTGAAACTCTTAAGGTTTGACCTCATATTATATGGTATTGGTAAATCTGAAGACAATAATCTGCAGAAAATCTAATAGTGTGTATGGGGTCCTCATGGTTTCTGGTTATCTGCATTTTGTGTGTATTATAGACTAGAAAGTATATTGATTTCAATCACACAGATCCTGTCTGGTAGACTTGCCATGAGATAAGAGACAACATGCTATCCAGCTTACCATGCAGGAAGTAGTGCCTGCATGTGTAATGTGTAAAAATGCCTGGCCCCATGTAATGCATTAACTCATACTGGTTATATTAGTTAACAGTATGCTGATTTCTTTCACATCTAAATCAATAAAAAAAACATACAGCATAATCCCCTTTTAAGGAACAAGAGCAATTCATTTACACATGTTTGAGAACAGTCTGAAATTTCGCTGACTACAATGCCAAAAAAAAAAAAAGCATTTCCAACAGCCTGCTACCCAGTACCACATGACAGAATACAAGTTATACATATGCAGAGGGTTTGATACAATGTAAAAGACACCTATAACTTCAGTTGTACAAAATAACAGACATCACTATGGCTACCTGGGAATTTCCGGAATCTGTTGTCCTCTTGTCTTTCTTGACATGCAACACATTCCACAATAGGTGCCAGAGTAAACTTGCTAAAATGCAAAGGTTATCTGTAATCCACAGTAATCTGCCTTTAAATGATAGGTCCATTTTTAAAAAAGTTGGTTGTCTGTTGTATAAAAAATACCCCCCTCCCCTATTTCCTGCTTCCTTGTCTTGCTAAGCTGCAAAGAAACTAGGCTGCAGCAGGAGACATAGTAAAGGACAGGTTGTATCTGGTATCAGGCATCAACAAGTTCAATGTACCTAAAATGGTATAATGTGACAAGTGGATGACAAGCCTGGAGCAGATGCTAGGGATAAGGGGAAAGGAGGACTGAGTCTGTGCTTGACAGGTATTTACTGTGACACCCTATCACTTGTCGACTGTGCAGGAACTCCAGGCACCATCAGCAGTAGCAGAATGTATCAAGCACATGTTCCCCATCAACAGTACACACTTTCGGCTTCCCACTGCAAAGGCTGGGGGGCATATTTTGTTAGGATAGTAAATCTTGGAAGCCATGTCTACATTCATCAGGGAGGAAAATGTTTATAGAGTTAACACCGCCAATAAATTTCTGCCATATTTTGGAGTCTGAATAAAATTAAAGATCTTAGAAAGTGTTAACAGCTACTAACTGTTGTCTCATATCAAAGAAATGGGATGATTTACAGAGTCAGCATTTGCCTGGCCAAGAAATATTTGTTATTGAAGTACAACTAAAGGCAAAGCTTTTTATAGGTTTGGATATAGTGGAGAGGGATTAAAATGACTGTCAGGTATCATAATTGCTGTCTGTGACCTTGTTAGGGAGATTCACTCTCTCCATTTCTCCTGTTTACTGTTATCTCCGAAAGTGAAAGATAATCCCAATTTTGGGTTATCACCAGAACCAATGGGTGCACTAGTTCTGGTGACCCCGGTGAGAACAAGGGATTCCCTCGCTTTGGGAGGGATTTCCTCTCAATTCCTGTTTTGGCTAAGGGACAGGAAGTGAAATCTCCCCAATGAGACACGGGGGGCAAAACAATTGACAGTCAGTGCTCTGCATCCTGGACAAGTCCTGTCTGTTGGAACTAAAGGTTTTGCCCTCCCCTCTGTCATTTATTGTGATGGATGACCTCAATGACAAATAGAGAGGCTCAAGATACAAGAGGACCAGATCGCCTTGCATGTAAAAGAGCTTTCCTCAACCATCACTCACTGAACCCAAATTCTACTACATTTGCTGCCACAAAGATATACATAATCCCAGAGAAAAAAATGGAGATTCCAGAGAAGACAATGCAATCTACATTTACAAGTGTTATCTGGTCATATACTATGTAGAGAATCTTTTCTCCATATGTATTTGTTGCCCTGTGACGGATTCCTGGGAGCTTCTGTTGGATCGCACTTTGTCGCAGTCTGTGGATCAGGTCATCAGTGGAGATTCTAATACCATGGTTGGGAGTGATCCCACATAACGCTTGGTCAATTCGCTGGTCGTATGACCATGTGAATTCAACTGTTCTGGTAAGGATCCATCTTGCTACTCTTTCTGCTTGTCACGGCACTGTGAAGTCACTGGATTTGAATTCATGTTTCTATACTACTATTTTTGGAATTCTTCATTCTTCCTTCAATTGGGACTTTTAAAGACTGTTCTGTTCTCTTTGACTGCACAAGATTTTGCACCATTTACCATTACATCTATGAGGTTATGTGTTAATGCTATTGGTACCATATGTCTATATTAGTTTATGTGTTATTACTGGTACCCTACACCTTCATTCATATTCATTTCACATCAATGGTGATATTTATCTATTGATTTATTTATCTACGGTATTTTAAGATCTATTTAGCTTTCTTCCACTCAGTTCATACTGGCATTCACACTCTAAGCGCAACACTAAAATATTTGAATTGACAGGGGTTATAACACTCCTGTACTCTACCAAAGTTCTACTTTAAACACTTTACAAAAAGCTTCAAGGCTTCATGCACACAGGACTGTTTTGGCCTGTTTTACAGCTGCTGTTTTTGGCTTCAGACGTTTTCTTCTACAGTCAATAAACTCCCCATCAGCACACATAAGCTGTTATCAACTGTTTTGGGCTGTAAAAAAAAACAAAAAACTAGTGGGTTCTGGGAGATGTTTTTCAGCTGTAAAACACTGTAAAAACTCTGAAAACAGCTAAAAAATGCCCAAAAAAGCTGAAAAACTTATGGGAGAATAGTTTTGTTAAAAAAAAGCTAAAAACTCTATAGCTAAAAAACGCTGAAAAACACTACTGCAAAGACGCTGAAAAACTCACTCTACAGCTACTGCTTTCCACCACTAATGTTACTGGCTTTTTTATAACGTACAGTGTGCATGAGGCCTAAATGTAAATTTGAGCTAAATACACTGCACCAAACAAACTGCCTGCACATTTTTTAGAAATCTGGTATACGTGTAGCTTAGAAAGCATTTAAACTCATACATTCTTTATACTGTATATAGCTGCTGTCATTACACAGAGCTTATGGGTAGAGATAAGCACATCTTTCTAAACTTTGCATGATTCAACCCTATGAGTGTACATGGCTTATGATTTTTTTTCCACTAGAGGCAGTAAAACTTTTTTTTGTGTGTGCCTATATGAAAATATAGCCATTACTGTACCATCCCTTCCAAATATATCTAACCTGCTAGTAATAAATTGATTGCACTACTACCACTTTCTACCTTTGCTGAATATATTGCTGAATATATTTAACGATGGCCGATATGCATTTGTGTTGCAATATATTTTATCTCAAATATTGTCAAAACGTGCAGCACTTATACACTAACCAAATGCTAATGTACGCTAAAAAAGACACAATGAAAACAATAATCACAATAGAAAAACGGTGCATAATATCTAAACAAGCAGCATTGATGCACTGGCGAGGTGTTAGTATACACTCTGTGTATGCTTAAATACAGAACCATATGTGATTCATAATGGTCATACGCTAATAGTCCACAAAGTGTGTGTCCACACGATTTTTAAATAAGGTGACAACGGTGAAAACAATAGTCTGCTGTGATCGGTGTCCTTAAAGCAGTTTCAGACAACTTTTCATGATCTTAATAGTCCCAGCATTATGAATAAATAGCGCTGTATGTCACCGTTCTCCCTGCTTCATAACGCTGTAATCACTGTATTTATTTGTAGTGCCGTCTCCCGCGCATGCTCATTACAACCTCATTTTCCGGCAGGCCTGGACTCCGCTGGAAAAATGCGGGGTGTATGCCAGGGCTGCGTCATTTCCTATTCTTGACGTCAGCCCCGGCATCCCACAATAGTACAATAATCAGAGGAGGGAGGCCTGAATTCCGATCTTACTGCGCGGGATTACGGCCACCATAACAAAGTTAGGGTGGAAATACCATACAGTAAAAGACGCGGAAGCCCACAAAAGGAATGGCGCTGGTGATGAGGAGTCCGGAGTGCTCACAAAATATGGTTTTCAAACAGTAAGAACGCTTTTTAGAGATTGTAATAACAATAGTTTAATTGCTAATAGGATATTACAATGAACAATGGTTTAAATTCGATTTTGGAGAAGATACAACCGCTTTAATCAACAAATAATCACCACGAGTGAGTCCCGCTCCCTATGGATTCATCACTTACCAACAATAGGCAAGTGTCAAGCTCGTAATGCAGATATCTCACTTCACTCTCCCCACCATCAGATCATTATTACTGTAGGCTGTTGCGGGTCATGCTGTGGTCTCAAAAAACATAATATAGTGTATACAATTGTGACTCAAGTCATATTGTAATTGAATGTTATTAAAAAATTCCTTTCCTTTTCAATCTGCAGCTCTGTAATGTTCTGTAAAATGCAATGCAATATGGCTACCTAGAGGTGTTCTGTACACAGAATGTGTACAGAATGCCCCCCAGAAACATCATTTCCTGCTTGTGTGATTGGCTTACTGATTTTCCCAGAAGTCTACACTAAGATACAAGTAAGTTTACAAATTTACGCATCCCCTGCAACAATAATATCATTTTTGGTGAGTTACTCCCAATAGGAAATCATGCCTAAAGGGATGCAGACCCTGCATTTTTTCTCATTAGAGCTCTGCAGGTGCAGCAGCTGGTTGATAATTATGAAACCACTCCCATTAGACTCCCTTTTCTACATGGATACAGACAAACACACAGGGATTTCTTCAGAATAACAAAAGGTAGGAATCTGCAACAAAGTTTGCCAAAATCCTTGTAATGTACATAGATCACCCAGAGGGGAATGTTTTTTTCTCGATAAAAGTAGAGCTACTCTTTAAAGACTGAGGATGATATACTAAGGAGGAACATGTCCAGTTTGTAAATTATTGTATTTGTGTGCATTAAAGGCATGTACAGTACTACACCCACATTTAAGGACAAGTTCATTTTTTTATAACAGTACTAAAAATAATGTTATTTTGTAAATGAAAAAAAGATTTTTGAATTGTATTTATTGTATTTTTTATGTGGCACTACGAAAAATCTTTTTTACATACAACTGATTTAGGAAAATAAAACAGCAAAAGGGGGGGGGGGGGGGGGAGACTCACATAGGATTAAATAAAAATAATAAAATTAAACAAAAAGTTTGTTGGAACTGACTTATTCAGATTTGAGCCTCCATCATCTGCTGGTTGTTATGCAGCACTGCAGCTCAAGTTTCTGCTATGCACACCTGACCTCATTAACAGACTTAAAGCAAAGTCAGAAATTTAAGCATGCATGTGATTAAAAGGTTTTTGTCTGTATTCTGATGCCCTGGGTAGAGGCTTGACTGTTCATGCAGGATTATTCCTGTATATTATTTGGACTGTGCTTGTCTATGCTTATCTCAATCATTTGGCTGTTGCCTATTAACCTGTTATTGTCAGTCATTGCTCCATTTACCTGTCTGGAACCTGGACTTTAGCCCCGTACACACGATGCAAATTTTGGATGGGAATTTTCATTCGTCTGAAATTCTTACCGTTAGTATGCTCCTTTCGACAGCAGATTTAGATTTTTCGTAAGATAAAAGCTGATTGCGCTGACTAGAATTTTTTTCTCGTAAGGCAACTCAATTTTTCGTATCATTAGTACTGTTTTCGTAAGAAAAAAATCATACGACTACGCATGCTCAGAAACTAAAACAAAAAAATACATACAAAACTATTCAACACATTACGTCACTTCTCACATTAAATTTGGTCATACAAAAATTTTTGTACGGTTAGTACGCTCTTCACTTTTCGACATGAGACTAGCATTCAACAAAAAATGGACGTTCTGTTGTCCAAAATTTGCATAGTTTATAAGAGGCTTTATTTAGTCTGTGGCTGACCTAGCCATCTACTGACATTGTGCTTATCATCAGATTCATGCACACGTGCATAAACATACACATCTCTCTATGCATAGAAGCCTAAATCGATGAGGAATTTGTGCATTTGCATTAGCATGACTGCATCACATCGCATGTGCAGAAGCGTGTGTGCACATCCAGCATAGACATTAGAGCCAACTGGGCTATTTAACCACTTCAATACTGGGCACTTTCACCCCCATCCTGCCTAGGCCAATTGACAATTGTGCGATCATGCCACACTGTACCCATATGACATGTTTGTCATATTTTGAGACAGATAGAGCTTTTATTTAGTGATATTTAATCACCACTAGGTTTGCTGTTTTTTTTTCGCTAAACAAACAAAAACTTTTTGGAACAAAAAAAAAGTTTCTGTTATAAATTTTTGCAAATAAGTAATTTTTCTTCTTCACTAATGTGTGCTGATAATCCTGCACTGATGGGCACTGGTAGGCTTCACTGATGGGCAATGATGAGGCTGTACTGATGGACACTGATAGGCAGCACTGATGAGATGTCACTGATAGGCGGCACTGATGAGGCTGCACTGATAGGCGGCACTGATAGGTGGCACCGATGGGCACTGATAAGCAGCACTGTTGGGCACTGATGGGGCTGCAGTAAACAATATGCTGACAGACTTGCCAGTTAACAGCTCTCCTTTCCTCATACAGACACAATGTGCGAGGAAAGGACTGCTGATAACTGGCAAGTCTGTTTATATGTGATCAGCTGTGATTTGACACAGCTGATCACATGGTAAAGGGCCACTGTATTTGGCCCTTTACCGAGATCTGTGAGCAGCTGTGTCTGAAGGACAGTGCGGTCACAAAGCACGCCGGATGCCTGCCCCAGGGGGTGCCCGGGAGGCAGGGATTTGGAAGAATGTCCATGGATGCCCTCCCAGAACTGGAAACCCACGCTGTAGCCGTCTTTTGGCTATAGTGTGGGCAGGAAGAGGTTAAACCTGAGTTCTGCATAGGCTCATTGCTGAATGGTCTTTCAGTCTGTAGTATGATGATTGCTGATTCTGAGCTTTTGCCTGACCTTCATCACTGACCTGGCTTCCTCCTGACCTACTTGTGCAAAATGCTACCCTCATCATCCTGAGCTCCTCATACAGGAAAGTGATACTACTACTGTATATTATTTTCTTTGACTATCTGTCTGGGGTCTCACATCTCTGTAGCATGCATCTGTCTTGCCTGTTGTCAGGCTCCTGGTAACACAGAGGATTTATAGTATATAGCACAGAAATATCACTTTTGGAGTACTGCACGAGATAGGTAAAAACCAGATGGTGACTAAGCTGTCAGAGTCCATCTAAACCTGAATGTTGATTTTTGAGAGAATTGACCTCTTAGCTCACAAAGAACCATATAAAAATGAAAAAAAAAGATGAATGTTAAACAATTAAATAATACACATTGTTAATCATTATTAGGAATAAACATTGTACCACCCACCCAAAATGAAAAATACATTTTTAAAGCCCCCATACAATAAAGGGGTCAGTCCTTGGAAAACCAGTGTTTTCATAACTCTGCAGAAGTTAATGGGCTGATTTACCTTATTTTCTTAATTGACGTGGTTTACCAAGTCCTATAGGCCTCAGGCCTCATACACACACGGATGTTTTTTACTACAGCTCTCCTTGTTATTCAATGGCCCCATAAAATGCTGACGTTTTTGAGCTGCAGATAGCGTCGGCGTTAGTGAGCTGAAAGCAGAACCCATGGCCAGCGCGTTCTGAGGCTGTAGCATTATGGCGTTTTTGACGCTGGCAAAATGCTCACTAACGTGCATTAACGCCGTAGCGGCGTTAACCGGCATTTTTAGCGCCAGCGTTTTCAGGTTAAAAATAGCAGAGGAATGTTCTTTTTAAACAAAACGGCTATTGACGCCAAAGCTCACTAACGCTCATTAACGCCGATGCAAAGCGCCAATGAAATCGCATTTTTGACACCGATTTTTGCCTGCCGTCAGTCCCGACGTTTTGCTATTACGCCCGTGTGTATGAGGCCTTATAGAGAAAGCAGCAAGAATAGAGTGCCAGAAAACGGAGAGCAGACTTTGGAATCACAAGAGGAAAATTTCACCACTGGTGTTCTCAAGACATATGAGATTTCAGTTGTTCTATTCAGCCTTCTATTGTCCACCCATAAGTAAAATATCAATTTTAGGGGGTAAGGCTGATACATAAGTATAAGAACATTCTAATACAATGTTGGCATAGAAGTTCAAATTAGTCAAGGTAACTAAAACAAATGTGGGTATGCAAAACAATGCCAGATTTTAACATTGCTTAAATCGTATAAATCACGATTGTTATATTTATTAAGTACGAAAAAAGGTATTCTATGTAGCGCTGCCCCCTTGAGGGTGGCTGAAAGAATCGATTCCCCCTTGGACCTCCTCAGTCAGAGGGTCCTCCACCACCCCTGACACTCTGTGTTCACTCATATTGCAAGTTTTTATAACCAATAACTCTATTTTAGTAATGGAGACCACAACACAGATAGAGCTAGAAAGATTTACTTTTAACTCTTCTTTCTGAGAAAAGAATAACAACTGTGAATACCAAATAATACAATTCTTCACATAAGTAGTCAACTTGAAGGTTCTGGCGAACAAAAGTAGTAAGTAATTTGTACACTTTCACCACTCTCTGTATTCTCCAACAATATCAGTAATGGAAAACAATGCAATTCCTCTAATTGAGCTTAAACAATACCTAATGGGTCTTTGAAAAAGAGGTAATTTGATAATGTCTACTGGAATTTGACAAATGAGATATATTGGGATATACGGGGGATATCCCCCTTCCCACACTATTATTGATTGTTATAAAGAAATGGCATTAACTTACATACAATGCATCTACATTATTTCTAGATACCTGGATATCTTTTAAGGGGGTTATTACGTAGCCGGAGGCACCCTTTCAGGGTGAGTGGGCGTAAGCATCCGTTGTTACCCCTAACATATACAAGAGTAAGGATATATGAAACTATCTGAATAAGCTACATGTAAGCATAAAACTGTGGCTGTATGTGAACCTAAGTATGTTCATCTATACAACCAATCCAAATTAAACTAAATTACTAACTCCAAACCTGTACACTTTTGTTATATTTAGTTGTATGTAGGTGTCCCCATGCTCAACAAATGCGGCTGAGGTGAGGTTAGGGGACCCCCCTTTTCGGTGGCTTTGTGGGGTGGAGGCACGCATTCTGCTGGCACAAGTGAGTAAGCGCATGCTAATTCTGTCAAAAGATTTGTTGTTTCAAGCAATATGTACTAATGTATGTTTATATTTATATTTCAAAAATAGAAATTTAAGCTCCTGAGGAAGCGACCTTGAGTCGCGAAACATGTTGAGCCATTGAACATTTAACCCGCACCAAGACAATCAAGTGGATTTCCTCTTTGTGGGCAAACATTGTGTGGACTGGTGATGCACTGCGTGTATTGTTATATGTACTAGCTAATGTCCCACGAGGACCCTTGTACAAACTTGGTGTTAATTAAGGGTAATTTTATGGGTTATATATTTGTGATGAGTGCCATATAACTGTATATGGTCTCAGATTTTAAGTTGATTCAATAAATTTCTTTTTTTATCAAATACCTGTGTACGTGCCGATAAAGTCCATTTTCTTCTGTTCCACAACAAATGAGATATTACAGTAAATCCCTATCTCAAACCAATGACCCAAAGGATAAATTAGTACCACTCAGTGGACTCGGTCTCAACTTGTTAGCAGTATTCTACAATGCAGCAAATACACTATAATATTTAGCAATAGATCTACAGTTAAGCAAACACACTAAATAACCTTGGCATATATATATATATATATATATATATATATATATATATCCTCCTGATCTAGAATAAAGAGTTCTTAGGAGGTAAACCAATGCCAAGCAATAGCCCTGAGTATATGAGTGAGGAAAAGATGGGTAGATGCAGTTGTATTTCTCCTGTCTTGTAATGTCCAAGCAATCTTCTTCTGGCAATAAGAATTAGGTACCTATGGATACTGTGTCCTTCTAATCAGTAAGATGAGGCACAAATAGGTGAAATTCCAGTGATTTCTTGAATAAGATTAGTCACAACCGCTAAACTGTATTCCAAGAGGCAATAAAGATATGCTGCAAGACAGTATGTGTATTCTTATGTGTGGGTGCTGAGCCCTCTCACCAGTTCCAAGGGACTGTTTGAAGATAAACGATCTGGCGATCAGTTGATGATGCTGGGAATGCTGGGACCCTTAGTTCCTGTAGACTGCTTGCTCCTGGGAGGTGTAAAGCATCCGCTACACTTTTTGCAGCTCTTCTGATCGACAGATGCGACTGTTGCAATAGCTAGCATGGCTTCTATCCAGATAGAGATGAGCTTCCGATGGTTCAGCTGTTCGCTCACTCTATTGTAGGAGAGTGGATACTAGCTGTATCACCTGCTGATGGTTCAGTCGGCTGGAACGATTTGCTTAGGCCGCAGGCCTAAATCTGACAGCAGAAGCATGCAGGATTCCTCTCTGGTCGATCACGCTATCCCAAAAGAGCCGTTGTTGGCTGCACCTTCCCCTTAAATAATCCTCCTACAATGCATTGCACCTCCCAGAAGTTTTCAGTGCAGCACAGCCTGATGGGAAATGGAGTCCTTCTCAGTAAGAGTCTGATGACTACTTCCTCGTTCCGCACTACAACTCCCACAAAACATCACCCTGGCTGCAATTACAAGCAAGCACTAGAGGGAGTTCCCAATTAATTAATTAATTAATGAGGCATTGGCACATATTTTTAGCAATGACAAAACTAAATAGAAAAAATAATTCACAATGATCCTAATGTTTTTGCAATTGAAAAATGACAGCTACACACTGATATTGTATGTGAGATTTAGCCATTAGCTGAAATATACACCCTCACGGGCCACTTTATTAGGTACACCTTGCTAGAACCAGGTTGGACCCCCTTTTGCCTTCAGAACTGCCTTAATTCTTTGTGGCATAGATTCAACAAGGTGTTGGAAACATTCCATTTTGGGCTATATTGACATGATAGCATCACTCAGTACCTGCAGATTTGTTGGTTGCACATCCATGATGTGAATTTCCCATTCCACCACATCCCAAAGGTACTCTATTGGATTGAGATCTGATGACTGTGGAGGCCATTGGAATACAGTGAACTCATTGTCATGCTCAAGAAACCAGTTTAACCACTTTAAGACCGTGCCTCTTTTTGGAGTTCGGTGGTTACGAGTTAAAATCAGGTTTTTTTGCTATAAAATTACTTAGAATCCCCAAACATTATATATATTTTTTTCTAACACCCTAGAGAATAAAATGGTGGCCGTTGCAAAACTTTATGTCACACCGTATTTGCCCAGCAGTCTTACAAGCGCGATTCTTTTTGAAGAAAATCATTTTTTTGAGTTAAAAAAATAAGACAACAGTAAAGTTTGGTAAATTTTTTTCCATATTGTGAAAGATAATGTTACGCCGAGTAAAATGATACCCCACATGTGCAGGACACAATTGCGTCCACTCGCGGAATGGCGACAAACTTTGCAACATAAAAATCTCCATTGGCGATGTTTAAAAAATTCTACAAGTTAGCAGTTTTGAGTTACAGAGGAGGTCTAGGGCTAGAATTATTGTTCTCACTCTAACGATCGCGGCGATACCTCACATGTGTGGTTTGAACACTGTTTTCATATGTGGGCGGGACTTACGTATGCGCTCGCTTCTGTGAGCGAGCTCGCAAGGACGGTGCGCTTAAAATTTTTTTTTTTTAATTATTTATTTTACTTTTTAATTTTTTATTTTTACACCTTTCTTTTTTTTTAAAAAAAATTTTTGATCACTTTTTTTCCTATTACAAAAATGTAAACATTCCTTGTAATAGAAAAAAGCATGCCAGGACCTCCAAAATATGAGATCTGGGGTCAAAAAGACACTAAAATGCATAAAAAAAAAATGGCATTAGAAAAACAAAATGTCCCCTTTAAGACCATTGGGCGGAAGCGACTTGTGACGTAGCTTCCGCCCCGCCATGTTAGGGAGCCGGGTGAACGGCTTCAGCCGCTCACTCGGCTCATGGACACTGGGGGGGGACCCGATCATCTCCGCCGCTGCTGGCGGGTCCGGTAAGCGGTGGAGATGACCCGAAAGCGGCGGGAGGGGGGGCGCCGCTGATAAAACTGATCTTGCGGCGAATCTGCCGCTAAGACCCCTTTTATCTGCAGCAGAATCGCCTGCTGAAAAAAAAGATACCGGGGTTATGGTAGCTATCTGCTACCATAACAACGGTATTCCATTTCAAACTGCCGCCATATTATGACGGCGGACGGTCTGGAAGTGGTTAAGACGATTTGAGCTTTGTGACATAATGCATTATCCTGCTGAAAGCACCCAACAGAAGATGGGTACAGTGTAGTCATAAAGGGATGGCCATGGTCAACACCAATACCCAGGTAGCCTGTGGCATTTAGAAGATGCTCAATTGGTACTAAGGGGCCCAAAGTGTGCCAAGAAAATATCCCGCACACCATTACACCACCACTACCAAACTGGACCATTGATACAAGGCAGGATGAATCCTTACGTTCATGTTGTTTATGCTAAATGTGTTGTGCATTCAGGGATGGTATTCTGCATACCTTGGTAGTAACGAGTGGTTTTTTGAATTACTGTTGCCTTTCTATCATCTCGAACCAATCTGCCCATTCTCCTCTGACATCAACAAGGCATTTTCATTCACACAACTACCGCTCTGGATATTTTATCTTTTTCAGACCATTCTCTGTAAACCCTAGAGATGGTTGTGCATGAAAATCCCAGTAGACTAGAAGTTTTTGAAATACTCAGACCAGCCCATCTGGCACCAACAACCATGCCACGCTCAAAGTCACTTAAAGTGAAGCTCCACCCACATTTTCACTCCTCACCATGCAGCACTAATGTGCATTCTTAAAATGAATTGGCAATTTATTTATATTTTCTGTTCCTTTACCGAATTTATGCCTATATCTTCCTCCTTTAGGGGCTGCAGGGCCGTATGTCATTTCCGGCTCCTGGGAGATCTTGGTCAGCTTGACATGGCACGGCTCCCATAACATTTAACATTGGCATTTATGGGAAATCTTGGTCAACTTGACATGGCACTGCTCCAGTGCCATGTCACGCTGACCAAGATTTTGCATAGAAGCCAATGTTAAATGTTACTGGAGCGTGCCCTGTCAAGTTGACCAAGATTGCACCACACTGCACATGCACAAGATCGGCAGGTGCATGCTGGGTAGCCAGCATGCACGGAATCCAGAAAGAAGGACACTGCAGCTTCAGATGCCCACACTGGAGATGGCCTCTCTGTGCAGGAACTTCACAAAGTAAGAAAACGATGCTGCACAAATAGAAAACTGGGCATAGTTTACAACATACCTTTGCATTGCACGAGACATGAGTATTTTAGGGGTATTTTTATCTTAAAAGTCATATTTCGGCCGGAACTCTGCTTTAAATCCCCTTTCTTTCCCATTATGATTCTCGGTTTGAACTTCAGCAAGTCATCTTCACCACATCTAGATGCCTAAATGCACTGAGTTGCTGCCATGTGATTGGCTGATTAGCAATTTGTGTTACCAAGCAATTGAACAGGTGTACTTAATAAAGTGGCCGGTGAGTGTATAATTTTCAAATATTTGTATATAATTTGACTATGAATGTTTCAACAGAGTGTTTCAATAATAGTTTAAATATTTTAAATAATTATTTAAAATTGTATGTACTTATTATTAAGGATGGGCCTGGGCAGGTTCGCAAGTGCACGTGCCCGAGCCCGCCGGGAAGTGAACCCTGCACTGCGCTAATTGGAGGCAATGAGACATTCCCCGATCGCTGAAACCTCGCATCAGGGGAATCTCTCACTGCCTGTGATTAGCGCACTGCAGGGTTCACTTCCCGGCGGGCTCGGGCACGTGCACATGCGAACCACGCCCAGGCCCATCCTCACGTATTATATATTAAACGTTTTATTATCCTTAGGCCCAACCAGTCATTTCTTTACATGATGGGAACTTTTTATAGAGCAAACGCTCTCAACTATGGAAATCACACAACTAATGACACCATTTCGATACACAGACTGGTACCACAAACCCTCTCAAACTCTTTGGGCAGATTGAAACTCCACTAATTTATCTTCCCCCCCCTTAATTCAGAAACAATTACATTTAATAACTAATAGTTACACTTTGAAATTAAAGAGACTCTATTTTGTATTTATTTTTCTCCTGGGCAAACTAAACTAAACGCACTTAGATTTATTTGATTTGATTTTACTTTGATTTTTTTTTCTTGCCTTTTTGATGTAATTTTTTTTTATTTGGTTTATATGAGCATCCTGCTATAAATGCCTTGCTAAAGCAATTTTAATACTACGGTACACTATTTTTCCATGCTTCGAGACTAAACATAGTAATATCTCCAAAATCAGATATTATTTTGGTACCCGAACCTTTTGAAACGTTAACACGAACATATATATTGGTAGATTGCTTGTTATAGCTTCTTCTTTGTAATTTTATTTATTTTATTTTCTGTTTGCTTTATATTACTTTGTAACTTCTTGAAAAACAATACAAATTACAATAAAAACGTGATTATACATAAAAAAAAAAACATATTAAATAAATATTTAATACAAATACATATTATATAATAAGTATATACACAGTTTACTCAACTACAGATTAGGTTCTGGCTCCACCTAGTGAAATATATGAAGAGAAACATGCACATCAACTTCTAAGAAAAATGATATCAATTGAAATTTTCTCTATACTCCAATATAGGCTTTGTTAACCAAGCTGTCAAGGCTCCCTGGGGTGCCTTCTGGGTTCTTTAGGGGTGCCTTTGCAAAATGCCTAAAATTATCTTTGTAAGAAAAACTCTTCTCTAATGTTGAGTGTCCTACATGTGTGAATGCTGCTGCCTTATGTAAATCGATTGGTTTATTTCTTTACATTTTAGTATGGGGTGCCTTAAGACTGTGGGGAATTTTTTAGGGTGCCTTGACTAAGAAAAGGTTCTCAACACTGCTCTAATGGCAGCTATACTGATGATATTTTTGTGAGTTAATGAGTCATTTGTAGGGATATTATACCATGATGTTAAGTCAGGTTATGTCAACACTGTTATCTAACCTTGGCAATGAACTAAATTCACATATTTATTGAACACTGGTCAGCATGCAAAACTATTATTCAAAAAAGCTACTACTTGTTCTTAGAACAAAATGACTGTAACAGAGAAGGTCATACTCATTTTCATTTCTTAAAATAGATACCTGTCATGTGTGCATCAATGTGCTACAGGCTATTCATGTTTAATGGCAGCTCACTGCAATATTAAGCCTCCAGAATACAATTACCATGTGCTGAATTACAATGTGAAACAAAAAATGCTGTATGTACAATACTAGGCTTCTTTTTATGCATTAATCAGCCCATTCAAATTATTGGGATTCTCTAATGTAACGCATGTTAACACATGGGATTTTAATGCACCTCGATGGATCTGACTAGTCAATGGGCCTTAAAGCTGTGAGACCTATTGGTCTCTTCTGTCATACATGCATCCTTCTGCCTGTCAGCTGTCATTTTCAGTGAGCCACGCATGCGCAGCTAAGCGAACACTTAAGACCCCCAATCAGCCTCCAATCCGTGACGTGGTGATGTGACTCATGTGCACATGCGTGGGAGTGGTGTCATCACGGCCTGGCCTGTCAAGTGGCCGAAAGGCACGGGACCTGGAAGGAAGACTGGGCAAAGATGGAAGAAGGTTCGGTCCTAGCTCTGTGATGGAGGACACCAAATGACAGGTAATTCTGCCATAATGTACTAATATGCTATGCATACTAGTACATTATGGCAAAACCCACCTGGGGGGCCTTAAAAAAAAAATTATAGCAGACTTTACTTTTGCTTTAAGAGGTACTGGTCCAGAATAGGCATGTCGATAAAGCCTTTAGACATTTCTTTAATTGTTCTAATTGGCATAGTTATTTCAGGTCAGTGACTTAAAAAATATTAAAGGCAGTGGTCAGCATAAGAGCCAGGTAACTAGCATTTTCAGAAAACAATCAACAATGGCAGCCCCTATCTTGCTTTACAGGTTTACTTTTGGGACTTGTTCACACATGCAACTGTACTAAATGCATGGCCACTGGTGTGCACTGGTTCCTTTTTTCTAGGTTAGAACTTTGGTTATATTTTCCGCAGTGGCTTGTGAAAGTTTGATATGCAGCACACCACACTAAAAAAAGTACTGCATGCTGTACTTTTTTCAGTCTGCACCACTGCAATGCATGACTTCATGGTAAACAAGGCAAACTGCCTTCTCTTAGTATTGGTACAGCGCAAAGCTGACTGCCCAGCATAGCCCAGTGCAAATGGTATGAATGGGCCGTTATGCCCTTGCTATGAAAAGGGGTCCCAAGACACGATAGGAGCAAAAAGCTAAACGATAACCATTTATAAAATTGACCTTTAATCACACTGTTGAGGATACAGGAATTTCAGCTACTCCAGAGTCATTAAGGCTAAAGGGGACTGAGTTTGTTACCCTCTCTGATTCCAGGGGAACAAACTGGATGCTTCCACACACTGGCCTTGTCCTTACTTGCAACACCTGCAGTATATCTGTTGATAAAAATCTTACTATGCTTAATCCATTGGCCATGGATTGCTTATAGTACTTTTTGTCAGTGCTTTGATTTGCTATTTGTATAAAAAAAAAAAGAGGAGGGGGGGGTCTTGGTTAAAGGAGTTACAGGTAGGGGCAAAGCAAAGATTTATAGTAATTGTTAGATACAGAGTTTCTTTGTACTCAGGGGTTCTCACCCATGCAGGGTGAGGTGTTCCAGGGTGACCTGGTTAAAAGAGAGGACCGATTGTCCGCACACTCTTAGTTGATACATTTTTATTAGGGACCCGAAATTTTGGAGGTTTGGGTGGGAAGAACCTCCAAACCTTGATTACCAGGACACTGGTCCCGAAGGGGTTAGGCTCCAGGCAGGGGAGGGTTGAAAGGCAGCAGAGGGAAATCAGCACCTGGCTCAGGGAAGTAGAGTGGAGAGAGAGGCTCACAAGCTGTGAGTAAAGCGTGAGCTCTTGGAAAAACTGAGATGCTGGTTGCTGACCTGCTTGTTGTACCAGGACTTTGTATTATTAACTTGTTTTAGCTGAAAAAAAGCTATTTTTATATCTGTTTTTTTAAATAAACAAACTGGTCGATTTTACCAGACCAGCTGGTTTTTATTCACGAGCTGCCACAGATCACAAACTTTTATCCCAAAAGAAAAAAACTGTTGCCAGAAGCGCAGGCGGGGGACCTGAGAAGAGGAGGATCTGGGCTGCTCTGTGCAAAGCCATTGCATTGAGTAGATAAGTATGACATGTTGGTTGTTTATTTAAAAAAAATAAAAAAATCGAGCTTTACAATCACGTTAATACCGCTTTAAGACTCCCATACAAATAAAAAGGGCTACATTTCAAAAGCTGGAAACCAACATAGCATTCACACCACCTTCTGCATTACACCTTGAAAAAAAAACATAATTCTGCTGTGGCCCACTGTGACCATAGATCTCTTTTAAGATATCAACAAATACAACCATTAATATATATGAAAAAAAGATTTACCTCTGTACTGTCACTGTCTTCCTCAATTTCTTTACATTCTTCTTCCCAAAGACAGTTCACGACTTGTGTCTTACGGCATGTGCTCATTTTGTCCAGTGTCATGAGCTTAAAAGGCATACATATGTGATCTCCTATATCCCGATTTTCATCTGGATGCTGATTGGCTTCTACCCTTTCATTCTTGAATAAAGCAACTTTTTTCATGCCTATGCCTCCAGTATTTTGCCTGGAAAAAAACAATTATCATGTATTACATATCTTATTAAAATACTAAACTTACAGTGTATATGGAAAGTATGATCATGTGTGATTCTATACTGCAATATATCAGCTTATATGTTCCTAAAGACTTATACATTCTTTATGCAAAAACTGTGATGATATGATATTTGCATTTGTACTTTTCTGCAAAATGTGTTAAAAATAATAAAAACTGATTATATAAAAACACACTAAAGTAAATTACTAAATAACAATCAGCTACACCAGCTACACTTAATTTTAAATTCAAAATAATTCTTTAGCACTACCCCTGTAGGAGTCATAGTGCTATATCAAAGAAAACATGCACCAAACAGTGAAAGTGTTACTAAAGTCAATTTTCTTTTCATCAAAGTAACAAACATGTTATACTTACCTGCTCTGTGCAGAGGTATTGCACAGAAGGCCCGATCCTCCTCTTCTGGGGTCCCCGGCGGTGATCTTGGCTCCTTCTCTTCTTCTTGGGACTACCATAGCCAGCCGCTGGCTATGGGGAGAGTGCAGTCTATAGACCTGTGTGTCTATGGCGCCACATTCCATAGACTTACAAAGCGGGACTTAGGCCCGCCCCCCACTTCCTCTTCACTGCATCTGATTGACAGCAGCAAGAACCAATGATTCCTGCTGCTGCATTGAATAATGTGTAAGACGAAAAGAGGGGAGAATAGATGTAGCTGTGCACAGCGCTGATCTCTTCTCCCCTCTCTTCTTCTTCACACAGGGGAAGGGGGGCACAGAAAAACTGAAAACATGTTTTACCTTAATGCAAACAATGCATTAAGGTAAAAAATGTTTTTAGGTTTAGTAACACTTTAAAGAGGAGCTTCAGCCTACCCCCCCCCCCCTATTTTTTTTCTACTATACTCCTGTTTATGGGGTGATGTTGTAGACACGGCATGGATATTCATCCAGCCACCAGCTCCAGCATTGTCCCGCTGACATCCTTCTGTCAACAGACACCGCTCAGTCCTGTCTTACTTGTTACGCCGTCTTACTTGTGACATCATTGAGAGGCCCACTGGCTCTTCCAGGTTCAGCTAGCAGGGCCTCGCAATGATGCGCCTCTAGGCCCACCTTCTCCTACTTACTGAATAGATGACTAAGGTCCTCCTGGGATGTGCATATCCCAGGAGGCCCAGTGAGCACTGTGCACGTCATTCGCCTAGGTGAATGATGTGCACGGAGGGGCAGGGCCGTGTGTTTGTTAAAAAAAAAGGTAAAAAAAAGAAACACGGCCCTATTTGTGTGAAGGTAGGGTCAAGAGAGGGGAACTTCACATAGAGGGTGAAGATCCACTTTAACCACTTTCCTACGGGGCCAATTCTTATAGTTTGCTCCTACATGTAAAAATCATCATTTTTTTTGCTAGAAAATTACTCAGAACCCCCAAAAATTCTTTATGTTTTTTAGCAAAGACCCTAGGAAATAAAATGGTGGTCGTTACAAGTTTTTATCTCGCACTGTATTTGCGCAGTCATTTTTCAAACATGTTTTTTTATTAAATAAAAAACTGTTTCATGCATTAAAAAAAAAAAAAACAGTAAAGTTAGCCCAACTTTTTTGCATAATGTGAAAGATGATTTTAAGCTGAGTAAATAGATACCTAACATGTCACGCTTTGAAATTGCGCACACTCGTGGAATGGCGGCAAACTTCGGTACTTAAAAATCCCCATATGCGACACTATAAAAAATGTTTCAGGTTACATGTTTAGAATTACAGAGGAGGTCTAGTGCTAGAATTATTGCTCTTGCTCTAACGTTTGCGGCGCAACCTCACATGTGTGGTTTGACCGTTGTTTACATATGTAGTCGCGACTTAAGTATGCATTTGCTTCTGCGCACAAGCTCGCAGGGACAGGGGCGCTTTAATTTTTTTTTTAATTGTTTATTTTACTATTTTTCTATTTTGACACTTTTTTTTACTTTTTTTATTATTATTATTTTTATTCCTATTACAAGGGATGTAAACATCCCTTGTAATAGAAATAATGTGTGACAGGTCCTATTTACAGCAAGATGTGGGGTCAATAAGTCCCCACATCTCAGCTCTAGGCTGGGAAACTTGGAAAAAAAAGGAAAAAAATGATCCAGGCTTCCCAGCCTGAGCGGTGCCATTTTTTCAAATGCAGAGGCCGGGCGTGACGTCATCACATCGTGCCTGGCCTCCGAACGATCACAGAGAGTCCAAGGACCATCTGGCCTGCCAGAAATCTCTGTGGTCAACATCCGGCATAGACAGATTCCTCCTCCCTCTCGCTGATCGTTCCGGTGAGTCGGTAGATGCACCGGAGGGCGCTGCCTGTAAGAACGATCAAGAGGCTGCACAGCCGCAATGATTGTTCTTACGGTGCGGGGAATCACCATAGCTAAAAGAAGATATCTGAATGGTGCCTGTAGCTGTAGGCATCATTCAGATATCCCACTCAAAGTCTGCAATGTCATATGACGTTGTGCGGGCGGGAAGTGGTGCCACCTAATATGGTTGGTAACTAGAGGAGCATAAAATAGATTAATAATGGTAGTAACCCAATTTAGCGTATAAAGTGATTACAGTATGGACTAGGCATAAGAACACATTTGGCAGGCAGATCAGCAAAAACAGTAGCAAGGTCACCTCAAGCGCAGCAGTGAGCAGTAGTGAAGTTTAATCCACCAGATGCTGGAACTATGCTACAAGATCACATCTATGGCAGCAATGCTAGAAATAGACCGAGTGGGTATGCAATGTACAAAAGTAAAGTAAGATTGTAGCAAAGGTGGCAGAAGAACAAAAGGGGCTTGCAAAATAATTATGACGGGAGGGGCAGTCCTTTGAGACGTTGTTTAGTCGGCAATCGTTGGCGCCCTTTAAGAGTTTTGGCACACTTAACGACAGTCCCAGTTAAGGTGCATTTAGTATAAGTGCAGTACAGGTATGGTATAGTCTCTGTCGAGGGGCAAGGTAGTTCATATGCAGTAAATGTTCGGTTTAATGTGGAATAGGGTTAGTATAGGTGCAATCCAGCCAGTTTGGAAAAACTGTGGTATAGCATGCAATATGGGTGTGGTATGCATTGGGTATACTGCTTCACTTTTAGTCCCAGGCTCAGATCTCTGCTGGTATGGTCCCCAGCTGGCAGGCAAATATTCATACAGAAGTGCTCTCTCTAACTCCCTCGGGTGCTACGAGGAAGAACTTTCCTAGACAGTTTAATAAAAATCCTCTCTCCACTCTTCTTACTGCACGGTGTTAATTGGGAAATGTAGTGTAATGATTATAGTGTAGCAATTGTATGGCTGCTGTCTCAAACTACAACTCCCAGGATTCTCAGCGCTCTGCATAGAAGTCTATGGGCTTGCTTGGTTTTAGCTCTCCCCTGCTAGCCCGAGAAGTAGAGTGAGAGAAAAAAAAACGGCAATGTCTTCATCTCCATATTGCTGTAGCCTAGCACCGGGCTACAATTCAATCAATGAATCGGTAGTGCTCTGCAATATCTATTACAGTTTACGGCAAAATGAACACGTGTTTATCCAAATAAAAAATATTAAACAAGATACAGTGTATTATTTTATTTTACAGTTCTGTCCCCTATGGGACCCAGTACATGTAGTACTTTTTCCTGTGTTTCTAAGTGCTTTTTAACTCCAGTTATAAGGTCCAAGCTGCCCCCACCCTTCCTGCTGTAGCCGATTCGACAACGGCTATAAAGGAGACGGTTAAGAGCTGTTAGAAGGCTCAGCCATGACAAAAAGGGAGGAAGCAGATTGGACAAAGTACTACATGTACTATGTTCCATAAAGGGCTGAAGAACTGTAAGAATATACAATAAAATATCTTCTTTAAGCCTTTTGATTTTAAGAATTATATAACATTATGACAATATGGTACTATATACAGCGCCTTGAAAAAGTATTCATACCAATTGAAATTTTCCACATTTTGTCAAGTTACAACCAAGAACGTAAATATATTTTATTGGGATTTTATGTGATAGACCAACACAAAGTGCCACATAATTGTGAAGTGGAAGAAAAATGATAAATGATTTTCCAAATTTTTTACAAATAGATTCTGAAAAGAGTGGCGTGCATTTGTATTTAGCCCCCTTTACTCCAATACCCCTAACTAAAATCTAGTGGAACCCATTGCTTTCAAAAGTCACCTAATTAGTAAATAGGGTCCACCTGTGTGTAATTTAATTTCAGTATAAATACTGCTGTTCCATGAAGCTCTCAGAGGTTTGTTAGAGAACCTTAGTGAACAAACAGCATCATGAAAGCCAATGAACACACCACACAGGTCAGGGATACAGTTGTGGAGAAGTTTAAAGCAGGGTAGGTTATAAAAAATATCCCAAGCTTTGAACATCTCACGGAGCACTGTTCAATCCATCATCCGAAAATGGAAAGAGTATGGCAAAACTGCAAACATACCAAGACATGGCTGTCCCCCTAGACTGACAGGACAGGTAAGGAGAGCATTAATCAGAGAAGCAGCCAAGAGGCCCATGTTAAATCTGGAGGAGCTGCAGAGATCCACAGCTAATGTAGGAGAATCTTTCCACAGAACAACTATTAGTCATGCACTCCACAAATCTGGCCTTTATGGAAGAGGGGCAAGAAGAAAGCCATTGTTGAAAGAAAGCCATAAGAAGTCCATTTGAAGTTTGCGAGAAGCTATGTGGGGGACACAGCAAACATGTGGAAGAAGGTGCTCTGGTCAGATGTGACCAAAATACAAATGCACACCACACTTTTCACATATTTATTTGTAAAAAAAATTGAAAACCATTTATCATTTTCCTTTCACTTCACAATAATGTGCCATTTTGTGTTAGTCTGTCACATAAAGTCCCAATAAAATACATTTATGTTTTTCGTTGTAACATGACAAAATGTAGAAAATCTCAAGGGGTATGAATACTTTTTCAAGGCACTGTATATCATTTTGTGCATGGTAGTATTATTCAGAATTCATAATTGATAGACAGCAATGGGCTCTGACCCCATCTGATTGCCAAGTAACAAGCAAGTTGATTTGAGAATATTTTCGTATACCATTGCTTTCCTATACAGACCACGTTGCAATAGAAGAAATAATATACTCAGTTTTCCTGCAGCTGGTGTATTCTGTCTTGCAGGAGTGTTGAATACCTATGTTTCCCACCACATGCTATAGTTTCTTTCTCTGACTCCTATTTCACTACAAGACACAGTGACATAGGGATTGAAGGAAGAAATCACAGCATGGTGGGTAAAGCTGGCCATAGACTAATCCATTTTTTGTTCAAACAGGTTGAGTGAAGAAACTGACCTGATCCTCCCCACTGTGTCCATGTATTGTGACAGCAGGAGACTTCCTCGTTTTCACTGATCAGCACTGCAGGCTTTTTACAACGGGCTAGTTAAATAGAAGTCAATCAGTAGATAAACTTTGGTTCAACCACAGTGCTCATACATAGATCAAATTTCTATCCATGTATGCCAGCTTAACACAGGTATCCAACACTCCCTAGGAAATTAATGGAGGTGACAATACTACAATGGAAGGGAGGGAGGAGACATGGGCAAAAGGAAAAGTGAGTATTCTACATCTTCTATGGCAGGGACCTGGCCTTTTGATGTCACTGGAGCCTTCACAAGTTCTCTTTAAAAAAACTTGTACTTTTTCCTTTGAGAGCAAAGCAACAGGTCTGCTGGATAGCAGGCAACCTCCAGTGTCTGTTCCTATCTTTTCCCATGTGAGAAAATATTTCTTATCATCATCGTCCTTTTGTTGAAATGCACACATTAAAAAAATGAGGAAAGAGATTATATGAAACTATTTAATGTTATGTGTGCAAATGGTGATCCAATTGGCTGTTAGGCTGGACATAGAGGGACTGAATTTATTTTGTTCTAGGAAAGAAATTTGCTTAATTCCCCCATCAACACAGACAGTGCTGACAGGGGAATCCCTCCGGCAGAGCCATTGTGTTCTCCCCTTGGGGGGCTAGCGATCAACACATGTAAAATCCTCCAGCAGGCTTGTTGTACCCAAGCTGATTGATTGATTGGTGGAAAAGGATCCCCCCACTTGAGATTGGGACTTTTACAGGCAAACTGAATCATAAATCATAAAAAATTACAAATTTATTGATATACAGGGTGGGCCATTTATATGGATACACCTTAATAAAATGGGAATGGTTGGTGATATTAACTTCCTGTTTGTGGCACATTAGTATATGTGAGGGGGGAAACTTTTCAAGATGGGTCATGACCATGGCAGCCATTTTTAAGTCGGCCATTTTGAATCCAACTTTTGTTTTTATAATAGGAAGAGGGTCATGTGACACATCAAACTTATTGGGAATTTTACAAGAAAAACAATGGTGTGTTTTATTTTAACGTAACTTTATACTTTCATGAGTTATTTACAAGTTTCTGACCACTTACAAAATGTGTTTAATGTGCTGCCCATTGTGTTGGATTGTCAATGCAACCCTCTTCTCCGACTCTTCACACACTGATAGCAACACCACAGGAAAAATGCTAGCACAGGCTTCCAGTATCCGTAGTTTGAGGTGCTGCACATATAGTAGCTCTAGAACACAGCTGTCAAACTGGTGGCCCTCCAGCTGTTGCAGAACTACAAATCCCTTGAGGCATTGCAAGACTGACAATTACAAGCATGACTCTCACAGGCAGAGGCCTGATGGGACTTGCAGTTTCGTAATAGCTGGAGGGCCGCCAGTTTGACCCCCCTGCTCTAGAATAAGGCATAACGAGGGCAGGACGCTGCTGAACTCACCCATTGAGACCACTATGAATATGCACCAGTGGGCAGGGCGAAATGCATCGGTGGATGTGACTACTGGAGCAGTGCTGGCTAAGGCCATACACCTTAATGAGCATTGGGTTGGTTCAGCAGTGTCCTGCCCTCATTATGCTGACACTTCTGGATTGGTGATGTTGGACGCTCGCTCACATGTTCTGAGCACTGGCAGGGATATCTCTAGCTTTGAGCAGCACTGTAAGCTTTCCAAGGTCGCAGCTTTAGAATACAGTTTATGCAGAGAAAACAGACCAGAACATTTATGGACCAGAAAATGGCAATAGCAATTTTGGTATGTATTGGACTGAGATGACCTATTAACAATTTTATTTAGAATGTTACAAATAAACAGTATACTCATTTCAGTTTTTTCTCCAGTGTTCACAACAGTCTTAGTGTAGGCTACAATGTCTGCCAGTCACAAGCCTTGGCAAATATTTTGCATATTTATTAAGCTAGACTAAATTTTAATTTATTTCCCTAGAGCCGTTAATGACACGTATTAAACATTTTCATCACATTCCTCGATATTGACAGAAGTGAATGAACCTTTAACCTGGCAAGGAATCTGGTTACAGTGAAATTTCAGCTGAAAGATGACACAGGGTCTGTCAAGTTCAGTCTTTAGGTCTTGGCATTCTCCTCTTTCTTACTGAGTGCTGGTCCAGAGACAGCAAAATAATCTTTGAACTGCAGCCAACAGAGAGCAAACTTGTCCAGGTTTGTTTATACTTCCAAATATGAGCTTTACGTAACAACCTTGCCTTACTGCTGTTCTGTCTCATTAAACATAATTTAAAGCCCAAAAGATTCTAGGAGGCCCCCGACCCTCTCTCTGAAACCCCTACACCGTTTTGTTTTTTTAAACCCTTATTTATATAGTATATATATATATATATATATATATAGAGAGAGAGAGAGAGAGATACACTGTATATACAGTATCTCACAAAAGTGAGTACCCCCCTCACATTTTTGTAAATATTTTATTATATCTTTTCATGTGACAACACTTAAGAAATGATACTTTGCTACAATGTAAAGTAGTGAGTGTACAGCTTGTATAACAGTGTAAATTTGCTGTCCCCCCACACCTCCAAGACGAACACTGCCTTGCTAAAGAAGCTGGAGGTAAAGGTGATGGACTGGCCAAGCATGTCTCCAGACCTAAACCCTATTGAGCATCTGTGGGGCATCCTCATACTGAAGGTGGAGGAGTGCAAGGTCTCTAACATCCACCAGCTCTGTGATGTCATCATGGAGGAGTGGAAGAGGACTCCAGTGGCAACCTGTGAAGCTCTGGTGAACTCCATGCCCAAGAGGGTTAAGGCAGTGCTGGAAAATAATGGTGGCCACACACAATATTGACACTTTGCGCCCAATTTGGACATTTTCACTTAGGGGTGTACTCACTATTGTTGCCAGCGGTTTAGACATTAATGGCTGTGTGTTGAGTTATTTTGAGGGGACAGCAAATTTACACTGTTATACAAGCTGTACACTCACTACTTTACATTTTAGCAAAGTGTCATTTCTTCAGTGTTGTCACATGAAAAGATATAATAAAATATTTACAAAAATGTGAGGGGTATACTCACTTTTGTGAGATACTGTATATCTATTTATATAGAGGAACTTCGCTCTTATTTTAAAATTACAACAAAAGCAACTTTAAGGACCCCTTCACAGTAGAATGCTGTGAGGGAGAGCCACCTTCCCGCATGGCTTCCCGTACCACATTCCGATTGCAATGCCCTTGAGATCTGCTGCCGGGGTCAGTTCAAGTTAATGACACCCCCAAACCCAGGTCTCAAACACAATGAATTTGCCCTCACTGGATCGCATGGTACAAAAGTATACACTGCATGCACTACTTTTAATGCGGGCGATTTCAGCCCATTTAAAATGAATGGGGCTGAAATTGCACAGCACAGAACTGCATGTGAAGCGCGCAGGAACTGCACAGCATTCCTGTGCACTTCACATGCAGTTCCTAATGTCAGTGGTCCCTAAAAATGTGAGTAATAGCAATCTATCAACAAATATTTATAGATAATTGCAGCTTTTCATTCTTTGCTTATCTTATTTTTCTTTTCCTCCCCATTGTTCTCACAATGTGTATTTTTATTAAACCAGAACTTTGCCTCAAAAGGGGAAGTTCCACTTGCCTGCCCTATCTCCTCTTTTACATTTTGGCAGTTCATTTTTTTGGGGGGGTAGAGGGTACCTGGTTTTGACAGCATCGCCAGATAGGGTATACAGCATCACTAGATATAGGGTATACAGCATCGCCAGATAGGGTATACAGCATCACCAGATAGGGTATACAGCATCACCAGATAGGGTATACAGCATTGCCAGATGTTATGCATGAATCTATCCATTTAGCATAGAGGAGGGTGGCGAGGACAGAGGGGGCGCCCTTAATGGACGGGCCATCCCTGGTGGCCAGGCTTTTGAATATTTACATATACTTGACAAGCAGTAAATACAGTTGTGCTAAAAAGTTTGCAGAAATAGTGAAATGTTTTATTTAAGGATAATGATCATATGAAGCCATTCATTATCACATAGTCGTTTGGCTCCTTTTTAAATCACAATGATAACAGAAATCACTCGAAATGGCTCTGATGAAAAGTTTACATACCCTGGAATGTCTGGCCTTGGTACAGACACACAAGGTCGACACACACAGGTTAAAATGTCAAAGGCAAATTTCCCACATCTGTGGCTTTTTAAATTGCAATTAGTGCCTGTGTATAAATAGTCAATGAGTTTCTTAGCTCTCACGTGGATGCACTGAACAGGCTAAATACTGAGCCATGGGGAGCAGAAAAGAGCTGTCAAAAACCCTGCGTAACAAGATATTGGAACTTTATAAAGATGGAAAAGGATATAAAAAGATATCCAAAGCCTTGAATATGCCAGTCAATACTGTTCAATAATCTCTAAGAAGTGGAAAATTCAGGGATCTCTTCATACCAAGTCAATGTCAGGTAGACCAAAAAAGATTGCAGCCAAAACTGTCAGAAGAATTGTTCAGGATACAAAGAAAAACCCCAGAGGTAACCTCAGGAGAAATACAGGCTGCTCAGAAATAGTTGTTTGTAAGGGGCACAATACGACCTGTGTGTTGAGTTATTTTGAGGGGACAGGAAATTTACACTGTTATACAAGCTGTACACTCACTATTTTACATTGTAGCAAAGTGTCATTTCTTCAGTGTTGTCACATGAAAATATAGAATATTATTATTATTATTATTATACAGGATTTATATAGCGCCGACAGTTTGCGCAGCGCTTTACAATATTAGGGCAGACAGTACAAATTACAATACAATTCAATACAGGAGGAATCAGAGGACCCTGCTCGTTAGAGCTTACAATCTAGGAGGGAGGGTTAAATGATACAAAAGGGCAGTAAACTGCGGTGGATGAGCTGATTGAGAAAAAAGGAGTGTAGTTATTAGGTGGTGGCAGGATAGGCTTCCCTGAAGAGAAAAGTTTTCAGGGATCGCTTGAAGGTGGATAGATTTGGGGCCATTCTGACCGATTGGGGTAGGGAGTTCCAGAGGATGGGAGAGGCTCGGGAGAAGTCTTGGAGGCGAGTATGAGAGGAGGCGATGAGGGAGCTGGAGAGCAGGAGGTCTTGGGAGGAGCGAAGAGGACGGTTAGGTTGGTATTTTGAGACAAGGTTGGTGATGTAGCTGGGAGCAGAGTTGTGGATGGCTTTGTAGCTGATTGTTAGTATTTTAAA
>BLSH010306301.1:493528-511310 GCA_018402905.1 Glandirana rugosa
TGACCTGGGATAAGGGAGAGTTTATGATGCTAGTGGGAGACTGAGATAGGACGTGAGAGATTGAGTGTAAAAGTTAGAGAGTGAGAGAAGACCGTAGAAGGGGTTCCGAGATTTTGTACGTAACCAGTGGGGGTATGAGTTTTTCGGTAGGAACCTGGGATGACTAGATTTGTTAGACGCGGGATAGAGGAACGAGGGGAAAAGAAGGTTTGAGGATCTTGCGGAGCAGATGTTGGTTGACTCACTGGTGGAACAATTCTTATTGGATGACCTGTGAGAAGTTAGACCTAAAGCGGGAGTTGTAAGGTGTCTTTGACGGGAAGAATTTGAGTGTGGAGTAGGAGTATAGAGAAGTGTCCATTGGTTTTTGCAGTTAGTAGGTCATTTGTGAGTTTAAGAAGGGCAGTTTCTGTGGAATGTTGAGGGCGAAATCCAGATTGAAGAGTGTCCAGTAGGTTATTCTTAACAAGGTGGTCACTCAGTTGGTTGTAGACGAGGCGTTCTAGGAGTTTGGAAGAAAAGGGGAGCAAGGAGATAGGGCGCAGATTGTTTAGATCAGTAGGGTCCAAGGATGGCTTTTTGAGTATGGGGGTGACCAATGCATGTTTTAGAGCCTTGGGGAAGATGCCAGAAGAGAGTGAGAGATTGAAAATGTGAGTTAGAGAGTGCAGGATAGAGTCAGAGGGTGATCGTAGTATTTGAGAGGGAATAGGGTCCAGTGGACAGGTGGTTAGGTGGGCATTAGAAAGGAGTTTAGCAACCTCGTTTATAGAATAAAATATTTACAAAATTGTGAGGGGTGTACTCACTTTTGTGAGATATTGTACATGTAAAACGTATGTAGCGAGATTTGTTTCATCTCTGTGTATCATCTCAGGCTGTCACTTCACTTGGCATTTGTGGGGGTTTACATCCACTTTAACCACCGCCGCCCCTTTAAAAATTGGGTGGAACTCCACTTTAAGGATCGGAAGGATTTACCCACTTCCTGATCAGGCCATTTTTATCGATATGGCACTGCGTCGCTTTAACTGACAATTGCTAGGTCGTACGACGTTGTACCCAAACAAAATAGATGTAATTTTTCCCCCCACAAATAGAGCTTTCTTTTGATGGTATTTGATCACCTCTGAGGTTTTTATTTTTTGCGCTACAAACAAAAAAAGACAGAAAAAAATTTTTTTTTTTATTTTCTGCTATAAAACATTTCCAAAAAAAAAACATGTAAAAAAACTAATTTCTTCATCAGTTTAGGCCAATATGCATTCTGCTACATATTTTTGGTAAAAAAAAATCGCAATAACCATATATTGATTAGTTTGCGCAAAAGTTATCGCTTCTACAAAATAGGGGATCGATTAATGGAATTTTTATTGTTTATTTATTTTTTGCTAGTAATGGCAGCAATCAGTGATTTTTAGTGGGACTGCAACATTGCGACGGACAGATTGGACACCTAACTGACATTTTTGACACTTTTTTGGAACCAGTGACATTTATACAGTGATCGGTGCTATAAAAATGCTCTGATTACTGTATAAATGACGCTGGCAGGAAAGGTGTTAACACCAGGGGTGACCAAAGGGTTAAATGTGTTCCCTGGGAGGTGTTTCTAACTGTATGGGGGACTGTGTGACTGGGGAAACACACAGATCCATCTTCCCGCTTAGCAGAAAGACAGGATCTGTGTGTCATCCCCTGACAGAACGGAGATCTGCCTTGTTTATGCAGAGAGAAGAGAGAAGCTGCGGGTCAATCAGTGCCCAGTATACAAGGTATAAACAGTGTTATTTCCATAAAGGACGCTCACAGGGGGACACTACATTAATAACGAGTGGATTGTACTAAAAAAACAATGATTTGAGCAGTGGAACATAAGGGGGGCGGTGTGGACACGGAGCTGTGAGACGGAGAGGGGGAGAGGAGAGGGGGGTGAGAGCACACAGGACACAAAGTGCAGGCTGCAGATGACGGAGAAACGCACTGACTCCGATGACACAGCTTGCCAGCCATGATATTTCGGAGTCAGCGCAGAGAAGGGAGGGCAGAAGCTGGCAGGATCAGACAGTTATTACAGGGGGCCAAATTACACAGCACAAGCACTGTGCTGTATAACATGCTTTAAGGGAACAGGATTTTCATTTATTTAATTTTTTTTGGGTTAACAAACGCTTTAAGTAATCCTTACTCTGTACCTCAGACTGCCTACTTTCCAAAAAGGGGTCATTTTGGGGGTATTTTTACAATACATATACATTGTATCTGTATTTGTACTATACATGGAAAACACTGTGCATGCATTTTTAGTGCAGAAAAAAAGCACACGGAACTGCACCTGGTGTGATCTAGCACGAAGCCGGTATCCGACCTCTGTGAGTGCCAACCAGTGCTACAAATCCGTGCCCACCAGTGCTGCAGATCTGTGCCCACCAGTGTTGCAAATCTATGCCCACCAGTACTCCAAATCAATGCCCTCCAGTTCTGCTAGTCAGTGCCCTCCAGTGCTGCAAATTCATGCCCACCAGTGCCATTTATCAGTGCCCATCAGTACTACTAATCAGTGCCCTCCAGTGCTGCTAGTTAGTGCCCTCCAGTGCTGCAAATCTGTGCCCACCAGTGCCATCTATCAGTGCCCATCAGTACTAGTAATCAGTGCCCTCCAGTGCTGCTAGTCAGTCCCCTCTAGTGCTGCAAATCCATGCCTACCAGTGCCATCTATCAGTGTCCATCAGTACTACTAATCAGTGCCCATCAGTACTACTAATCAGTGCCCTCCAATGCTGCTAGTCAGTGCCATCTATCAGTGCTCACCAGTACTACTAATCAGTGCCCTCCAGTGCTGCTAGTCAGTGCTCTCCAGTGCTGCAAATCCGTGCCTACCAGTGCCATTTATCATTGCCCATCAGTACTACTAATCAGTGCCCTACAATGCTGCTAGTCAGTGCCATCTATCAGTGCCCATCAGTACTACTAATCAGTGCCCTCCGGTGCTGCTAGTCATTGCCCTCCAGTGCTGCAAATCCGTGCCTACCAGTGCCATTTATCATTGCCCATCAGTACTACTAATCAGTGCCCTCCAGTGCTGCTAGTCAGTGCCCCCCAGTGCTACAAATCCGTGAACACCAGTGCCATCTATCAGTGCCCATCAGTACAACTAATCAGTGTCAGTGCTGCGAATCCTTGCCCATCAGTACTACTAATCAGTGGCATCTATCAGTGTCCATCAGTGCCTCATTATCACTGCCTCCTGATCAGTGCCCATCAGTGCTGCCTATAAACGTCACCTCTCTGTGCCACCTATTAGTGGCCATCTGTGCCACTCATCAGTGCAGCCTCATCAGTGCTGCATCATCAGTGCAGCCTATCAGTGCCCATCAGTGAAGGAGAAAAATTACCTGTTTGACAAATTTTATAACTAAATATGAAAACCTTTTTTTTTTGCAACATTTTCAGTCTTTTTTTTTAGTTTAACAAAAAATAAAAAACCCAGCTTTGATTAAATACCACCAAATCTCTATTTGTGTGAAAATAAAATGATAAAAAACGTCATATGGGTACAGTGTTGTATGACCGTGCCATTGTCATCCAAAGTGTGAGAGCGCTGAAAGGTGGAAATTGGCCTGGGCAGGAGGAGGGTGAAGGTGCCCAGTAGGCAAATGGTTAAATAGTGTTTTTAGTGTGTGGTGCTGAGATGCAGCAACGTTTTCCTTCCATGGGCTGTCCCAGCGCCCCCTGCCGGTGACAGTAGTGAGCTGTGAGTGCTTTGGTAAAGCTAATGAGCGGCTCGCTGTTTGCTCTCCAGCCCGCGCAGTGTGCAGTACACAGGACGTGGAGCCAGCAGCATGTGATAGGAATATACAGGCCGCCATGAGAGGAGGAGCAGAGCCGCCTCCCATACTGCCCCGGTGTGCCCGCTACCTCTGACCCGGGAGGAGGAAACTGTGCTCTATAGGAAATACCGCGCCTGTACGAATCCTTTAGCTCCTGACTGAGGTAACCCGCAGCTAGTGGCGGCAGTGCTGCCTCCATTGAGGCTCCTCACACGCTGTGTGGTAATGTAATGATAGCAGGAAGCTGCACGTGCTGACTGGGAGGCTGCAGCAGTCCTGTGATAACCTGGCCTCATTTATTCACATTTTGGTTCAATTAGTGTAAGCACAGAATATCATTTTTCATTTATAAACAAAATTGCAGTCCAGAGATGGAAGAAGGTGCAGAGATGCTGGGTATGGCCCTCAGCGGCAGCTCGGACAACACCGTGACATGCCCCGTGTGTGCCCGGGCCATGCCAGCCCAAAACATAAACCACCATCTTGATTCCTGCCTGGACATGAAGCCAAGCGGGGTGATGCCTAAGAAAAGGCGGCTCTCTGCACACGAAGAGGGGATGGAGGCCTTTGCCTCAGCAACGCCCAGTTTCCCTGTGTTCCAGAAACATAAGACTGGCGCTGAGCGCTTACGTGAGGAGACCCCGTCTAAATCCCCCTTTTTTTCCATCACCTCCCCTAAGAGGACTGATATGAACGACAAGTGGAAGGATATCAATGCAGGATCCAGTTCCGAGGCCGTGAAGAGAGAACCACATAATAGAGAGTTGACCCAGCAGAGTGATGCCATACAAGGGCACCCCAAAGAGAAGAACATGGCCGAGAAATTGGATGGTAAGCCGCTAGCTGACAAAATGAGACCCTGCACCCTCCAACATTACATGGGCCAGGAGAAGGTCCTCGGAGAAGACACCATGCTGAGAAAACTCTTGCAAGCCAATGATATCCCTTCTATCATCCTGTGGGGGCCTCCTGGTTGTGGCAAGGTGGGTGTACATTTCTGATTTTTGTGTTGCCTCTTCTATACATACATACTCATAGGCGTGCGCACATAGGGTGGCAGGTGTGCCCGGGCACACCCTGATCACCCTGTACTGTGCAGATTCTGGCTGCATAGAAAGGGACTGGGGAATCTCTGTCCTCTGTATCAAAAGTGAAACATCAGGGGGTTGTTTAGACCCCTGATATTTCATCAAAGCCCCCCAGCAGGGCTACTAAAAAAATTGTACAAAAATAATAAAACATAATATTGTAAAAAAAAAAAAAAAAAAAATTGTAAAAAAAATAACTACTGACACCTATCTCTGTCCTACTGACACTGTCCTCTTCTCTTCTGACATATATACACACACACACACACACTCATGTTTGTTTGCGCTTTGTGGTGCACACCCTAATGCGATAGGCTGCGCACACCTATGTACATACTAAAGCTGGCTATTAAAGTGGTTGTAAACCTAGTTACACCACTTTTACCTACATTTAAGTCTATAATAAGGCTTACCTGTAGGTACAGTGACTATCTCCTAAACTTGCACAGTTTAGGAGATATTCACTGTATCAGAATGTGCCAAAGTCATCTGCGCACTGAAGAAATGGCCCGATTGTGCAGTTTCTTCAGTACCCGTGCCCATCGGCGGGGGGGGGGGGGGGGGGCTTTATCGCGGCTCCGGCCAATCACAGCACCAGAGCCGTGAATCCGGAAGAAGCTCTTGGAGCCATGTCACCGGGCACAGCGGTGTTCGGGGACCGCTGCAACAAATTAGTTCTAAGGTAAGTATTTCATAATGAGCTAGTATGCGATGCATACTAGCTCATTATGCTTTTGTCTTGCAGGTTTTTCTTTTCCAAAGGTTTACAACTACTTTAACCACTTCAGCTCCGCAAGATTTTACCCCCCTTCAATACCAGGCCATTTTTTGCAATTCAGCACTGCACCACTTTAACTGCATTGCATGACCATGCAAACTAAAGTTATATCATCCATACACCTGCTGCCGCCATGTCTCTCACCTTGTTGTGTCACTGCTGCATCACCAGCCGTCTCATTAAAGTCAATGGGACGGTCGGTGAGTCAACAGTGGGAAAGAGGAGGAGCTGCTGTGGGACAGAGATGTCAGTTGTTCTTTAAAAATTATGATTTAAATCAAGCCTTTTTACTAGTGACTTACATCATGATTTAAATCGTCTTGATTTAAAGCAGAGTTCCACTGGTTTTTAAGTTTATTAAAAGCTAGCAGCTACAAAAAGTATAGCTGCTGATTTTAATAGACCACTCACCTGTCCCACGGTCCAGTGATGCGGCCGTCCGAAGCCTTCGTTCCTCTCCCCCCTCCACTCCACGGCGCCGGCATTGGAAGTGTGGCAGTCTGGCTGTGACAGTTTGCAGCTGGGCGCACACTGCACATGCGTGAGTCGTGCTGCGCTGTGTCAGTGGCCAGGCAATCTCCTGGGACCTGTGACGTGTCCCAGAAGATTGGAGGGAGAGGTTGCCTAGGTGGCCAGGCAACCAGATCTGGAAGTGGGAGCGAGGTACCTGTCAAAACTAGGTACCCGCTCCCCCCTACCAAAAAATGACACACCAATTGTGCCATGTTAGGGGGTGAGGACTATTTAAAGTGGAAGTTCCACTTTTGTGTGAAACTCCGCTTTAAATCAAATCCACCCTGGTGCATATTGGTCTGTGTGAAAATTAGTGCCTCCAAACTATGGTATATATACTGACATTTTTTTTTTTTTAAAAAAGGTTTTATACCACTAATTCTTGGCGATCAATGACTTATAACAGGACTGTGATATTGCGGCGGACAATCTGACACTGAGGGGAACTGTCTAACTGCCACTGACAACATCAGTGCTAAAAATATGCACTGTCACTGTAATAATGACACTGACCAGGAAAGGATTAACATCTAGGGAGATCAAGGGGTTAAATATGTGCCTAACCATGTGTAATATGTGTACAGCATGGGTGCTCAACCTGTGGCCTTCCATCTGTTGCAGAACTAAAGGTACTATGAGGCACTGCAAAGCTCACAGCTACAAGCATGACTTGCAGGGGCATGATGGGACTTGTAGTTCCGCAACAGCTGGAGGCCACAGGTTGAGCACCCATGTGTTCAGTACAGTACAGTGTGCTGCTTTTTACTAATGATCTCTAAATTTCTCATCCCATTTATTAAATATATAGCGTCTTCATAATTTCTTGCCACTATCCCATTTATCATATGCGATTTACAAGTTTAATTTATTAATCCAATATTTTGTGGAGATATTATGCTATATAGTATACCTTTCAAGTCAAGCATGCATAAAGTGACTGGCAGGCAGCACTCTGAATAAGTTTACACTAGCAGCAGCCTTTGATACCCCTTGGTAAGGTGTGTTCCACATTGGATGGACTTTCAGAGGCATTTGACAGATAATGAGGAGGCAACATGTAGCCTCTTGTTTATCCTGTACACTGTTCAGCCATAGCTTTATAGCCACTGACAGGTTAAAGTGGTAGTAAACTCTGTTACACCACTTCTACCTACAGGTAAGCCTATGGCTTACATATAGGTACAGTGAATATCTCCTAAATGTGCACAGTTTAGGAGATATTCAGAGTACATCATTGGAGCATGCGTGCTCTGAAGGTCCAGCTTACAGTGCCAGACCTTCAGAGCCTGTGCTGTAAATGGCGGCTCCCGCGCGCCGCTCATGTAGCCGGAGGCTGTGAACCCGGAAGGAAGACTGGGGAAAGATGTCAGTGATGCATACTAGCACATTATGACATTGCCTTACAAGTATTTATTTTTTCTTTTTAACCTGTGGTTTACTACCACTTTAACCAGTTCCCAACCACGCGCCGTGTTTTCACGGCGGCAGTCGGGATGCTGAGCTCGAATTGGCGTAAAAAGACGGCGATCTGCAATCAGCCACTAGGGGGCGCGCGCGTGCCGCCGGCCGCACTCCTGAGGAGTGTGCCCGCGACTCGGGCAGACCCGATGTCCGCCGGCGAGCCGCGATGAGTGGCCACAGGGAAAGAACGGGGAACCGCCGATGTAAACATGGCGGTTCCCCGCTCTGTTAGTAGGGGCATGGGTGATCTACTGATCCCTGTCACTGGGATCAGTTGGATCTCTCATGCCAATTGTAGCCCAAACCCCCCACAGTAAGAACACACCCAGGGAACACAGTTAACCCCTAGCTCCCCCCAGGTTAACCCCTTCACTGCCAATGACATTTATACAGTAATCAGTGGACATTTAAATTTCTGATCGCTGAATAAATGTCATTGGTCCCAAAAAAGTGTCAAAAATGTCCGACATGTCCGCCCCAATATCGCAGTACCGCTAAAAATCGCAGATCACTGCCAATACTAGTAAAATAAATAAATAAATAAATAAAAACCCCAGAAATGAATTCTCACCATCCATAAACGCGCCCACTTTTGCGCAAACCAATCAATAAACGCAGATTTAGTTTTTTAATTTTATCACAAATATGAGGAATTATATAAATTTTTTTTTTGGATTTGAATTTTAGCAAAAAGTAAGAAATTTGGGTTTTTTTTGCAAAATGGTCGCTCTTCTTTTGTTTATAGCGGCAGAGGCGATCAAATAACACCAAAAGAAAGCTTTATTTGTGGGAAAAAAGGACGCAAATTCCGTTTGGGTACAACGTCGCATGGCCGCGCAATTGTCAGTTAAAGCGACGCAGCGCTGAATCGCAAAAAGTGCTCTGGTCCTAAAGCTGGAAAACCTTCCGGTTGGTAAGTGGTTAAGTGAATGACATTGAATATCTTGTTACAATGGGATCTGAAAGTCAGTGGGATCTATTAGGCACAAAGTAAACATGTTGTCCCTGTAGTTGATGCGTTGAAAGAAAAATGGTCATCGCAGTTTGTTGTGCATGGCACTGCGTAGCCACAGACTAGTCAGGATGCCCATTCTGATCCGTGCCCACAGCCAAAAGCAGCTGTAATGGGCACATGAACCTCAGAACTGGACCACAGAGCAATGGAAGAAGGTGGCCTAGTCTGATGGATCGCATTTTCTTTAACATCATGTGGATAGCTGGGAGTGTGTGCGTCAGTTACCTGGGTAAGAGATGGCACCAGGATGTAGTATTGTAGGAAGTTAAGCCGGTGGAAGCAATGTGATGCTTTGGGTAATGTTCTGCTGGTAAACCTTGGATCCTGCCATGTATGTGGATGTTACTTGATATGTACCACCTACCTAAACATTTCTAGTGGCCAAGTACAGCTCTTCATGGAATCCGTATTCCCTGGTGGCAGTGGCCTCTTACAGCAGGATAATGCACCCTGCTACATTGCAAGAATGGTTTGAGGAACACAATGAGTTTGAGGTGTTGATTTAGCCTCTGAATTCTCCAAATCTCAATCCATCGCGCATCTGTGGGATGTGCTGGAAAAACAAGTCTGATCTACGTAGGCCCCACCTCGCAACTTAGAGGTGTCAGGTATCACAACATACCCTTTAGAGCAGTGGTTCTCAATCCCTGTCCTCGGGACCCACCAACAGGCCAGATTTTAAGCATTACCTTGGGGAGATGCAGACTAGAATGCTGCAATCATTGAGCAGAAAATGCCATCACCTGTGATGTATTTCAGTTATCCTGCAAACCTGGCCTGTTAGTGGGTCCCGAGGACCGGAGTTGAGAACCACTGCTTTAGAGGTCTAGTGGCATCCATGCCTTAATGAGTCAGGGCTGTTGTGGCGGCAACTAGGGGACCAACTCAGTTTTAGGTGGGGGTGGTCATAACGTTTTGGCTAATTAGTGTAAATCTTGCACCACCATGCTGCAACTGCTTGCATTGTATGCAGTTGCAGGGTGGTCATGGAGCAGCTCCACATAGTTGAGTTAGTCCCTGTCGGCTGCGGTACTGCTTACCGAATGCAACAGGAAGGATAATTTTGCTTTGCTTTATGGCCATGGCACATGTACACCCAGGTCAGGCTGCCTTTGCAGCTTTACAGCGGAACTGCGCTCTCCTACTACCTGCGCTGCATTGTCCCAGAGCTCCCAGCCATCCACTGACATCTTCAGCCAGTCTGCTTTCAGGTATCGATCTCTGTCTGTTTTCATTGGCTGGGCCAAGATGACGTCACTCCCTGGCATGCACAGGAGTTCATTTATTTTGGCATTGCCAAAATTGTACACTCAGTGTACAGTGTGGGCAGGAAGGTAAGAAACGTTACTGAAAAAGAGACATAGTATGTCTATTCTGCATTAAAAATTCTGCTTGTTTTGTGCTAAATTTCCAATTGGGGGGGGGGGGGGGGGGGTGGTGGTAAAAGGAGGTAAAGCCTGTTTTTATCATCCCCTGACTACAGGTGTAAATGAGTTTAGGTATTTTTATTGCATAGTTACTTTGGGCCAACATAGGCAGATTTAAGTCTGCATATCTCATAACTGAGAGACTGCTGTGGAAAGACTCACTGTAGTAGTCAGTTCTACTATAGTGATCACGGATATCTTCCAGGTCCTGTGCCAAGCGGCTCCCTCTCTGGGCAGTGACCACCGGGGTTTGCTCACTCAGCATTGCCCCATTCATGGAAAACCATGTATTTTATTTGATAAATACAAGGCTTTCTCTTCGTGGGCAAGGTGTAGATCTTGATGTCACCGCCCCACCACTTCACCTCATCCAGTGAAAGCCTTCTATTCCTAAATAAAAATACAAGATGTTTTGTGAATGGTGGGAGTGATAGGCGTGTTTCCATCTGTGGTCACTATGAAAAAGGGGAGCCCAGAGGATATCAGCGATCACTGTAGTAGTAGTGACTACTACAGTGATTGTCACCTTCCACAATGGTAAATATTAGCACAAATGGGAAAGACTCACAGGGGTTTCAAACATGGGGTTTCAAACTTTTTTTTATGCCTTTGAACACCACTCTAAAATGCAGCTGTAAATGGCAGAATGTGCATGGGCACAATGGCTCTAATAATACTGAATTCAGAGGCATTTACAAAAAAAAGCAACCTTTTTAAAAGCGTTTGCGTGCATGAGCTCTATGAGCTCTTTTCTTTAACATAGTACCCTACTTAAGTGGAACTTGGTTACCACTGCTCATAGCAGAGGCAGTTTGCCCACTGGAATATTTTCCCTTGCTCCCTGTTTCAGTGACACTTTCAGTGACACTTGTAAAAGTTAATGATGGTCACTAGGACAATATTCCCAGCAAGGACAGAAACTCTGTTAGGTTGTATTGCTATGTATCTCTCCCCTAATAAAGTTTCTACTTATAAGTTAAGATGCCTTTTCTTCAACAGTAGAAATTGAACATTTCTACAAAAAAAATTTCCACAAAAAGATTTAACATTTTCCCTTGATTAAACAAATGTCCATGGTTCTAGCAAGTGTAAATATATTATGATGAAATTACACCCTCGGCAGTGCTGTATTTGAGCAAAATGTTTTATAAATGCAATATTTGGCTTTGTCTGTAGAGGGCACTATGAGACAGTTTAGCAGGTAGAATGTACTGAGGTTAGGATAAGCATGACAACTGTTAAATTAGAAACATCAAAAAAATCAATCTTTCTCAGCAGGTAGGTTTAATAAAGTTCTATAGAAAAATAACAAAAAGTAATTGTGGCTGAAAGTAGTAGAGCATTTTAACTTTACAAAATGAACTTTCACTTAGCTTAGTGAATAAGGGCAAGTTGTGCTGACTTCTGTCATATAATAATGTGCAAGCAAAGACACTGTTTTCTTAATTTTTCTTGCATGTAATTGGACATAGTACATTTTCTCCACATTCACTAAGGTAAGTGAAAATTCCCTTGCAAAGCGGGAATGCTATACTCTTTTTGTAAATCAGCCTCAATAATTTGGAATAAGTATGCAAATTAGAAGTTGTGACATCACTTTCTGGATTCTGCATTTTGATTCCAGGTTAATATTGAATCACAGACAGCCAGGTAATGATGCATTTTTGGAGAAAAAGACAGAAATGACAGCTTCCATATTTTACCAAGTACAGTACACCTAGCATCAGAAATATTTTTTCATATAGAAATGTGTGGTGATTTACTGCACAGATCTGAGCAACGCAGAGAACATTTTACCTGAAAGGAAATTTTAGGTGTTTGCAGGAGGCAAAAAACATCAGTGCACTCTTTGAAACGGTAATTGTCTTTTAGCATGGATCTTTCCCCCATGAGCTAAAATGCACAGGTGCATACACGTCTGCATTCTCACCTGTAATTCCATTACATGCAAATGTATAATTAAAGTATTCTTTGCAAACTTGCCCTTATATGTATTTGATTTCTTTTTTTTCTTAGGCACTGGTGATATGTACCCAGTGCCTTTCAGCTGCCCTTGGGGAAAGACTATGTCACCAGCGTATTCCAGGGAGATCTTGGGAGAAATCTTCAAGACTTCTGAAACCCTCATAAAATTTTGGGTGCAAGGCTCAGGGGAGACGTGAGATCTGGCACAGATGTCAGCAGAGGGCCAGCACAGAAAACAAGGAAAAAAAGCTGGCCACGGGTGACTTAAAAAAAAAAAAATAGTGCAGCAGGATATTGAGCACAGGCAGGACCAAACAATGGGAGTGTGGAATGGGAATAGGAATTTAACAAAGAAAGAAGAGTGTTAAGCCTCGTACACCCGATCCGATTTTTGGACCGGAATTTTCGTTTGACTGCCTGTCGTCCGAAATTCTTACTGTTCGTATGCTCCTTTCTACAGCGCATTTTGATTTTTCGTCAGACAAAAGCTATATGTGCACTTTGTGCAGGCTAGAATTTTTTTTTCGTATGACAACGCAACGTCCGATTTTCGTAAAGTTAGTACGGTTTTCTTACAAAAAAAATCGTACGACCGAGACTACGCATACTCAGAAACAAAAAAAAAAAAAGGTGCAAAAATATTCCAAACATTACATTACTTCTGACGTGCAGTTCGGTCGTACGAGAATTTTCGTATTTGTTAGTACACTCTTCACTTTTGACATGAGACTAGCATCCAACAAAAAACTGCCGTTCCGTCATCTGAAAATCAGATCGTGTGTAAGAGGCTTTACTGTAAGTAACTTTAATGGTTTCCCTAAATACATTTAATCAGTCTAGATGTTTTTTTTTTATATGGGAGTGGGTTGATCCATTTAAAGTTTAGCATTTTAAATAATGTAAAGTGTACATATGTTTTCCTCCTTACCGAGATCACAGTATTCCCTCTGACAATGCCTTCATCTGCCTTTCTTTCCACTAAGATGAGCCATTTTTATTTAGGGATTATCTGTGTTCATCTTCTACTTCCTGTTCTGAGATGATGGTTCAGAGATGACCTAATCAAATTCTGGTGCCTTTGTGGTCCTTAGCTGTATTAAAAAATGTCTGAAACAGACATGACTCTCCAGCATATTACCTTGTAACTTTCTACAAGGATACGAAATTTCAATCTGGTCACTGAGGAATAGAGATTGAGGAAATACTTTCTCCTGCCTGAAGCAGACCAATGACATCATCATCCAATATAAAGTCACTTAACTGGTGCTTAAATTGTAAATTCACCTTTACAGAAAATCTGTAAGGTGACCTTACACTGGACCCGCTCCCCAAGTGTAAAGTCACCTTACAGATTTTCTGTAAAGGTGAACTTACACTTAAGAATTGCTGTGCTGTACCCATGCAAGGCAAAGAAACAGATCTACTTTAAGGCTCGGTTCACACTAGTGCGACTCCAAAGTCACGCAATTTCATGTTCAAATTTGGAGTGCAACTTTCCTGCAACTTTACACTCCCTGGCACTCAATTTGCAAGAAAGTCACATCAAAATAGTGCAGGAACCTTTTTGAAGTTGCTGCTACTTGAAGTCGCATAGATTGGACTGGGTGCCATTAAAATCAACGGGCTTAACCACTTAAGGACCGGAAGGATTTCCAGCTTTAGGACCGGAGCCCTTTTTGCGATTCGGCGCTGCGTCGCTTTAACTGACAATTGCCGAAATTTGCGTCCTTTTTTTCCCACAAACAGAGCTTTCTTTTGGTGGTATTTGATCACCGCTGCGTCATTTCTGATCGCCGCTATAAACAAAAGCAGAGCGACAATTTTGAAAAAAAAAAAACAAATTTCTTACTTTTTGCTAAAATACAAATCCAAAAAAAAAAAAATATAAAAAAACATTTTTTTTCACCGTTTTTGGCCGATTTATATTCATCATATTTGCGATAAAAAAAATTGCAATCGGCGTTTGATTGGTTTGCGCAAAAGTGGTCGCGTTTACGGATGATGAGAATTCATTTTTGGGGTTTTTATTATTTTTTTTTATGTTTTACTAATAATGGCGGCGATCTGCGATTTTTAGCGGTACTGCGATATTTCAGCGGACATGTCGGAACATTTTGACACTTTTTTGGGACCATTGGCATTTATACAGCGATCAGTGTTATAAAAATGCACTGATTACTGTGTAAATGCCATTGGCAGTGAAGGGGTTAACCTGCAGGGGGCGCTCTAAGGGTTAACTATGTTCCCTGGGCGTGTTCTAACTGTAGGGGGACTGCACTATCTGGGGAAGGGAAGTGGTCACAGCCTTCACGTACAGGAAGGCTGTGATCACAGCCCTTCCCCCTCACACAGAGCGGAGGTCCTTGTTTACTTACACGGACTTCCACTCCTTCACTCCTGGGGGGGCATTGCGGGTGGCCGGCGGCAATCGAAGCCGCCGCACCCGCTCCCTGGCCCTCCCCGGACACAGTGAGCGCGCGCGCGCTCACTGTGCGCGATCTGGCGGCCGCCGTCGTATGACGGCGTTTCGCCTTACAGAGCCACTTTGCCGCCGTCAGATGCCGATCGGCAAGTGGTTAAACTTGTCATGCAACTTTGTGTCCAAAGTTGCATGACAAGTCACACTAGTGTGAACGGAACCTATAGCAGACATCCACAGATGTATATATTTACCTTCCTTTTATATTCCCTGCCGCTCTAGTTAGAGCGATAGGAAAGCCCTGTAAAGTAAAGACCTGTACACACGATACGAAAATCTGATGTAAAATTTAGTTCGACAATTGATCTGCAGATTTTTCGGATGGTTAGTATGGTGCTTTCGACAGTCGATTCCGATTTGTCGTCCGACAAAAGCTGGATGTGCAGACTATAACATTTTTGTCGTACGTGAACTCAACATCCGATTTTCGTTTAATTCGTACGGCTTTCATCTGAAAAAAATCGTAAGAGCAAGACTGCACATGCTCAGAAATTGTCAAATGGCATGTGTCGTATGCTCCTACGTACCCAAAAATGCTGAGTGTTTCCTTTTGCTCCTGGTGCAAAACCACATAGCAGAGATGCAAAAAAGAAAGGTAAGTATATGCTGCTGGGAATGGGGGAGTTAAAGGATAAGTTCACCTTTTGTAATATGTTGCATGTTACACCCATTTTCGGGATGTAACCTGTTACAGATGCATTGGCCCCCCGATCCCCCGTCTGACAGTCTATAATTTTAATGGTATGTTTATTTTAATAGTGAGAGACAGAATAACACGAAAAATATACAGAAAAACACATTTCAAAAAAGTTATAAATTGATTTGCATTTGAGTGAAATAAGTATTTGATCCCCTATCAATCAACAAGATTTCTGGCTCCCAGTTGTCTTCTATACATGTAATGAGCTGAGATAATGAGCACTCTCTTAAAGGGAGTGGTCCTAATCTCAGCTTGTTACCTGTATAAAAGACACCTGTCCACAGAAGCAATCAATCAGATTCCAATCTATCCACCATGGCCAAGGCCAAAGAGCTGTCCAAGGATGTCAGGAACAAGATTGTAGACCTACACAAGGCTGGAATGATCTACAAGACCATCGCCAAGCAGCTTTGTGAGAGGATGACAACAGTTGGTGCGATTATTCGCAAATAGAAGAAACACAAAATAACTGTCAATCTCCCTCGGCTTGGGGCTCCATGCAGGATTTCACCTTGTGGGGTTTCAGTGATCATAAGAAAACAATTGGTAACCCACTATGCCGTGAAGGACTGAAATCCTGCATCGCCCGCAAGGTCCCCCTGCTCAAGAAAGCATGTGTACAGGCCAGTCTGAATCTGGTTGAAAGTGTTGTGGTCAGATGAGACCAAAATTGAGCACCTTGGCATCAACTCAACTCGCCGTGTTTGGAGGAGGAATGCTGCTTATGACCCCAATAACATCATCCCCACTATCAAACATGGAGGTGGAAACATTATGCTTTGGGGTGTTTTTCTGCTAAGGGTGCAGGACAACTTCACCACATCAAAGGGATGATGGACGGGGCCATGTACCGTCAAATCTTGGATGAGAACCTCCTTCCCTCAGCCAGGGCATTGAAAATAGGTTGTGGATGGGAATTCCAGCATGACAATGACCCAAAATACATGGCCAAGGCAGCAAAGGAGTGGCTCAAGAAGAAGCACATTAAGGTCCTGGAGTGGCCTAGCCAGCTTCCAGACCTTAATCCCATAGAAAATATGTGGATGGAGCTGAAGGTTCGAGTTACCACACGTCAGCCTCGAAACCTTAATAATTTGGAAAGGATCTGCAAAGAGGAGTGGGGCAAAATCCCTCCTGAAATGTGTGCAAACCTGGTGACCAACTACAAGAAACGTCTGACCTCTGTGATTGCCAACAAGGGTTTTGCCACCAAGTCATGTTTTGTGAAGGGGTCAAATACTTCTTTCACTCATTAAAATGCAAATCAATTTATAACTTTTTTAATATGCATTTTTTCTGTATTTTTTTTTTTTTGTTTTTCTGTCTCTCACTGTTCAAACAAACCTACCATTAAAATTATAAACTAATAATTTCTTTGTCTGTGTGCAAACATACAAAATCAGCAGGGGATCAAATACTTTTTTCCCCTCACTGTAAATACATATTTTTTTACATGCAAAAAATGTGCAATTATTATTATTATTATTATTATTATTATTTTTTTTGTAAAGGTGGAATTCTTTAACCACCTCAGGTCCGCCCACTGTCAAATGACGGCGGAGCGGACCTGCTATTACTCCGTGTGGACGTCATATGACGTCCTCCCTTTAAGCCGGGATTGCGCATCCCGGCTCTGTCCGTGTGTCCCCAGGACACACCGCTTCACCGACAGGGGTGAACAGCCATTGGTTATGGCTGTTCACCACGTGATGGGCCGTGACGAAGTCACGGCTGATCACAAATGGCACGCCCGCCGTTCGCACGGCGCATGCGCGCGATCGGGAGCGCGCTGCGCGTCGGTGGCCGCGTGTTCCTGAGGAACACTGCCTGTCACCGACACTGGTATCAGCCGATACTTCACAGCCGACTACTTCACAGCCGATCACATCCAATGTAAACAGAGTGGTAACTCACTGTTACCAGCTCTTCTCTCCTCACACAGTGTCCAGTGTGAGGAGAGAAGAGCTGGGATCAGTGAGTTACTGATCTGTAAAGTAAAAACACACTGACACCCCCCCTGCCTCCCCCCCAATGCACCAGTCACCCAACAGTCACCCCATCTGCCCCCATAAAGGGTACCTGTCATCAGACTGTCATCATAAAGAGCACCCGTCAGTGACCGTGGCATGTCACCCGTTGCCTATCAGTGACCACCGCCAGCCACCCGTCATCCATCATTGACCACCGCCAATCACCCATCACTGACCACCACCCATCACTGACCACCGCCAGTCACCTGTCACCCATCAGTGACCACCGCCAGTCATCCATCAGTGACCACCGCCAGTCACCCGTTACCCATCAGTGACCACCGCCAGTCACCCATCAGTGACCACTGCTAGTCACTTGTCACCCGTCACCAATCAGTGACCACCACCAGTCACCTGTCACCCGTCACGCATCTGTGACCACCGCCAGTCACCCCTCATGCATTAATGATCACCACCAGACACCGGTCACCCATCAGTGACCACCGCCAGACACGCGTCACCCATCAGTGACCACCGCCAGACACGCGGCACCCAT
>BLSH010306301.1:517865-530785 GCA_018402905.1 Glandirana rugosa
CCCCCCCCCCCCCCCCCCCCAAAGCCTGAAAGACCATAAACTGGCCCTTTGCTTAGAAAGTTTTCAGACCCCTGATTTATAATTTTCCTGGTTAAGCTCTTATGCAATCAGTGGTAACAGATTGTGTTGTACATGCATAATTGTTTGCCCTAGGAAAAGGGACACAAAGCAAAGTGTGGTTGCCACCACATGATTATACATGTTTTAAAAATTTTTGTTTTTTCAATAACCACTTTAAGCTGGTAAACGTTGACCTTGAAATGATGTGATCTAAGACACGGAAACTAGCAGACATGAGCGTCCAACGACTTAATATTCTTGAGTCAATCAGTTTTCTGTGGTTTCTACATTGCATTTTCTTTACATTAGATTGAATAACACCCACTGGATATTTTCTCTTTACACTCCTGTTTTTAGAAGTAAAATTAAAATATTGGTTTATGTAATTTTTATCATACAGCTTGTGATGCAATTTTTCATTCGTTTTAAAGCACTTCTCATATCAGCATTGTAAAACTGACAGCTGTGTCTGTTCACATAAAGCATGTGTATGCTCCATATTGTTGTGTCAAGAGGCATGCTCATTAAACATTTGCAAGAATGGTCCTTCAAATAAATGTTCGTAGGGGAACAAGATGGCCCAGACAGCTTGAGAAACTAGAATAGGTGTGAGGCATGATCTGGCAGTATCTGTGATACTCTGCAAGTGTTTATTGCACGCCATGTCCTTAGATATTTTATTTAGGATGAGACATCCAGGTTTCCTTTTTTGACTGGCTAATCCTTTCATATTTATGTACTTGTTTTTGTGTTATTCCTTTTTAAAACCTAGCAATATATAGAGCGCTGTTTAATAACTGCAATATTAATTACTTCACAATGGAACAATTTATAACTGGTTGAAGTTAAAGCCTAAGTTTAGTCGACCTCTACTACCGAAGAGGTCTCTAAAGCTTTCTTAGAAGCTTGCCTTACCACCTGTTCCCAGGATCCTGTTCCCTCACATCTACTATAGTCGCCCTCTTCTATCCTATGCTCCCTCACATCTTCATTCTCTCCCTCTCTACTGGCACCTTCCCCTCCCCTCTAAAACATGCCCTGATCACCCCCATACTTAAAAAGCCCTCACTGGATCCCACCAGCCTGAACAACTTAAGAACGCTTAGTCTATAACCATTATAGCTCCTACCTCACTGACAACAGCCTTCTCGACCCTTATACAGTCAGGCTTTCGCTTGCTACACTCCACTGAAACTGCCTTACTGAAACTCACTAATGACCTACTAACTACTAAAACCAATGGCCTCTATTCCATACTCCTACTACTCGACCTCTCTGCAGCCTTTGACAGTGTTGACCATCCCCTCCTCCTCAAAAAACGCCACTCTTGGCCTTCAAGACTCTCCCCTCTCCTGGCTCTCCTCCTACCTATCACAGTGCTCCTTCAGTGTGACCTATAACTCTGTTTCCTCCTCTCCACTCCCTCTTTTCTGTAGGGGTACCTCAAGGTTATGTCCTCGGACTTCTCCATCAAGATCAATAGTACAACAATCAGTCCCTCCCCTCATGCCAAGTTACTAGGTGTAATCCTAGACTCTAACCTGTCCTTTCAGCCCCAAATCCAGTCACTATCCAAATTGTGCAGACTTCACCTCCGAAACATCCCCAGAATACGCCCCTTTCTAACCGTTGACACCACCAAGCAACTTATTCACTCCCTTGTTATCTCTCGCCTTGACTATTGTAACTCCCTCCTCATTGGCCTACCTCTCCGCAAGATACCCCCTCTTCTGTCTATCATGAATGCTGCTGCCAGACTCAGCCATCTTACCAACCATTCAGTGTCCCCCACTCCTGCCAATCCCTCCACTGGCTTCCCATTGTCCAACGAATAAAATTCAAAATGCTAACAACCTACAAAGCCATTCACAATTCTGCCCCGAGCTACACCACCAATCTCCTCTCCAAATATCACCCAAACTGTCTTCCCCGCTCCTCCCAAGACCTTCTGCTCTCTAGCTCCCTTGTCTCCTCCTCCCATGCTTGTCTCCAGGACTTCTCCCATCCTCTGGAACTCGCTACCCCAACCTGTTCGGTTTTCTACTACTCTGTCCACTTTTAGGCGATCCCTGAAAACTCATCTCTTCAGGGAAGTCTATCCTTCCAGCTAACAAACATTCTACTCCCCTATTCAGTTCATACCTTAGTCCCTACCTTTTTGTTTCACCAGCCCCTCCCTCTGATTGTAAGCTCGCAGGAGCAGGGCTCCTCTAACCCTCTTGTTTTGAATTGTACTGTTGGTGTATTGTCTCCCTTTTTTTTTTTTTTGGATGACAGACAGCTGCACATCACACAAAACATCATGTAAAGAGTGGAAGCAGCCTCAGCCTAGACTGCTTCCAAACCACACCCCGACATGTTTCGCCCTGCCCATGAGGCTTAGTCAATGGGTGGGGCGAAACATGTCGGGAGGTGTGGCCTGGAGTTTTGTGCCATGTGCAGCTCCTGGGACTTTTTTTTATTTCCTCATTGACTTCTTTGGAGCTGAGACAAGCCTTTTCCCTGCCTGCACTTCAGCGATTGTCAGCATATGAAGACCTACTAGAGTCGGAAACGGCCCCTCCTTAATTTCCTTGCATGGGGTCACATTGACTACATCTGTGTCTGTTCAGCTCTGATTTTTAACCGTTATATCCACTTCTGAAACGGATGTAAACAGATGCTGTCAGTAACCATTCCATTTATTTTCTTTTTTATGCAAGAAGCACCAACAATCACTTGTGATTGAACAACTAATCATAGGATGCAAAAATGGGGCGTAAACTGATGTGAACTGAAGAGCAAACTGATGTATAATGAACTGAACTCAAGATGGATATGCAAACTGATGTAAACTAAATCAGTATTTATCAGTTGTTTTTCTTAGCAAAAATGTGACTGAACTGAGGACGCCAGTGTGAAAAGATCCTCAAGCCTGCCATACATGGATTGAAATTAGGCTGTTTAGCAGGGCCTGGATGAATTTCGGTTCATGTATGGGCAGGAAGATTGTTCAGAAGTCAATCTACCAATTGACTTCTGTACAACTGCCCTGTTGGATTTTTTTCTGCTCAATCAGCGCCGCTGGCTATAGCTAGGATCGCTGATCATTGTATTCTGATGGCTGCTAAGTCTCCCTGCTGTGGGAATACAATAGCTCATCATGGAGGATTCCCTCATCCACATCAATATGTGGATGGGGGAATCGAGTCATTTTCTCCTACGTTCACTGACAGACGCAGCCCTTCATTGACAAGTGGAGTTATATGCACATCCTACCAGGAGTTGACTAGGCAGATAGAAAGCAAGCTGACCTCTCCCAGGGGGCCGTCCTCTCTCTCCCATATAACCCCTCTGCTCTGCATAGCATATCAGTTTTTTATGCCTAGTGCAAGGAGTTAGACCTGGCTCCCTTATGGGACCTGCGGTTCATCTTTTTTGCTACCGCTTTTTTATTTTTTTCAAGCTATCTGATGAAGACTGCTATCAAGAAGCCGGCTGGGGCATAGAGGATAGTTGGAATCCTGCACTTTCCCCAGCGCGGCCGACTGATGCGAGCTAGCTCTAGCCTTGGCGGGGCCCGCCGCATCGTGCCCGTTCTGTGCGGGCGGCCAGTGGGTGACCCCCCACTTGTGACCGGACCTGGTCCCTGTCCAGGGGCCTGCGGCCTGCAGCATCCCTCTCCGGCAGTGGGAGGAAGGTCTGCATCCGGGTGGCTACACGCTACGCCCGTCGGACTGGTGAGTGATCCCCCTCTCTCCCCCCCCTAGGGGTGCGAAGGGGGGCTGGGCTAGTGTCCACCCTGGGTGTTCTCGCCCCCCCCTTACACACCCCGTGCTTCCGCACCGCCATGCGGCGATTTGCCGCCATTTTGCTGGGGTTTTCTCTCTAGTGCTGAGCGGCCTGTATTACAGGCTTTGGCCTCTAGTGACCGCTCGGCGGCCATGTCGGATGTCCCTGGAAAAAAAGAGTCCACCTCCCCCTTTCTTCGGGGCACGAGTCTGAACCGGAAGTGGCCTCGGGGGGGTCACGGGGACTCCCTTGGAGCTCTGAGGGCGAGCTGGATCCCTCGGACTGCGAAGAAGACCTGGGGGCCTCGGTTGCACGCGAAAAGGCGCTGGTGGCCGCACTGATTACTGATATCTGTGCGTCTTTGCAACTGGACCAAGCAGGGGAGTCGCAAGAGTCCGCATACCTTTGCGGGTCTGCTAGGCCACCCAGGTTCCCTAAGGCTTATTCTTATGATCAATCTTTTGACCACCTGGTCTATCAGGAATGGCAGCGTCTGCAGAATTCCTTCGCCCTACCCAAACGCTTCACTATATTGGTACCCTTTTGAGGATAGCTTTGTGTAGAAGTGGGCATCCCCCGCAGTGGACCCTCCGGTGGCTCGCCTGAACAAGGCAATGACCATTCCTTTGCAGGGGTCTCCCTCATTTAAGGACCCAGCCAGTAGGCGGACAGGGGCGGTGTCCAAAGCACTTTTCCTGCTGGCAGGGTCAGTCATGAGGCCGGCCCTAGCATCAGCCATGGCGGTGCAATCTCTGTCCGAGTGCACGACGGAGCTGCAGAATGACTTGGACTGCGGGAGGACGCTTGAGGCGTCGCAGAGAGCAGACCATTTGTTTCAGGGTCTTCAGTACCTGTGTGACGCAGCTCTGGACCTGCTTCCCATGTTGTCTAAAATGTCTGTTTTCGCAGTCATTATCAGACGCGTACTCTGGTTATGCTCGTGGTCGCGTGACCACGCGTCTAAGAAGGGCCTTACCGATCTTCCTTTTCAGGGTGGTCCACTCTTTGGGGCGCAGCTGGATGAAATCTTTAAGGATTTCACTGGAGGGAAGAGTACTTTTCTTCCGGAGCCCAGGCGGCAGGAGTTCCGCTGCAAGCAGGGTCCTACTTCTTCGAGTCAGAACAGGTTTTTTCGTGCCCCTGGCGCAGCGGGCAAGGGGTCGAGGCCCAGCAAGCCTGCCGCGGGGGCCGGTAAATGACCCTGGCAATGCAGGAGCGAAAAGACAGAGGAGAAGTCCTCCTCCGCATGATGGGTTGCCCCCACCCGATTTTTGGGTGGGGGGCCGTCTTTCGGGGTTTGCAGATAGGTGGACTGCCCGCATTTCCGACCGGTGGGTGCAGGAAGTGGTGTCCTCCGGGTACAGGATAGAGTCCAGCGTTCTTCCCATCGAACTTGAGACTTCCTCAGGGGCGTCGGGAGGCCCTCCTAAGGGTTTTTCAGGCAATCTCTGACCAGGGGGTGATCGTGCCAGTACCTCCGTTGGAAAGGTTCCACGGCTTCTATTTAAACCTATTTGTGTTCCCCAAAAAAAAAGGGGGGGGGGGTCAGGCCAGTTCTGGATCTAAAGGCACTAAACCACTTTGTGAAGGCGTGAAAATTCAGGATGGAATCTGTCTGTTCGGTCGTGGCTGCCCTGCACCAAGGGGACTTCATTGCATCCCTGGATATCAGGGACGTGTACCTCCACGTTCCCATTTGTCTTCGGCACCAGCTTTTTCTGCGCTTTGCGGTAGGAGATCTTCATTACCAATTCGTGGCACTTCCCTTCGGTCTGGCCTCGGCTCCACGGTTGTTCACCCAGCTGGCGGCTCCCATGCTGGCGCTGCTGAGGCAGAGAGGCATTGCGGTGGTAGCATACCTCGACGACCTGCTCCTGAGAGTGGAGTCTGCTTCGGCTCTGGAGGAGAACGTGGCTATCACCATGGCCTCATTGAAGGACTTCGGCTGGCTGATCAATCTGCAGAAGTCGACAGTGACACCGTCCTGTTGCCTGGAATACCTGGGTCTGATTCTGGACACAGAGCAGGCGAAGGTGTTCTTACCTCCGGCCAAGTTGCTGACACTGCAAGCAGCAGTGCGAACCCTGCTGTCACGCCGGTGGTCCTCCTTACGGTTCTGTATGCGGGTGTTGGGGCTCATGGTTTCAGCCTTCGAGGCGGTACCTTACGCCCAGAGCCACACTTGGCTCCTTCAGCAAGCGATTCTGTCACTGTGGCACAAGTCTCCGCTGTCCCTGGACCAGCTGATCAGATTGGATCATCAGACCAGAGGATCGTTGGCCTGGTGGCTTCAGGCCCCGACCCTGTCATTGGGGAAGTCCTTTCTCCCTCTGAATTGGTCGATGGTCATGACGGACACCAGCCTATCGGGCTGGGAAGGGGTCCTGGGGCAGCTGTCTGCTCAGGGCCGTTGGTCAGCGCAGGAATCTCGCCTTCCGATCAATGTGTTGGAGTTGAGGGCGATCAGGCTCTGCCTCTCCCACTGGACGGTAAGGTTGCACGGCCTCCTGGTTCGGATTCAGTCTGACAACGCCACGGCGGTGGCGTATGTGAACCATCAGGGCGGAACGAGGAGCTCGGCAGCGGCTGCGGAAGCGGCTCTCATTCTGCGATGGGCAGAACTTCACGTGCCGACAATCTCCGCCATTTACATTCTGGGCGTAGAAAATTGGCAGGCGGATTTTCTCAGTCGCCAGACCCTAGATCAGGGGGAATGGTCCCTACATCCAGAAGTGTTCCGCCAGATTTGCCGCAAGTGGGGCACGCCAGATGTGGACCTCATGGCGTCTCGATTCAATCACAAGGTGGAAACCTTTGTGTGCAGGCTGAGAGACCCGCTGGCGGCCGCCACGGACGCGCTGGTAGCGCCTTGAAGTCGGTATCGACTCCTGTATACTTTTCCTCCCATCAAGCTTCTACCGCGGTTGTTGCGCAGGGTGCAAGCGGAGGGGATCCTGACAATCCTGGTGGCTCCGGATTGGCTGCGGTGTCCTTGGTATGCCAATGTAGTGCGAATGGTGGCAGATGTTCCCTGGCGTCTTCCGCTGCGTGAAGATCTGTTGTCCCAGGGACCCATCTTGCACCCTACTTTACCCTCGCTGGCTTTGACGGCTTGGCTATTGAGTCCAGGTGTTGAGGGATAGAGGTGTCGCAGACTCCGTGATCCCTACCATGCTTAAAGTGCGCAAGTGTACTTTGCGCAACATTTATTATCGCACCTGGAAGGCCTATATTGCCTGGTATGAAGCGGGGGGTTGGAACCCTCGCTCTTACGTTGTGTCCAGGATTCTGGCTTTTTTGCAGCAGGGCCTGGATAAAAAATTGGCATTGAGTACTCTCAAGGGTCAGATTTAGACTCTGGCGATTTCTATTTCAACGGCCTTTGGCGTCACATTTGTTGATTTGTATATTTGTACAAGGTGTGCGCCATGTGGCTCCTCAGGTACGGTCGCCTTTGGCGCCGTGGGATTTGAATTTGGTGCTTTCTGTCCTGCAGAAACCGTCATATGAGAAGATCAGGGATATTCCCTTACAATTGCTGTCGCAGAAAGTGGCCTTTTTGGTGGCCATCACATCCGCTAGGTGGGTGTCTGAGTTGGCAGCGTTGTCCTGCAAGTCTCCTTACCTAGTCCTTCATAAGGACAAGGCGGTCTTGCGCCCTTCTCCTACGTTTCTACCTAAGGTGGTCTCTTCTTTTCACATTAATGAAGATATTGTTCTTCCTTCATTATGTCCGCACCCATCGCATCCTAAGGAATTTTAGTTACATTCCTTGGATGTCGTGAGGGCTTTGCGGGTGTACTTGACGACTACAGCTTCCTTTCGGAAGTCTGATGTGTTTGTGCTGACGGATGGTCCGCGCAAAGGACTGGCGACCTCGTCTGCTACTTTTTCCCGTTGGATCAGACAGACAGTGACCCATGCATATACTGTTCGGTGCAAAGTGCCCCCTTTTCCAGTCATGGCGCATTCCACCAGGGCAGTTAGCACTTCCTGGGCTTTCAGACACCATGCTTCGGTGTCTCAGGTGTGCAAGGCGGCTTCTTGGACCTCGGTGCACACGTTTACTAAGTTTTACAAAGTTTTGGCCATAAAGTTTTACAGGAGGCAGTGTAGGCGCGGCTGGCGCCTCCTGAGAGGATTCTGTTGGGTACAGTTGTAGTCGTTTACCCACCCCTCTTGACTGACACAGCTTTGGGACATCCCCACTTGTCAATGAAGGGCTGCATCAGTGTACCTGCCTTAGTAAGTGTACCAATTCATGGAGGGTTCCACTTAGTCACCTGGGGGGAGCAGCCTTAGGTCACATATCAACGAGCTGCAATTATACTGTTGAAGTGTCTGCTAATATTCTGTATTTTTACTTATTGAATTCTCTCTATATAAGAGCATGTGTTGATGGGTGTCAACAAAATCCCCTGAGGAAGCCTGTGATAGGCGAAACATATCGGGATAATTTTTGACTCATCCTCTTCACCTTCGTCTGGGTAACTCCCAGTCAAAAGAACCACATGTTTTTAGTGTGCTGTGCTGTTTAAGTATTTTGGCTTTGTGTGTTTTTTTTTTTTTTTTTTTAATCGTGTATAAATAAAAATTTGATACTTTTTATACAAGATATTATTTATTTTGTTACTCCGCACCGTATAATCCTATCTTGGAACCTTCCTCTACCAATACCCACACTAAAATCATTATTCGCAGATAAAAACATGGTACATTTTATTAAATAATAAAAGCTTAACCTGTATTGGGTTAATAAATAACAAATATTTGTTATTTTTTTTCAGTGCTGTCACTATGAATGACGATTGCGTGGTCGTGCGACGTTGTACCCAAACAAAATTGGCGTCCTTTTATTCCCCACAAATAGAGCTTTCTTTTGGTATTTGATCACCTCTGCGGTTTTTTTTTTTGCGCTATAAACAAAAAAAGACCGACCATTTTGAAAAGAACAACAATTTTTTTTTTACTTTTTGTTATAATACATGTCCAAAAAATAAAAAAACAAATGTATTCATCAGTTTAGGCCAAAATGTATTTTCCTACATCATTTTGGTAAAAGAATATCCCAATAGGCATATATTGATTGGGTTGCGCAAAAGTTGTAGCGTTTACAAATGGGAATTGATTTACGGCATGTTTATTATTTTTTTAGTTTTATTTTTTAACTGGTAATGTCGGCGATCTGTTATTTTTATTGGGACTGCGTTATTGCGGCGGACATGTCGGACATTTTTGACACTTTTTTGGGACCATTGACATTTATACAGCGCTTGGAGCTAAAAATGGCCACTGATTTCTGTGTAAATGTCATTGGCAGGGAAGAGGTTAACCCTAAGGGGGCGATCAATAGGTTAAATGTGTTCTAACTGTGTGTGGGGGCTAGGCTGGCTGGGACATAACACATCTAACTGATCCCGATCACAGGGATCAGTAGATCTGTCATGTCCCCCCTCACAGAGAGGGAACCGAGGTGTTTACTTTGGTGGTTCCCCGTTTTGGTTCTCTATTAGGTGATCGCGGGTCGCTGGCGGACATCTAGTCTACCCAACATACGGGCACGCTCACACAGCATGCGGCATGCGATCCGCGCTGTAGCCGTCAATCGTCTATAGCGCAGATGGTTAAAGACCCCCCCCAAACCGTATATTTTCTGAAAGCATAGGACCAGTAGAATAAAAGAAGGTGCTAATGATTTTTAAGGCCCCACAATATTTGCGCACATGTTTATCAAAACAATATATTTGCTAAAAATTCTTTAAAATAATTTTTAGCAGATACAGTTGTGCTCATAAGTTTACATACCCTGGCAGAATTAGATTTCTTGGCCATTTTACAGAGAATATGAATAACGCAAAAACATTTCTTTCACTCATGGTTAGTGTTTGGCTGAAGCCATTTATTAGTCAACTGTGTTTACTCTTTTTAAATCATAATGGCAACAGAAACTACCAAAAGTTTACATACCCTGGTGATTTCGGCCTGATAATATGCACACACTTTGACACAAATGGGTTTGAATGGCTATTAAAGGTAACCATCCTCACCTGTAATCTGTTTGCTTGAAATTAGTGTGTACGTATAAAAGGTCAATTAATTTCTGGACTCCTGACAGACCCTTGCAGCTTTCATCCAGTGCTGCACTGACGTTTCTGGATTCTGAGTCTTGGGGAAAGCAAAAGAATTGTCAAAGGATCTGCGGGAAAAGGTAATTGAACTGTATACAACAGGAAAGGGATATAAAAAAAATATCCAAGGAATTGAGAATATCAATCAGCAGTGTTCAAACTCTAATCCAAGAAGTGGAAAATGAGGGGTTCTGTTGAAAACAAACTACGGTCAGGTAGACCAACTAAAATTTCAGCCACAACTACCAGCAAAATTGTTCGGGATGCAAAGAAAAACCCACAAATACCTTCAGATGAAATACAGGATTCTCTGAAAACATGTGGAGTGGCTGTTTCAAGATGCACAATAAAGAGGCACTTGAAGAAAGTTGGGCTGCATGGTCGAGTCGCCTGAAGAAAGCCATTACTACGCAAATGCCACAAAGTATCCTGCTTACAATACGTCAAACAGCACAGAAACCAGCTTTAAACCTTCTGGCACAAAGTCATTTGGAGCGATGAGACCAAAATTGAGCTTTTTGGCCGCAACCATAAATGCTACATTTGGAGAGGGGTCAACAAGGCCTATGATGAAAGGTTCACCATTCCTACTGTGAAACACGGAGGTGGATCTCTGATGTTTTGGGGATGTGTGAGCTACAACGGCACAGGAAATTTGTTCAGAATTGATGGCAAGATGAATGCAGTATGTTCTCAAAAAATACTGGAGGAACATTTGCATTCATCAGCCAGTAAGCTGCGCATGGGACGTACTTGGACAGTCTGGAGTGGCCATCTCAGTCTCCTGACCTCAATATCACTGAGCCACTCTGGGGAGATCTCAAACGTGCAGACAGCCCAAGAATTTCCAGGAACCAAGAGGAATGGGCAGTTTACCATCCGAGAAAATAAAGAGCCTCATCCACAAAAGACTTCAAGCTGTCATTGATGTCAAAGGGGGAAATACACAATCTTAAGAACTGGGGTATGTAAACTTTTGATCAATGGCCAATAAGTCATAAATTCTGCCAGGATATCTTAACTTATGAGCACAACTCTATAAACGCAGCACATTTTACAAAATTCCTGCTAAATTCCTATGAACTATAAAAGCTTAAACTGCATTGAGTTAACAAATACCGTATTTGTAATTTTTAAATTGCGCCTTTTGAGAACTAGTGAAAATCGGACATATGCAAAAGTTTCTTAGAAAATCTGGAGGTTTTCCTTTTTCACTTAGTTTTCAGAATTTGTAAAAGACCCCCCCTAACCATATATTTTCTGAAAGCACATGGCCAGTAGAATAAAAAAAAAGCTGCTACTGATTTTTAAGGCAGTGAGATATTTGCGCAAATGTTTATCAAAACATTAGTTTCCCTAAAAATCCACTAAAATCAAAATGTACAAAATTCCTGCTAAATTCCTAGTAAGTATAAAAGTTAAAACTGTATTGAGTTAATAAATAACAAATATTTGTACATTTTAAATTGCACCTTTTTGTGAAATGGTGAAAACTGAAGGTACGCAAAACTGTAAATAAAGACAAATTACTCTAAAAATCCGAAGGTTACCAGTTTTCACTTAAAACTTTCAGAATTTTGAAAAGACCCTCAAACTAGACATTTTCTGAAAGCACATGACCTGTAGAATAAAAAAAAGTGCTACTGATATTTTGTGCCCCACAATACTTGCACAAATGATCATCATCGCTATTTTCACTAAAAATACACTAAAATAATTAATAGTGCACATAAATACAACATAACATACAAAATGTTTGCTAAATTGCTAGTAAAGTATCGTTCATATGTGGCATACTAAAGTGTACACCCATGGCGGGCCATGTTTACCCGCTCGGGATGCCTAGGTGTTCTGCGCATCCCCGTGCAGGCAGTACCATTTATGTCAATTGGGGTGCAACGGCTGCACAGGCATAGCTGCTGTTCCCAATCTGACATCCGTGTGGGTACATGACCCCGAACGCAGACCGTGTGAGCTCAGGGACATGCATGCGGACCTACATGGATGTAAAATTGGGAGCAACGGCTCTGTTCGTGCAGTTGCTACATCCCTAATGACATCAATGGGACTGCCTGCAAAGAAATACATGGAACATCTGTGCATCCCTGTAAACGTACGCTGTGTATGCCCTGTTTGAACAAGGCCTTAGGCCTCTTTCACACAAGCACACTGATCGGGTCTGCCTGTCCGTTTTCAGGCGGGCGCAACCGGACCACCCATTGTTCTTTATGGATAGGCTGATGTAAATGGACATGTGTCCGTTTTACACCCTCCTGCATCCGATCCTGTCTAATCTGCTAAAAACAGACAGATGGGGATCCCATTCCCCATCCATCTAGCAGATCAAATCGGATGGTATCCGAGGGAAGTGGACAGGCGGCCCGTTTCCATCCGACAGCCCCATAGAGAACAGTGGGCTGTGTCCATGTCCGCTCTATATCAGCGGAGAGGATGTGGACCTGTCATCCGCCTGCTCAGTGGGGAACAGCAGACAGATCCCCCCGCTGAGAAGGCGGATCTGCTAGACAGAGTCCACTCCATGTGAAAGGGGTCTTACCAGGAGCGGCCCGGTCCATTAGGGGCGATGGGACGCCGCCCCCCCTGCAGGGAGCCGGACTCATACGATTGTATGAGTTTTCTTTTTCAAGCCACATGATTAGAGCCTCAAGCTCTAATTGGCTTGAAAAAGCTTGGGCTCCGGGCGCAGAGCATTGCACCCCGCACCCACCCACTTGTGACAATAGCGAATTCGTATTCTGGCCTCCTGGCCAGTCAGGACAGATTGGGTTTACCGGGAGGAGAAGCTGAGGAAGCCATGGATGGGTGAGTACCGTCACCATGGAGTGGCTGAGTGCGGGCAGTCTTACTATGTTTGTGTTTTTTTTTTTCGTTTTTTTTTACGTTTTACATTTTTTTGGTTCTTTTTTAATTATTTTTTGTTTTTTGGCGGGGGGGGGGGGG
>BLSH010306301.1:559929-571572 GCA_018402905.1 Glandirana rugosa
AGAAAATGTATCACTGGACTTAAATAGGGGTGGAGAATACCCACATTGATAAAAGACATTGGGAACATATCTCTCCGACCTCTGTAGAAACAGTACTGTAAGTAAGGTTACAGCTCGCTGCAGCCACGGTACTAAAAACACTTACAGTATGTTTACCAGCGGGTTTGTTAGAGAGTTAGCAGCGAAACATGCTGGTTGCATAACCTAACTTGTATCCAACGTACACTACTATATGTGTTGTTTGGCTCACAATGTTAATTATTTGATAAAAATCTTAAAGATAACCACCTCTACCTCAGTTGTTTTAGCGAAGAGAATTGGTGAACGGCTGGCGGTTGCGCGCGCTCACAGTGCGCGTTATCGCAGCCGCCGTCGTATGACGGCGATTTGCGATAACGAACCACCTTGTCGCCGTCAACCTGTGGTTGGCGGTCGGCAAGTGGTTAAGAGAAGCGATTTTGTTGACTCCATCTCCACCAATAGAAATTCTAAAAATAGTTTATTAATTGTAACACTCGGTTTGTTGTGTATATCATCACATGCAACCTATGTTCAATCCAATACGTTGGTCGTACAAAGCGACGATTGAGAGATTGTTTGGGCGACCATTTGTATGACATTCACAAAAATCATGGCACCGACGTCGCTCGACATTGGAATGAATGTCATGACAAAGATGTCTCCAGCCTCTCTATACAAGGGTTACAGAAAATAGTTACACCCATAAGAGGTGGGGATAAATTCAGGTCACTATGTAAAAGAGAGGCATTTTGGATATTCATGTGTAATACCAGAAAGACCCTCGGACTCAACCATGAATGGGACATTACCTATTTTTATGAACGATTGAAGCAACTTTTTTTTGATGGGTAGGCAATAAGACTTCTAATCTGCTTATATTTTGCCTTCTCTTGTTCCTCCCTATTGCCTTAGTACAGACTAACATTTTTGAATAACCTGTATGCCTTATTTTAGAGCAGGTTACGTCATCACTGGGTCTCTGTGATTCTTTATGCAGTGCAGGCAGATCATGGCTGGCGGGAGGAACCAGCAGGTGCTTTTATTATATATTTTGCCTTCTCTTGTTCCTCCCTATTCCCTTATCACAGGCTAACATTTTCAAATTTCCTCTGTGATTTAGAGCGAGTTACATCATCACTGGGTCTCTGTGCTTCTCTGCGCAGTGCAGGCAGATCATGGTTGGTGGGAGGAACCAGCAGGTATTCCTTACTGCTACACTCTACATGCAGGGTACACCTGCTGTGCCCATTGTGAGAGGTTCCTACCATCCCTGTGCTGAATTCCCGGGTCTGTGTGGTTGTGCACAGGCTATAATTATATCTATATTCAGACTATATGATCCAACTGGTGCACTTTTTTTTCTACCTTCTCCATTCTTTACTAAGATTCCCATCTAAATTCACTAGGGAGTACATTATCTCCTTTAGCTCTCAGTTCTTAATACTCAATATATAAAATAAAGATTTGAGGAGCAAAGTGGTTTGTGTAGTGGATTTAGTGATCTTATTTTCTTTCAGTTCACTTTTGTTTAGTTCAGTTTCATAAAACAGGGTACAGGCGGTCCCCTAGTTACAAACATCTGACTTACAAACGACTCCTAATTACAAACGGAGGGAGACAACAGGAAGTTGGAGGAAATCTACTCCTAGGAAGGAAAATTCACTCCTGTAAGAGTTATGGGAAAAAGGCCTCTCCACTGAAACTTTATCACCAAGGTTTGTTTCCACAGCTACCCACAATTTTCAAAATCCAATTATCATTGGGACAGAAAGTGAGGTGAAATCTTCTGAACAGAAACCTAGATAGCAAAACAAATATTACAGGGGTGTAACCCTTCCCTATGCTATCCAAAAAGCTTAAAAATAGTTTTTTTGGCTGAAGCTACACTCAAAAAATCTACCTGTTCCCACTTATTAATAAATTCAAATTAAGAACAAACCTACAGACCCTATCTTGTTTGTAACCCGGGGACCGCCTGTAGTTCTCTTTCTTTCAGGGTTCTATTCAGAAGGGAGATAGCTCCGCAATATTCCACACATGGGATTGCACATATACAACACAACCAGGGAGATCGTTATGATCAGCACAACATTTGAGACCGCTCCAGTCTAATTTAACCCTTGTGTGGTGATTTGTGGCAGCTCTCATTTATACATACTTGTTCCTGCACTGTTCTCTACCTCTTTCGTTAGATTTGTTTTTTAGTGGGGAAGAGAGAGAACGGAAAAACAAGCACACATCTTTGCTGTTCTCGACTCTACAATGTTTTCAAATATTGTTACATAAATGTTGTTGCCTTTATTTACATATATATTGTTCTTTTATTTGGCTGTTTGAGCAAGACGGTTTTGTTTTGTTTTGTTTAATTCTTTTTGGGTCTTTTCACATCCAGGCATCAAGTATTATTGTTAGTTGCGGTACTGTGATATTGTAACAGTTATGTAATATGACAATTCAAATTTTAATTTTCACCTGTTTTTGTAAACACTTTATTTCTACACACTTTAGTTCAGTTTCTTGGATACAATTGACATATGGTTGTTGATGCCTGATTGCTTTATTTTAAGATCAATTATACAATTAACATCCTTCCTAACCATGACTGTGTGTGTGTATATATACTAGTATGTGTGCATATGTATTCTTAGGTTATGATTAACCACTTCAGCCTCGGAAGAATATCCCAGGTTAGGACCAGAGCACTTTTTAGAGATTTGGCACTGCGTCATTTTAACTGACAATTGCGTGGTCGTGCGACGTTGTACCCAAACAAAATTTGCGTCCTTTTTTTCCCCACAAATAGAGCTTTATTTTGGTGGTATTTGATTGCCTCTGCGTCATTTCTGATCACCGCTATAAACAAAAGAGCGACCATTTTGCAAAAAAAAAAAAAACTAATTTCTTACTTTTTGCTAAAATACAAATCCAAAAAAAATATATAAAAAAACATTTTTTTTTTTCATCGGTTTTGGCTGATTTATATTCTTCCTCATATTTTTGATTAAAAAAATCGCAATCGGCGTTTATTGGTCTGCGATTTTTAGCGGTACTGCGATATTGCAGACATGTCAGACATTTTTGACACTTTTTGGGACCAATGACAATTATACAGCGATCAGAAATTTAAATGTCCGCTGATTACTGTATAAATTTAATTGGCAGTGAAGGGGTTAACCTGCATGGGGAGATCTAGGGGTTAACTGTTCCCCAGAAAGCTTTACGATCATGTGATCGCTAATCACGGCAGTCACATGATCATAAGGGCCGGGAGGAGCTGGCGCAAAAGGGGTTAAAGTAGGACAGGGCCATTATTGGTCATGGCACTGTTTCTTTGTTTATTACTGCAGCATATATATGCGCATGTTTTGCTTCATGTACACTTATCACTAAGCTGTGCATGATTGGTTTATTTTTATTTTACGTGGTGCTGTCTTGTCAGTTCCTGTTTAGAACATTAAAATTGGTTCACAAAGTGCACCATTGTAAAATGTGACCTGGGAAGAAAAGAAAATACACAGTAGATTGATATTGAACTACATAACTCCAGATTGTAAACTAAGAAACACAATCTTTTAAATACAATTATTATAATGTTGATGATTTTTGACATCCCAAAAATAAAATAACATTTTATCATACAGATATATTTATATTTGGCTTTCATGCAGTAATTTGTTTGCCATAGACCGACATTCTTTTCTTGCAAACAGCTTCCCAGTTCTCGTCTGTGATAAAGAAATGTGCGTCATTTCCCACTGTCCTCACTAACTGGAACATCACTAAGGGAAGCCTATGCATATGTTATGGAGGCAGCACAAAATGTAGAGGTATCGCGTTACTGTATGTCACGAAGGGTTTCCCTCGGCTCTTTAAATTTCTTCCCTTTCACACTCACTTGAGTCAGTGCTCAGTATAGCAATCATTCTAGGCTGCTGGAGTTCATACTTTAAAACCACAAAGAACAAAATGTGACAATCTAGGAACAGTGCTTGTTTTTAATGGAAGCTGGTTAGCAAACTCAGCCCTCCATGACCTTGAGCATATCACTTCCCTGCTCAATGGAAAATGCACAATTTTGCTGCTCCCTTTCTTATTTTGGTTATTTCTAAATTAGCATATTTGAAAGAATTAATGAAAATGTGCTCACTGGCTATGCAAAAGCTGTTAGAACACCCCAATTTAACATGTGTGTTTTAAGGAGCTCCTTGTTAAAATGATAAAAAGGGCATAATGCAAAATATTGTAGTCAATTCACACCACATGCTGTCCAGTGCGTTTTTCACCTTTGACATTTTGTTTTCAATGTTTTTATTAAGTTTACAGATGAAAGATCCAGACATATTACATAGGACAGAGTGAATTGGATCAACACATAGACAGGACATGAAAGGAGCATTTTTGAGCAGCGTTTTTTTTTTTTTTTTTTTTTTTTCAGTGGACCAAAAACGTCCACAAATGTTGGTTAGCCATGTTTTTGAGCAGTAGCGTTTTATTATTTTTTTTTCCCTCAATGGATCTAAAGATTCCAAAACCGTTGGTGAACAGCGTTTTTTTGCACGTTTTTGCGCATTAGAGTGTTTTTACAGCTGAAAACGTCTCAGAACCCACATGTCCCTGCCCAAAACAGTTAACGTCCAAAAACATCCTGTGTGCATGAGGCCTTATGGAGAAATATCAGAACATCTCTTACAGCATGTAGACAGGAACTCTCTGAGAGAAGCACTTCCTCTCATATACAATAGGCTTTACAATAGTTACATTACACTATAATACGACAGCGCCACCTGCTGCATAGAAAAGTATAATGCATACAGTTTATAGTTCACAGTACGTTACATTACATGCTGTTGTCCTTCCAAAACCCCTTCGCAAAAGCATGTGCTTTGTCAAATTATATTCAGCTTCTTCTCGATATAATTATGACGTTCCTTCAACAAAGGCTTGGTGAGTGCATCAGCAGTCATCTCCTCCAACAGGCAGTATTGAATGTCAATAACACCTTGCTCTTGATTATCCCTCAGTAGGTGATACTTGACATTAATGTGTTTGGTCCTAGATTTGAGCCTTTCTGAGTGTGTAAGCTTTAGTAAACCCTAACACTGAGCTTAATTGCTACATTTACGTTTGTTGCGAATGCTATTAAAATAATTTTGTTATATCTGTATAGTAAGTGCAAAAAAACTGCTGAGCCTACCAGAATCCAGTGTTGTTCTGTGCCCTGTGCACTCTTTAGTGTTATCTCACACAATGTCTGTGAAGATTTTCATTTATTCAGGTCATGGTATAGCTTGTAGTAGTTAGTCACCTTAAACTGGACTTATTTTATAAATGTTAAAGGCGGTTCGTAACTTATCCAAGGCATTTCTTCATTTCTGATGAGTGTCAGAAAAACACCTCAGCATTTATATCCACACAGGTAACACAGACTCCTTAATACAGTCACCACGTTAAGGCAGATGTTGATTGTCCAGAAACAATGTTGTCATGAAATGTGTCAGTACTACAGAACACCACCTCCTTTTATGGAGAAGGAGGTGTAGTCCCAACACACTAACTGTCCTAGATTGACACAGCTGCGCATCCATAGCTGCAGTACAATGAGTAAGACAACTTTCACAATGAAGCGCTGCTAAAACAGCCGCTAAAGCCCAATAGTTTTTGCGGCGCTTTTTGGACACTAGCGGGGCGTTTTTTTTGTTAAGGTCAAGTGACAACGTGACCTTAAAATTAGCTAAAAAAGACCCGTTTTGCGACACTTTCAAAGCGCTTTTAAGGCACTTTGGAAGCGCTGCCCATTCATTTCAATGGGCAGGGGCATTTTTGAGTGCTATTTATAGCTCTCCAAACATGCCCCAAAGATACTGCTTGCAAGACTTTTTCTAACGTCCCACAAGCGCACCACCCCAGTGTGAAAGCACCCATTCAAATGAATCAGAGGCAGTTTTCAGGCGCTATTTTTAGTGCTAAAGCACCTGAAAACTGCCTCCGTGTGTTAGGGGTCTAAGTGTCACCCTAGGGCCTAGGACATGATCACCAGTTGCAAAAAGTGAAATCTAAATCAACCATAACATCTATTTGACTTTTTCTGATTGCTCACGTCTCCTCAACCCTCATTCCCGTCACTGTTTGGTTAGCTATTGCTGAACACTGTCTCTTAACTAGTAAGCTCTCTAACAGCATCATTAGTAAGTGATGCTGCCCCTGCACAAAAACTCTCTCGGGCACAGGGTGTGTAAGATGGTGGCTCTTGAACACCACTTTAAAGGAGAAGTACAGCCAAAGCTCGTTTAGCTGTACTTCTCTTGTGGATCACAAGAGTGCAGTTCGTTCTGCACTCCTGTGACCTGTTTTCAGCAGACATTGGGCTTAAGTCACAGAGCCGGTCCAAGCTTGGGCAAGATCATAACAATGAAGTTGGGATCCACCCACATGCCTGGACCGACAACCTGCTCAGCATTCTCTGCGAACTGCTGAGAGCCTGAGCTGGCCTCTCCAGTGAAGGGGAGCAGAGAGCTGCTGACTGACAGTCACTAGCTCTCTATTCAGGATCCCTGAGAATTGAGCGATTGATGGTGTTTGATCGCTTGGTTCTCAGTGTTAGAGCCAGTGGGAGACAGATACAGCATCTGACAAATGCTGTACCCACCTAGGTATGATTCAGAATTTTTTTTCCCCCATACTTAATTTTTTTTTTAAATGCACATTCAGGCAAAGTGCACTTATTATTTTTGCCACTGTGTCCTGACCTAAATCACCCCACCCTTGCCTCCACAGATCTGTACTTACCGAGATTCGTTGCCTGTGGGATTGTTTACATCCCGCTCTGCAGGACTTCCTCTGCTGGCCGCACCTATTCATTACCTTCATATAGACTTTTCTGGGGCTTTTAACCCAGCCTGGAGACACACAGGGGGAGGAAGAGGAAGACCTGCGTCGCTGAATGTAAACAATCCCAAAAGTACATGGGTGACAAATCTCAGTAAGTACGGATCCTTAGAGGGCAAAAGTTGGGAAGGTTTAGGTCAGGCCATAGGTCCAAAAGAATAAAGCATGCCAGGCATTATGCAATTCTCTTTTCCTTCAAATAAGGCACTATGTATTACATTTACAATACAATGGTACTATTGGGTCTGGTGACAGGGTATATATATTTCATGCACCAAATCAAAGAATATAAATCTTTTCTTGCAATATTGTCCAGGATGGACATTCAGTATGTAACAGGGAAAAAAATCATAGACAGAAACTTTACCCTGGGAATGAGTTTATGCACATTTAGGGTATGTGTTGTTATAAATATACATAGTGTTGTTTGGTTAATAGAAACCATTCTGTAGGTAAACAATTCTAGAGCAGCAGCACTAAGTGCAAAGTTCATAGAACATCTCAGATTGATGTATGCTGTGTTATTTTGGATACTGACAAATGCTGTTGCCAAGATCTTTTTCCATCAGTGGCTCAGCAAATCCCAAGCATGTACAATAGTAACACATTCAAATAGAGCATGAAAACATTGCCTACAAACCATATTTTTGGTGATATATATATATATATATATATATTATATACAGTACAGACCAAAAGTTTGGACACTCATTCAAAGAGTTTTCTTTATTTTCATGACTATGAAAATTGTAGATTCACACTGAAGGCATCAAAACTATGAATTAACACATGTGGAATTATATACATAACAAAAAAGTGTGAAACAACTGAAAATGTCATAGTCTAGGTTCTTCAAAGTAGCCACCTTTTGCTTTGATTACTGCTTTGCACACTCTTGGCATTCTTTTGATGAGCTTCAAGAGGTAGTCACCTGAAATTGTCTTCCAACAGTCTTGAAGGAGTTCCCAGAGATGCTTAGCACTTGTTGGCCCTTTTGCCTTCACTCTGCGGTCCAGCTCACCCCAAACCATCTCGATTGGGTTCAGGTCCGGTGACTGTGGAGGCCAGGTCATCTGGCGCAGCACCCCATCACTCTCCTTCTTGGTCAAATAGCCCTTACACAGCCTGGAGGTGTGTTTGGGGTCATTGTCCTGATGAAAAATAAATGATGGTCCAACTAAACACAAACCGGATGGAATAGCATGCCGCTGCAAGATGCTGTGGTAGCCATGCTGGTTCAGTATGCCTTCAATTTTGAATAAATCCCCAACAGTGTCACCAGCAAAGCACCCCCACACCATCACACCTCCTCCTCCATGCTTCGTGGTGGGAACCAGGCATGTAGAGTCCATCCGTTCACCTTTTCTGCGTCGCACAAAGACACGGTGGTTGGAACCAAAGATCTCAAATTTGGACTCATCAGACCAAAGCACAGATTTCCACTGGTCTAATGTCCATTCCTTGTGTTCTTTAGCCCAAACAAGTCTCTTCTGCTTGTTGCCTTTCTTTAGCAGTGGTTTCCTAGCAGATATTCTACCATGAAGGCCTGATGCACACAGTCTCCTCTTAACAGTTGTAGAGATGTGTCTGCTGCTAGAACTCTGTGTGCCATTGAACTGGTCTCTAATCTGAGCTGCTGTTAACCTGCGATTTCTGAGGCTGGTGACTTGGATTAACTTATCTTCCGCAGCAGAAATGACTCTTGGTCTTCCTTTCCTGGGATGTGAGCCAGTTTCTTTGTAGCGCTTGATGGTTTTTGTGACTGCACTTGGGGACACTTTCAACGTTTTCCCAATTTTTCGGACTGACTGACCTTTATTTCTTAAAGTAATGATGGCCACTCATTTTTCTGTACTTAGCTGCTTTTTTCTTGCCGTAATACAAATTCTAACAGTCTATTCAGTAGGACTATTAGCTGTGTATCCACCTGACTTCTGCACAACACAACTGATGGTCCCAACCCCATTTATAAGGCAAGAAATCACACTTATTAAACCTGACAGGGCACACCTGTGAAGTGAAAACCATTTCAGATGACTACCTCTTGAAGCTCATCAAGAGAATGCCAAGAGTGTACAAAGCAGTAATCAAAGCAAAAGGTGGCTATTTGAAGAACCTAGAATATGACACATTTTCAGTTGTTTCACACTTTTTTGTTATGTATATAATTCCACATGTGTTAATTCATGGTTTTAATACCTTCAATGTGACTCTACAATTTTCGTAGTCATGAAAATAAAGAAAACTCTTTGAATGAGAAGGTGTGTCCAAACCTTTGGTCTGTACTGTGTATGTATATGTATGTATGTGTGTGTGTGTATGTATGTATGTATGTATATATATATATATATATATATATATATATATATATATATATTGCTGGGCTGCAAAATGAACAACAATTGCACACTTTTTCATGTGCTTTTAGTATATGGATTTCTTTCTATTGTCTTCTTTTTTTTTTTTTTTTTTGCAGGATTGCAATGTATTTACTGAATGCTCAGATTTCAAGCATTGAACCCCAACTTTTAAAATTATATTGACAAGTTAAGTTAAATTTGAACACCAGGTATGATCTTAATTGCGTAGTTATGTTGGTCCAGCATATACCAATGTAGGTATGCATATCCCAGGACCACTGTGGAAGCTGCCAAAGGCATTCTCTGGTTGTGGTGGACATTGTGACATCACTGTCTCTTCTCTCTAACTCATCCAGTCAGAAAACACCTTGTATTTATTGTCGCTGACTAATACTGTGATTGTCGGCTTCCACAGCAGTCCCTCAGGTATGGGATCTGCATACTTACATTGGTCCATGCAATTAAAGTGGTTCTAAAGGCAGAGGGTTTTTTTTATCTTAATGCATTCTATGAGCAGCAGCCCCCTAATACTTACCTGAGCCCCATCTAGATCCAGTGATGTTGCACGAGAATCTCAGCTGTCCAGGACTCTCCCTTTTCATTAGCTGAAACAGCAGCGAGGTCCATTGGCTCTTGCTGCTGTCAATCAAAGTCAATGAGCTAGTAAGGAGAGAGAGGGGGCCGAGCCACAATACAGAGTACCGTCTCTGGTGCAGCTTGCTATGGGAGCACTTGGCAGGAGGTAGAGACCAGGAGCGCCGGCGAGGGACCTAAGAGGAGGATCTGAGCGGCTTCGTGCAAAACCACTGCACAGAGCAGGTAAGTATGACATGTTTGTAATTAAAAAAAAAAAAAAAAGAAAACAAGACTTTAATATCATACTTGGAGCTCAGTTTAAAGGTTATAAGGTTTATTTTTATTAATATTAAGTAAGGCCTAACAATTAACTTCTTTTATGGTCTCTTAACCACTTCAACCCCGGAAGGATTTCCCACTTTAGGACCAGAGCACTTTTTGCGATTCCGCACTGCGTCACTTTAACTGACAATTGCGCGGTCGTGCGACGTTGTACCCAAACTAAATTGAAGTAATTTTTTTCTCTTTCATTCATTGAGGAATGCAGCCTCTTTTCTCCTATCGTTCTCTGACAGACGCATCTCTCCATTACGTGTGGGGTTTATGCTGGTCTCACTAGGAGTTAACTAGGCAGGGAAAAGCAACAGCTGGCCCCTCCCATGGGGGTCGTCCTCTCTTCCCACATAAACCACCTCATAGCATAGCTCATCATTAATGAAGATATTGTGCTTCCTCCATTGTGCTCTCGTCCGTCACACTCAAAAGAGATTGAGTTGCATACTTTGGACGTAGTGAGGACCTTACGAGTGTACTTGGCTACTACAGCTTCTTTTTGAAAAGCTGATGCCTTGTTTGGCTGTCAGAGGGTCCGCGCACAGGGTTGGCGGCCTCATTGGCTACGATTTCTCGTTGGATCAGACAGTCCGTGACCCATGCGTATTCTGTTCGGGGCAAGGTTCCCCCTTTTCCGGTCACGGCTCATTCTACCCGGGCTGTTAGCACTTCCTGGGTTCTCAGGCACCAGGTCTCGGTGTCGCAGGTGTGCAAGGCGGCCATTTGGGCCTCGGTTCATACTTTCACTAAGTTTTATAAGTTGATGTGCTAGCATCTTCGGATGCTGCTTTTGGCCGCAAAATTTTGCAGGTGGCAGTGTAGGCGCGCCTGGCGCCTCCTTAGAGGTTCTGTTGGGTACTGTTGTTAGCGTTTACCCACCCCTCTTTTTTGACACAGCTTGGGGACATCCCCACATGTAATGGAGAGCTGCGTCTGTCAGTGAACGATAGGAGAAAAATGGATTTTATTAAAACTTACCGTAAAATCCTTTTCTTCGAGTTCACTGACAGACGCAGCACACACCTCCCTGTGCTCTGTTCTTGTACGACTTGTTTACGAACTGAAGAGCTATGCTATGAGGTGGTTTATGTGGGGAGAGAGGACGGCCCCCATGGGAGGGGCCAGCTGTTTCTTTTCCCTGCCTAGTTAACTCCTAGTGAGACCAGCATAAACTCCACACGTAATGGAGAGCTGCGTCTGTCAGTGAACTCGGAGAAAAGGATTTTACGGTAAGTTTTAATAAAATCCCTTTTTCTCCTACGTTCACTGACAGACGCAGCTCTTCATGACTTTGTGGGGTTTTATGTTCGTCTTACCAGGAGTTAACTAAGCAGGGAAAAGAAATCAGCTGGCCCCTCCCCTGGGGGCCGTCCTCTTTTCCTACATTAAAACCCCCCTCCCAGAGGAGCTCTCCAGTTTCAATGCCTAGTTTGCAAGGAGTTGACCTGGCTTCCCTATAGGGAACTGC
>BLSH010306301.1:576211-593858 GCA_018402905.1 Glandirana rugosa
GGTGGATGAACTAACGTAAGAAGTAGTCTTCAGAACCCTTTTTTTCTTTTTTTTTGTCCCATAGCGTCTAGGGTCGTCCCTCGGTCCAGGATGAGGAAAGTGATCCGTCTTTTTTGACAACGACTCGTCCCGTTCTCCCCAATACGGTTCACTCCTACTCCTGGTAAGACGAACATAAAACCCCACAAAGTCATGAAGAGCTGCGTCTGTCAGTGAACTCGGAGAAAAGGATTTTACGGTAAGTTTTAATAAAATCCCTTTATTCTTGACATGTGGGGTTTATGCACCTTTCACTAGGAGTGGACTAGGCAGAACGTAGTTCAGCTAAAAGCAGACACAGCCCCTCCCAAGGGGCAGTCCTCACTTGGCATAACCCCTCTTGCCCTGCTCAGCAACAGTTTTTTCTGCCTAGTGAAAGGAGTAGGACCTGGCTCCCTGCTGGGATCTGCGATACCCTGTTTTTTTTTCTTTTTTTCCCAAGACTTCTGATGAAGAATGCAATCAAGTAGGTGGCTGGGTGACAGTCTGGATATCCTAGATCCAGGGAGTCTCCCCAGCGCGGCCGACGGATGCGAGCCGACCCTTAGCTGTACGCGGGGTCGGCAGCGTTGGGCCCCATTTCGTGCGGGTGGCCGGCGGGTTAAATGTCCTGCCAGCACACCTAGGACCGGGGCTCTCATCACGGGTGTTGTGTGGCCGGCAGCTCCCCCTGAACCGGCGGGGTGGCAGGTCTGCCTCGGGTGGCTACCCACTACGCCCATCCAGAGTGGTGAGTACGCTTCCCAGGCGGGTGGTGGCCCCCTTCTAAGGGCATAGATGATCCTTCCTACCCCTTACTATTGCCCCCCCCTGGGCTGTAGTCTCCCCCTCCCTGGCTGCGTTTCCCCTGGGTGGACTGCGGGCGGTCGGTATGTCAGTACCGGGCCGCCATTTTCCTGTAGCAGGCCGCGTGTTGATCACGGCCACCATTTTGCGGTAGCCTGCCGCTTGTTTTGGCCTCTAGTCCACACAGCGGCCATCTTTGCATGGTCTGCCGCATCCTGGCCTCAGATTTGCTGGCTGGATGGGCGGTCCTGGATCTCGTGGCGCCGGGCCAGAAGAGCCATCCTACACATGGGGGACGCGGAGCAGCAGCAAAAGGGTGTTTACAGGCAGCTACAGCAGCGCTAGCAGCAGCACCCGGGGTCGGTGTGGTGAGTCCTCCTGGGAGCCTCTGGGGCCCTAGTGTGGCAGCTTGAGGGGTGGTGTGGGACGTGCGGTCCGGTCTGGCCGGTGGGTGTCTAACCGGGGTGCGGTGCAACAGCGGCTGAAGCACGTGCTTCCCAGCCAGGAATCTCCAGTGGGGTCTGGGAGCGCTGGGGCCTGTGGTTCCGCTGGACAAATTGACGACCATCCTGGAAAAATTCTTCTCCCGGGTGGAGCCGATCCGTGACCGCAGGGTGGCGAGAAAACGGCCACCCCCTCCCCCGTCCTCTGGTGAGGACTCTGAGCCTGGAGTTGTTGGAGGGCGAGCTCGCGGACCCCTCTGAGGATGAGCCCTCGGGGGCCACCGCAGGCCCGGCTGCATCACAGGGGGCGCCGTACGCTTTTGGGTCGCATAGGCCGGCCTTGACACCTAAGGTATTCCCTTATTTGTCGTACTTTATTGGATCAGTTTGTTTACAAGGAGTGGCAACAACCTCCAGGGTTCATTTGCCATGCCTAAACGTTTTTATGCGCGCTATCCCTTTGAGGATACCCTGTTGCAGAAGTGGAAGTCTCTGACGGTGGACCCGCCGGTGGCCCTTCTGAACAAGGCGACCACTATTCCGATGGAGGGCTCTCCATCCTTCAAGGACCCGGCCTATAGGAGGACTGAGGCGGTATCCAAGGCAATGTTCCTGGTCGCAGGGTCGGCCATAAGGCGCTGGTGGCACAGGCACTTACGGAATGGGCGGCCAATGTGCACCAGGCTTTGGTGACTCTCCAGGCGCCGCCGGAACCTGTGCAGATGGCGGACCAGCCAGTGATGTCGAGGGCCACATCACAGTACCTCTGTGATGCTGCCCTCGACATGGCTCCATTTGCTATAAAAGCTGTCCATGTTCACAGTCGTCATTAGACGTCTGGTGTGGCTTAGATGTTGGTCGGGGGACCAGGCATCAAAGAAGGGCCTGACAGACCTGCCGTTTGATGGTGGTTGTCTTTTTGGGGCTTCCCTGGATGAGATCATCAAGAACTACACTGGGGGGAAGAGTATGTTCCTCCCGGAACCTAGAAAGGGCAAGGAGCCCCGGCGTAGGGCGTGCCCTTCCTTTCCTGCTCAAGAGATTTTTTCGTGTGCCACGCGCCTCAAACAAGGTTTCTCAGCCCGCTAAGGCCTCCGTGGGTGGGGCCAGAAGCGTCCCTGGCAGCGTAAGGCCAAGAAGGTGGAGAAGTCCTCCTCTGCATGATGGGTGGTTCCCGCCCGTTCGGGTGGGGGGATGGCTCTTGTGGTTCGCGGACCGGTGGACCTCTCCCATCTCGGATATCTGGGTGCACAAGGCGGTTTTGTCCGGGTACAAGATAGAGTTCTGTACCCAGCCCCCGGACAGGTTCTTCGCCTCCAATCTGAAGCTTCTCCCAGGGCGACGGCAGGCCCTGTTTGGGGCCATGCAAGTCCTGCTCCATTAGGGGGTGATTGTTCCGGTCCCCTCTGCAGAACGTTTCCACGGTTTTTATTCAAATCTTTTTGTGGTTCCGAAAAAAAGATGGGGTCAGGCCTGTCTTGGACCTAAAGGCTCTCAACCTCTTTGTGAGGGTGCGGAAATTCAGAATGGGATCTGTCCACTCTGTGGGGGCGGCGCTTTTGTCAGGGAGACTTCTTGGCTTCCTTGGACATCAGGGACGCGTATCTGCATGTGCCCATATGTGCGCACCACCAGCGCTTTCTGCGCTTTGCGGTAGGGGATCTCCACTACCAGTTTGTGGCCCTTCCGTTCAGTCTGGCCTCGGCCCCGCGGGTCTTCACCAAGCTCCTAGCCCTAGTGCTGGCTCTGCTGCGGCAGAGGGGCATAGCAGTGGTGGCATATCTCGACAACCTCCTCCTGCGGGCGGAGTCGGCCTCAGCTTTGAGGGACAGTGTGGCCATCACCCTCAGTTTCCTGCGGAACTTCGGCTAGGTGATCAACCTTCTGAAGTCGGTACTGACTCCGTCATGCCAGTTGGAATATCTGGGCTTGGTCCAGGACACGGAGCGGGCGAAGGTGTTTCTCCCTGCCGCCAAGGTGTTGACGCTCCAAGTTGCGGTATGGGCCCTGCTGTCCCAGCGGTGGTCCTCTCTCAGATTTTGCATGAGGGTGTTGGGGCTGATGGTCTCCACCTTCGAGGCAGTTCCCTATGCCCAGAGTCACACCCGCAGCGGGCAATTCTGCTGCGGTGGGACAAGTCTCCGTTATCCCTGGATCAGGTGATCAGGTTGGATCACCGGACTCGAGGTTCCCTTGCCTGGTGGCTGCGGGCCCCCGGCCTTGGGGCTGGGGAAGTCGTTTCTACCCGTGGAATGGACGGTGGTCACGACAGATGCCAGCCTATCCGGCTGGGGGTGGGGGGGTCCTGGGGCTGTTGTCGACCCAAGGTCGCTGGTCCCCGAAGGAGTCCCGTCTCACGATCAATGTGCTGAAACTTCGAGCGATCAGGCTTTGCCTCTCCCAGTGGTTGGGGAGGTTGCATGGTCAGCCTGTTCGGGTCCAGTCAGACAACGCCACGGCGGTGGCTTACATGAATCATCAAGGCGGAACGAGGAGCGCGGCAGCGGCGTCAAAAGTAGCCCACATTCTGAGGTGGGCTTAGCTTCACGTACCGGCCATCTCCGCCGTTCACATTCGGGGCCAGAGGCTGGATCAGGGAGAGTGGTCCCTGCACCCGGAGGTGTTCCGCCAGATTTGTCAGTGGGGCACGCCAGGCGTGGACCTACTGGCATCCCGGCTCGATCGGAAGGTGCAGGCCTTCGTGAGCAGAATAAGGGATCCGTTGGCAGATGCTGCGGATGCCCTCGTGGCTCTGTGGTCTCGGTACCGACTGCTCTGTGCCTTCCCTCCACTTCCGCTGCTCCCGCACCTACTGCGCAGGATAGAGGCAGAAGGGATCCCTACCATTCTGGTAGCGCCAGTTTGGCCTCTGCGTCCTTGGTACGCCGGTGTGGTGCGGATGGTGGTGGATGTTCCCTGGCGGCTCCCGCTTCACGAGGACCTACTTTCACAGGGACCCATCTTGCACCCTGCTTTACCCTCGCTGGCTTTAATGGCCTGGCTATTGAGTCCCAGATGTTAAAAGATAGGGGACTCTCTGAGTCTGATTCCCACTATGCTCAAGGCGCGTAAGATCTATCACCGCACCTGGAAGGCTTACATTGCCTGGTGCGAGGCGGGGAGATGGAACCCCCGTTCTTTCTCAGTAGCTCGGATACTGGCCTTCCTTCAGCAAGGCCTAGATCACAAGTTGGCATTGAGCACGCTTAAGGGACAGATTTCTGCCCTGGTGATTCTTTTTCAGCGTCCGTTGGAGACGCATTCATTGATTTGTACTTTTGTCCAGGGGTTCGTCATGTCGCTCCCCAGGTACGGGCGCCTTGGAACCTTAATCTAGTCCTCTCGGTGCTTCAGAAGCTGCCTTTCGAAAATATCATGGAAATTTCCCTGCAGCTGCTTTTGCAGAAAGTGGCTTTTCTGGTGGCTATTACATCCTCTAGGCAGGTGACTGAGCTGGCGGCTCTGTCTTGTAGGTCTCTGTACTTGATCCTACATAGGGACAGGGCGGTTTTGCGCCCTTCTCCTTCTTTCTTACCGAAGGTGGTTTCTTCTTTTCACATCAATGAGGACATTGTCCTCCCTTCGCTATGTCCGCGCCCGTCTCATCCTAAGGAGGTTGCTTTGCACTCCCTGGATGTGGTTAGGGCTCTGCGGGTGTATCTGGCGGCCGCGGCCTCTTTTTGGAGGTCGGATGCGTTTTTTGTCGCGGTGGATGGTCCGTGCAAGGGCATGGTGGCCTCGTCGTCCACTATTTCCCATTGGATACGACAGACTGTGACCCGTGCGTATGCTGTTAAGGGCCATGAGCCCCCCTTTCCGGTCACGGCTCACTCTACCAGGGCGATTAGTACTTCCTGGGCTTTGCGACATCAGGCATCGGTTTCTCAGGTGTGTAAGGCGGCCACTTGGACCTCGGTGCACACTTTTTCCAAATTTTACAAAGTTGATGTTGCAGCGTCCTCTTCTGTTGGGTACTGCTGTTGTTGCCCACCCCTAATTGTGACACTGCTTTGGGACATCCCCACATGTCAAGAATAAGAGGCTGCGTGCGTCAATGAACGAAAAATCCTTTTCTCTGAGTTCATTGACGGACGCAGCACCCACCCCTCTTTGAGTTTGAACTGCTTGTTACAAACTGAGTTGCTGAGCAGGGCAGGAGGTGTTGTGCCAAGTGAGGATTGCCCCCTGGGAGGGGCTGTGTCTGCTTTTAGCTGAACTACATTCTGCCTAGTCCACTCCTAGTGAAAGGTGCATAAACCCCACATGTCAAGAATAAGAGGCTGTGTCTGTCAATGAACCCAGAGAAAAGGATTTTATGGTAAGTCAAAAAATCCTATTTTTCCCCACAAATAGAGCTTTCTTTTGGTGGTATTTGATCAGCTGTACATCACTTCTGATTACCGCTATAAACAAAAAAGAGCAACAATTTTGAAAAAAAAAACAACAATTTTTTTACTTTTGCTATAATACATATCCAAAAAAAATATATTTAAAAGACCGCAAATTTATTCATTAGTTTTGGCCGATATATATACTTCCTCATATTTGTGGTTACAAAAAAATTGCAATCTGCGTATATTGATTGGTTTGCACAAAAGTTTCTGTGTTTACAAACCATGAGAATTAATTTATGGCACTTTTACTTTTATTTTTTTTACTAGTAATGGCGGTGATCCGTGATTTTTATCGGGACTGCGATATTGCGTCAGACAGATGGGACATTTTTGACACTTTTTTTTGGGACCATTGACACTTTATACAGCAATCAGATCTAAAAATAGCCACAGATTACTGTATAAATGTCATTGGTAGGGAAAGGGCTAACCTGCAGGGGGCAATCAAGGGGTTTACTGTGTTCCCTAGCCGTGTTCTAACTGTGTGGGAGCTGGGCTGGCAGGGGCATGACAGATCTAACTGATCCTGAATACCAGGATCAGTAGATCTCTGTCATGCCCACTGACAGAACAGGGAACCGCGTAACGCGAATCACCAAATTGGCAATTCCCGGTTCCTCCTCTGCAGTAGGCGATCGCGAGTCACCGGCGGACATTGAGTCCGCCCGACCCAACGGTGATTCGCGTTACGCTGCCACTTTGCAGCAGTAAATGTACGCAAGCCGGTGGTTAATCCCTTAAAGTACAACTAAACGTAACATACATATTTTAGTAAATGCCATCAAAGTATGTACATAAATTAGCCCTACTTTTAAATGGTGCTAGTTCAGGGCAGGACTGATTTGAATGTACAATAATATATGTGTAAAGTGCTAAGTAATTTGACGGTGCTATAGAAGTACCAGTTATAATAATAATAATAATAATCCATGATGAAAAAGTGCACGCAAAGATGTAAATCCAGCCTAAAGGAAATGTGTTGAGAAAAATATAGGGGATGAACTGCTCAAAATTCTATTCGTCTGGCTGTCTCTGCTTTCATTACTTTGTAATCCGAAACAAGCATGCAGATCAAAAATTAAGTGAACCCAGAGTTCCTCATCTGTATACTTGTTCAGGGTCCATGCCTCAAAGTTTTAACACCATTGGATCAGCATACCAGCCAGCAAATTGTCACTTTTAGAAGGCAAGTTTAACAATGAAAGTCTACTTGTTCTTTGATTACCCTGTGTAAAGCCTTGTACACATGCTTAGATTTTTGGACAACCGAACATCCGTTTTTTTTTTTTTTTGTTGGATGCTAGTTTCATGTCGAAAGTGAATAGGTTACTAACACTACGAAAATTCTCGTACGACCAAATTCAACGCCAGAAGTGACGTAATGTGTTGAATAGCTTTGTATGCATTTTTTCGTTTCTGAGCATGCGTATTCTTGCTCTTAAAATTTTTTTTGGACGAAAACCATCCTAGTTAAACAAAAATCGGATGTTGTGCTCATATCTGGCAAAGATTTTATAGTCTGCACATCCAGCTTTTGTCGTCCGAAAAATCTGAATTTGCTGTCGAAAGCACCATACAGGCAGTCCCCGACTTACGAACATCCGAGTAAAGAATGACTCCTTACGAACGGGGGTGGTGTGACTTCACTGCTGGCTGCTTGCACTCCACACTGGTCTCGGATATGGCCAAGCAACACCAGAAATATCCCACAGTGCTGCATAGCATAGCCACGAGAGCCCCAATTAGCACAACTGCACATATAGCAGTGCCCGGGAACATCCCACATCACTCACAGGTTGAAGTTACACTTAGAAATGTACAGTTCTGACTTACAAACAAATTTGATTTAAGAACGAACCTACAGTCCATAACCCGTTCGTAACTCGGGGACTGCCTGTACTAACGATCCGAAAATCGGCAGATCTGTCAAAGTATGAAAATTCCCGTACGAGTTTCACATTATGTGTGCGGGCTTTTAATATATGCAAAGACATCAAATGCATTGTTTTTTTTTTTTCTTATTTTTGAGTAGAATAGGGAAGTATTAACCACTTTCTCCCTGGTGGACGTCATATGATGTCCTTGACATTGAGTGAAGATACCTGGATGATACTTGCAGCTACAGGCTTCATCCAGATATGTTTTTTTTTTCTTTTTTTCAGCCGGTGATTCCCCTCTGTAGTAAAAATCCATCCTAGCGGCTGTTTAGCAGCTGGATTGCTTTTACAGGCAGCGCCCCCCGCGCCGCCACCTTCTGTGCCTCTCCCGGCCCTCCCATGTGATCAAGGAGCCAAAGATCCCATCCGCCACCGGTTAATTACGTTCCTTGTAATAGGAATACAAATGATAAAAAATGAAAGGGTAAGTGTAAAAATTATGATTTCTCCTACGTTCACTGACAGACGCAGCTCTTCATGACAAGTTGGGTTTATGCTTGTCCCACTAGGAGTTAACTAGGCAGGGAAAAGAACAGCTGGCCCCTCCCATGGGGCCGTCCTCTCTTCCCACATAAACCCTCGCATAGAATAGCTCTTCAGTTTCAATGCCTAGTTTGCATGGAGTTGACCTGGCTTCCCTTTAGGGGAAATGCGGTCCTGTTTGTGACCGTTTTTTCTTTATTTTACTTTTATTTTATTTGACTGCTATCAAGAAGCCGGCCGGGGCATAGAGAGTCCATGGGCTCTGTACGTTCCCCAACCTGGCCAATCGATGCGAGCCAGTCCCGCGGTATGGGGACCGGCCGCATCGACCCCCACCTACGCCCAGCCCCGTATGCGATTCGGATAGGGCAATTTTTTTTTTCTCTAGCCTGCAGCATACCGTCCAGGCAGGGGCAGAAGGTCTGCGACTGGGTGGCTACCCACTGCGCTCGTCAAGAGTGGTGAGTGAGCGTTCGTTCCTTTCCCCCCCCCTTTCAGGGACCGACGACCCTAAAAAAAAAAAAAAAAAAAAAAATGCTTCTCTTCCGTTCACTGACAGACGCAGCCTTCTTATGACACATGGGTTATGCTCATCCTACTAGGAGTAGCCTAGGCAAAACAAACAAAAGTGTAGGTTGGCCCCTCCCAGGGGGCCGTCCTCACCTTAGCATATAATCCCCCTGCTCTGTACAGCACATCAGTTTTTATTTGCCTAGTGCAAGGAGTAGACCTGGTTCCCTATGGGAGCAGCGGTCTCCTGAAGATTCATCTAAGGAAGACTGCTATCAAGAAGCTGGCTGGTGGTATAGAGGATATCTCGAATCCTAATCTTTCCCCAGTCCGGCCAACACTATGCTTAGGGGGGCCCACCGCATAGCGCCCATTCCGTGCGGGCGGCCAGTGGCTAAAACCCACTAGAGCCCAGTGACTGGTTCACCTGTCCAGTGGCCTGTCCAGCAGCATGCCTTCTTGCGGGGAGGTAGGTCTGCTCCGGGTGGCTACCCGCTGCGCCTGTCGGATTGGTGAGTGAACCCCTCTTCCGCCCTAGAGGCATGGAGAGTGGGCACCTGGGCAACTCTGTGGTGGTCAGCCGGTGGGGGTCTGTTAGAGGCCTTCCCCCCCACTCCCCCTCAATCCCCCGCAGGCACCTTTGCACTAACCGTTTGAATCTGCACCGACCGTCCGGAGCAATGTGTTAGGTGGGTTGACGCCATTGGATTTTGGAGCACCTGCAGTTACCGACCACACGTGTGTAATGGCAGCGTCCATTGTTTGAAAACCATGTGGTTTCCAGCCTGCTCTCTGGCGGCCTCCAGTGGTCGATTGGGAGAACTGCAGTCCTTGTGCAGGAAGTCCTTAAAAATGGGTGTGGGCTTCCGGTTTTTGCTTGGACAGCATGGCTGACACACAGTAACAAGCTCCTGACATGCAGCAGTTCGTGGGCATTGCTCTTCGGTTGGAGTGCTGAGGCATCAAACAGCAAGTATAGCTGGCTCTTCCTGGGTGCTGGTAGCGGTGGGTATAATCCGCCCGGGTCTCCCTGGCTGATTGGTGGGGTAGAGGTGGTGGTTACACAGCGGGGGTGCCAGGCTGAGATGTCAGAGGCCGGCAATTCTATGGCAGGGGTACCTGCAGATCTACAGTCCACCCCAGGAGCATTTGTGTCCTTGGAACAGCTGAGGGCGGTGTTTAGGGAGTTCCTCCCCCGGGCAGGGGTGCCCGTTCCAAGGGGCCCCCAGAAGTGCCCACCCCCCCCTCTTTCCTCAGGGGAGGATTCAGATCTAGAAAGCGCTTCAGTGGTCACACCTGTGGATCTTTCAGAGGGCGAGCCGCCCTCAGAGGGCGAAGAGGATCAGGAGGCTCCTAGTTCGCGGGATAAAGCGATAGTGGAAGCACTGATCACTGATATTCGCGACTCTATGCGACTGGACCAAACAGAGGAGTCGCATGAGTCCGCATATGTTTGTGGACCGCTTAGACCTCCTAGGTCTCCTAGGGCTTACCCTTATGATCGGGTGTTTGAACAGGCAGTGTTCAAGGAATGGCGTAAGCCACCAAGTTCCTTGCCTTTGCCTAAAAGCTTTCCTGTTCGCTACCCCTTTGAGGAAAGAGATGGGCTTCCCCAGTGGTGGACTCTGCCGTGGCTCGTGTGAATAAGGCAACCACCATCCCCTTGGAGGGGTCGCCATCCTTTAAAGAGGTGGCCGATCGCCGCACAGAGACAGTGTCTAAAGCACTATTCTTGTTGGCTGGGTCAGCCATGCGGCCAGTGCTAGCAACTGCTATGGCGGCACAGTCTCTTCGTGAGCATGCTGCCGCACTGCGAACTAGTTTGTCTGGTGAATTTGCACAGGCTGAAGTACAGCGAGTGCAACATTTGCAAGAGGGTCTCCGCTACATATGCCATGCTGCTTTGGATCTTCTCCCCATATTGTCAAAAATGTCTGTTTTTTCAATTGTTATCAGGCGGGTGCTGTGGCTCCGCTCTTGGTCGGGCGACCAGGCTTCAAAAAAAGCTCTGGCGGATCTTCCCTTTCAGGGAGGGCGCCTGTTTGGCCCACAGTTGGATAAAATTATTAAGGATTTCACGGGAGGAAAGAGTACTTTCCCTCCAGAGCCGAAGCGACGAGATCTTAGTCATAGGCAGGGTCCTGTCTCTGCTGGTCAGAACAAGTTTTTTCGGGCACCCGGCCCAGCGGGCAAGGCCGGGAAGGCGTTCACGGGCCACAGCAAGAGGCCCTGGCAGCGTAAGTCCGAAAAAGCGGAGGACAAGTCTGCCTCTGCATGATGGGTTGCCCCCACCCGCCTCACGGGTAGGGGGCCGGTTTCTGGGGGTTGCAAGCAGCTCTATGCCCCCAGAAAAGCCCTTCCCCTCAAACTTGGGGCTCCCGCTGGAGCGTCGGGGGGCGCTTCTAGGCGCCGATCAGGCGCTCAGCAGTCAGAAGTCATCAGTAACGCTGGCTTGCCGGCTGGAGTACCTGGGTCTGTTTCCGGACACGGTACAGACAGGGGTGTTCCTAACACCGAGCAAGCGTCTTCAGGCTGGGCGAACCCTGTGATCGCACCAGTGGTTCTCCTAACGGTTCTGTATACGGGTGTTGGGGCTCAGGGTGTCGACTTGCGAAGCGATACCTTACACCCAGAACACTCGGCTCCTGCGAGAGGCAATGTTGTCGCGGTGGGACAAATCTCCGCTATCCCTGAACAGGCCGATCAGGTCGGAGTGTCAGTCCCGGGAACCCTTGGTTTGGGGGATTCACGTTCAGGCCCTAAAGGGGGGGAGAAGTTGTCCTCCCCTCAATTGGTCGATGTAGGTACCGCAACTGAGAGCGAGCAGGCTTTACCTGTCCCGTTGGACAGTGAGGCTGCGCCGCCCGGTTCTGGTTCAGTCGGTCAATGCCACGGAGGTGGCGTAGGTAAACCATTAGGGCGGAACAAGACACACAGCAACAGCCGCGGACGCGGCTCTGATCCTTCCGGGGGCAGTGCTTCACAGGCCTCGGGGTCAGTATCGGTTGCTGTACATTTTTCCTCCTCTAACCAGGTATTGAGGGAGAGGGGTGTCTCTGACTCCGTAATCCCTACTATGATAAAAGCACGCAAGAGTTCCTCACGTAAGAATTCTCATAGGACCTGGAAGGCCTATATTACCTGGTGCGAGGCAGGGGGTTGGAACCCCTGCTCTTATAGAGTATCCAGAGTACTGTCATTTTTACAGCAAGGATTGGACAAGAACCTGGCGTTAAATACAGGGCAGAGTTCGGCCCTGGTGGTTCTTTGTCAACGGCCCTTGGTGTCTCATTCATTGATCCGTACATTTGTACAGGGGGTACGTCATGTGGTTCCTCGGATACGGTCGCCTTTGGCACCGTGGGATTTGAATCTGGTGCTTTCTGTGTTGCAGAAGCCACCATATGAAAGAATTAGGGACATTCCCTTACAGTTGTCGCAGAAGGTGGCATTTCTGGTGGCTATCACATCCGCCAGGCGGGTGTCGGAGTTAGCTGCATTATCCTGCAGGTCACCTTACTTGGTCCTCCATAAGGACAAGGCAGTTCTGCGGCCTTCCCCTTCGTCTCTTCCGAAGGTGGTTTCTTCCTTTCATTTAAATGGAGGATTATGTTCTCCCCTCATTGTGCCCGCACCCGTCACATCCCAAAGAAGTTGAGCTGCATTCTTTGGATGTGGTGAGGGCCTTGTGGGTTTATTTAAGTTCTACAGCTTCCTTTCGGAAGTCTGATTCTTTATTTTTGCTGACGGAAGGGTCACGCAAAGCTATGGCGGCCTCGTCAGCTACCGTATCTCGTTGGATACGGAAGACTGTGACTCATGCATATGAGATTCGGGGTAAGGTTCCCCCGTTCCCAGTCACGGCTCATTCCACCAGGGCAGTTAGTACTTCCTGGGCGTTTAGACACTAGGCTTCGGTGTCTCAGGTGTGCAAGGCAGCTGCTTGGGCCTCAGTGCACACGTTTACTAAGTTTTACAAAATTGATGGTTCGGCATCCTCGGATGCTGCTTTTGGCCACAAGGTGTTGCAAGCGGCAGTATAGGCGCGGTTAGCACCGCCTGAGAGGGCGTTTTTCTGTTGGGTACAGTTGTTATGATTTGCCCACCCCTCTTGATTGGCACAGCTTTGGGATGTCCCCATGTGTCATAAGAAGGCTGCGTCAGTGAACGGAAGAGAAAAAGGGATTTTTTGTATAACTTACCGTAAAATCCTTTTCTCTGACAGACGCCGCACCCACCCCTCTGCGTTGGTTTTGTACGGCTTGTTACAAACTGATGTGCTGTACAGAGCAGGGGGATTATATGCTAAGGTGAGGACGGCCCCCTGGGAGGGGCCAACCTACACTTTGGTTTGTTTTGCCTAGGCTACTCCTAGTAGGATGAGCATAACCCCATGTGGCATAAGAAGGCTGCGTCTGTCAGTGAACTCAGAGAAAAGGATTTTACGGTAAGTTATACAAAAAATCCCTTTTTTCAGGGTAGCCGCTGGCAGGGGCGCGTGGAGCTCCTTTTCACACCCCCCTCCCTCCCCGCACCACACCCGATCGTCTGGCGCCGTTCGTTTTATTTTTCTCCGCCATGCGGCGATCGGCCGCCATTTTGCGGCAGCCGCGTACATGCTGGGCCTATGGGGCTTTCCCTATAGTGCTCAGAGCGGCCGTTTGCGGTACTGCACATTCCTGTAGATGGGTTTCGGCTGCGCGTGAAAAATCGCTGGTTTCCGCCATTATCGCTGGCATTCGCACTACACTGCGATTGAGCCAGGATGGCGAATCGCAGACTTCTGCGTATGTGTGTGGGTCCTCCAGGCCCCCTAGGGCCCCCAAGTCTTACCCCTACGATCAACTTTTTGATCATTTTATTTATCGTGAATGGCAACGTCCGCAGCATTCTTTTTCGCTGTCAAAGCGGTTCGCTGCTCGCTATCCCTTTGAGGAAAGATTTTTGAAAAAATGTGAGTCGCCAGTGGTGGACCCACAGATAGCTCGCCTTAATAAGGCGACGACCATTCCTCTGGAAGGGGCTCCTTCCTTCAAGGATCCCGCTGACAGAAAGACAGAGGCGCTGTTAAAGTCGCTTTCCTGGTGGCAGCTTCTGCTCTGCGGCCAGCCATGGCGGCGCAACATCTGTCTGAACGTATGGCGGAGCTCCTGAATGATATGGAATGCGGCCGCCTGATGGATGCGCCACAGAGGGTTTAGTTTTTGCTCCAAGGTTTCAAGTACCTTTGTGATGCGGGTGTCGATTTACTGCCTATGTTATCCAGAATAGCGGTGTTTGCCGTTATCCTCAGACGGATACTTTGGTTGCGTTCTTGGTCCGGTGACCATGCTTTCAAAAAAGGTCTTGCTGACCTTCCCTTTCAGGGTGGACGTCTATTTGGTCCACGTTTGGATGAGATCATTAAGGATTTCACGGGAGGTAAGAGTACTTTCCTCCCGGAGGCGTGAATTTCGCCATAGACAGGGGCCTCCCCCCTCGGGTCAGAAGAGGTTTTTTCACGCCCCAGGCACAACAGGTAAAGGGACCCGTCCCGGTAAGGTCGCTGCGGGGGCCAGAAAACAGCAATGGCAGCGCAAATCCGAAAAGGCGGAGGACAAGCCCTCCTCAGCCTGATCGGTTGCCCCCACCCGGTCTTCGGGTGGGGGATGTCTTCTGGGATTCGCAGACCGGTGGCTTGCTCACATTCCCGACCGTTGGGTCCGGGAAGTGGTGTCCACCGGGTACAGGATAGAGTTCAACACTCTACTCCCAGACAGGTTCTTCCCATCAAACTTAGGGCTACAGCAGACACGCCGTGAGGCCCTCTTCGGGGCTGTTCAAGCACTCTCGGACCAAGGGGTGATCGTGCCAGTGCCTCCAGCGGAGAGGTTTCAATGTTTTTACTCAAATCTGTTCGTGGTCCCCAAGAAAGGGGGGGGGGTGTTCGGCCAGTTCTGGACCTGAAGGCCCTGAACCGATATGTCAGAACGTGGAAATTCCGGATGGAATCTATTCGCTCGGTTGTGGCCGCCCTCCATCAGGGGGAATTTCTGGCGTCTCTGGACATCAGGGATGCGTACCTCCATGTACCTATCTGTCCACAGCATCAGCGTTTCCTTCGCTTTGCAGTGACAGATCTTCATTATCAATTTCTGACACTCCCTTTCGGTCTGGCCTCGGCCCCTCGAGTGTTCACAAAACTGCTAGCTCCGGTATTGGCGTTGCTGCGACAGAGAGGCATTGCGGTAGTAGCCTACCTAGACGACCTGCTCCTGCGAGCGGAGTCCGCTTCGGCTCTGAAGGAAAATGTGAGAATCACATTGACCTCGCTGCAGGACTTCGGCTGGTTGCTCAACCTGCAGAAGTCGACGGTGTCTCCATCCCGTCGCCTGGATTATCTGGGTCTGATTCTGGACACAGAACAGGCGAAGGTTTTCTGTCGCACAGACGATCTTCATTACGTTTCTGTATGCGGGTGCTGGGACTCATGGTCTCGACTTTCGAGGCAATAACATGCGCCCAGAGTCACACTCGTCTCCTTCAGTAAGCAATCCTGGCTCGGTGGGACAGGTCCCCTCGGTCTCTGTACCTTCTCATCCGTCTGAGCTCCCAGACCAGGGCGTCTCTGAGCTGGTGGCTTCGGGACTCGGCGTTGATTCAGGGGAAGTCGTTCCTGCCCCTTCAGTGGGTGATCATCACCACGGATGCCAGTCTTTCAGGCTGGAGCGGGATCCTGGGGTGGCTGTCTGCCCAGGGCCATTGGTCGGCACAGGAGGCTCGGCTACCCATCAGTGTGCTGGAACTGAGAGCAATCAGATTGTGCCTATCTCACTGGACAGTGAGGTTGCAGGGTCGTCCAATACGGATCCAATCGGACAATGCCACGGCTGTGGCATATGTGAACCATCAGGGCGGCACAAGGAGTCCAGCAGCTTCGGCGGAGGCAGCTCTGATACTGCGCTGGGCGGAACGTCATGTTCCGGCAATCTCCGCCATTTACATTCCAGGTGTAGAAAACTGTTAGGCGGACTTTCTCAGTTGCCAGACGCTGGACAAGGGAGAGTGGTCTCTCCACCCGGAGGTGTTCAACCAGATTTGCCGTAGATGGGGGACACCAGACGTGGATCTCATGGCGTCTCGGTTCAATCACAAGGTGAAGACCTTTTTGTCCAGAATGAAGGATCCGTTGGCAGTGGCCCCCTGGGGCCACTACCGCCTTCTGTACGCCTTCCCTCCGATAAAACTTTTACCGCGATTGATGCAGAGGGAATACCAATAATCCTGGTGGCTCCAGATTGGCCTCGGCGCACTTGGTACGCCAACGTGGTGCAAATGGTGGCAGATGCCCCTTGGCGGCTCCCGCTGCAAGAAGATCTTCTGTCTCAGGGGCCCATCTTGCACCCTGCTTTACCCTCGCTGGCTTTGACGGCGTGGCTATTGAGTCCCAGGTGCTAAGAGACAGGGGAGTCGCTGACTCTGTGATTCCTACCTTGTTGAAGGCTCGCAAGTGTACTTCTCGCAAGATTTACCACCGCACCTGGAAGGCTTATATAGCTTGGTGCGAGGCGGAGGGTCATAACCCTCGCTCTTATGTGGTGTCCAGGGTCCTGACTTTTTTTGCAGCAAGGCCTGAACAAAAAACTGGCTTTGAGTACTCTCAAGGGCCAGATATCGGCCCTAGCGATTCTTTTTCAGAGACCCTTGGCTTCGCACTTGTTGATTCGTACTTTTGTACAAGCTGTGCGACATGTGGCGCCTCGGGTGAAGACCCCGATGGCCCCGTGGGATCTGAATTTGGTGCTTTCTGTACTTCAGAAACAGCCCTATGAAAAAATCAGGGAGATTTCCTTACAACTGCTGTCGCAGAAGGTGGCTTTTTTGGTAGCCATCACTTCCGCCAGACGGATGTCTCAGTTTGCAGCACTGTCGTGCAAGTCTCCTTTCCTAGTCCTTCACAAGGGCAAGGTGGTCTTGCGACCCTCTCCTTCATTTCTTCCGAAGGTGGTTTCATATTAACGAAGATATTGTTCTTCCTTCCTTGTGCCCACGTCCATCGCACCCAAAGGAAATTTAGTTGCATACTTTGGACGTAGAGAGGGCATTACGAGTGTATTTAGCTGCTACAGCTTCTTTTCGAAAGTCTGATAATCTGTTTGTGCTGACAGAAGGTCCGCACAAATGTTTGGCGGCCTCGTTGGCTACTATCTCTTGTTGGATTAGACGGACCGTGACCCATGCGTATTCTGTTCGGGGCAACGTTCCCCCTTTTCCGGTCACGGCTCATTCTACCCGGACTGTTAGCACTTCCTGGGCTTTCAGACACCAGGCTTCGGTGTCTCAGGTGTGCAAAGCGGCCACTTGGGCCTCGGTACACTCTTTCACTAAGTTTTATAAAGTTGATGTGTTAGCATCTTCGGATGCTGCTTTTGGCCGCAAAGTTTTGCAGGCGGCAGTGTAGGCGCGATGGCGCCTCCTTCAGATGTTCTGTTGGGTACAGTTGTTATCGTTTACCTGCCCCTCTTTTTGACACAGCTTTGGGACATCCCCACTTGTTATGAAGAGCTGCGGCTGTCAGTGAACGTAGGAGAAAAAGGGATTTTATTAAAAGTTACCGTAAAATCCTTTTCTCCAAGTACACTGACAGACGCAGCACCCACCCCTCTGTGCTCTGTTCTTTGTACAGCTTGTGTACGAACTGAAGAGCTATTCTATGTGAGGGTTTATGTGGGAAGAGAGGACGGCCCCATGGGAGGGGCCAGCTGTTCTTTTCCCTGCCTAGTTAACTCCTAGTGGGACAAGCATAAACCCCACTTGTCATGAAGCGCTGCGTCTGTCAGTGAACTCGGAGAAAAGGATTTTACGGTAAGTTTAATAAAATCCTTTTTTTTACACATAGGAAAGAAATGCCAGAGTTGGCCTGCACTGGAAGTAGTTGAAACCCTGTCAAGTATATTTTCACGGTCTGTGTCTCATTGGGGAGGTTCCCTTCACTTTCTTTCCTGGAGACACAACTGTAAATAAGAGCAAAGTTACCTGAATTCACATTCTGAAGAGTTTTTATAGAAATGGGATG
>BLSH010306301.1:606443-624596 GCA_018402905.1 Glandirana rugosa
TTACGACCTTTACACATACGTCAACGTGTCGTCGACAGAACACACCCTTTTGGATATTAGGTGCAACTTCCTAGTTTTCAATAAGGAAATTTTATAAAGCTTTTTTTATTTGTTAGGAAATAATTGGTGTTGTCATGGACCGTGCTTTTGGGGGAAGGACAGGTCCGGTAAAAAGTCGAAAGTCGCGATAGTGTGAAACTTACTGTTAATGAGTCAGTACGTTGTGCCATGGGTATACTTTAAACGCAGGAAAAAAAGTGTGTTTATCTCGAAAGAAAACCACCATAAATTAGTGATCCTCCTTGCATGACTGAGTAATTGTCATTCAAAGTGTGATAGCGCTGAAAGCTGAAAAATGGCCTGGACAGGAAGGGGGTTTTCGTGCCAGGTACTGTTGTGGTTAATAAAGGATTGTTTATTTTTTTCGAAATATTTTAAAGGAATAACTTTTGATCCTTCAACGTGGATTATAGGTTTTCCCACACAAGACAGCTGCTGTGCAACTGCATACACATTTCCAGCATTCTTTCCTCTGTCTATTGTAGTGATTCCCCACCATTGCTTATCACAGCTTTTCATGGTAAAAAGATGAAACTGTAATTGTGGTTTCAACATACACCTTTTGTTGTATCTGATACTGATACACAGTATATTTTATGGGACCTCTGTTTCTTTTCTACACTATCTTTGTAAGAATGGTACATTTGCAACATTCTTTGTTGCAAGTTCATTACATAAGCAACATGATCATGTGCATCACTAGCTGTGAACATTAGTTTAGAAAGTCCCTTTTAGGCTCGGTTCACATATGTCCGGCTGCAGTTTTCCTGCATTTTTTTTAAATGAGTCCAATGCAGTTTGGTTCACTGGTTCAGCTGCGATTCAGGTGCCAATTTTTATTTGAAATCGCACCTTTACCGGACTAAAAAACTCACAGGACTCTTTTTTTTAAAACAGACCGCGGCCGCTCCGCAGATATGTGAACTGGCTCCGTAGAGAGGGCTGCCGGTTCACATCATGCACATTGGATGCAGTTCAAAACGCATTGAATTCACATATATGTGAACCGTGCCTTACTGTGTGTGAACAGTCATCCTGTGAAAAACATTTTTTATTTATTCTGATTCTTCTCCAGTCACTTCTTTTGTATTTTTGACACATTTTTAGTAAGAGGCCTAATAAATCATGGGCAGCAGGTGACATGCTGTTTAAAGCTAGTCTCCTCACCGCGGGTATCTTGAGAGTCAGGACAATATTATAGCATTATATAAAGTTCAGTCTGGGCAATGCCATGCTGAATTTTATCTGCTATGCCCAGGCATAGTTGAGTTTCAGCTCTGTGCAGCTGTTTTTCAGTCTTGAAAATTAGGTACCAAAACATAGAGGTTGATTTACTAAATGCAAATAGAATGTGCACTTTGCAAGTGCAGTTGCACTCATTTTCCCCAAAGCTCAGTAAATGAGGTAAAGCTTTACTTTACATAGAATACCCAATTACATGCAAGGTGCAAAAAAACAGCATTTTTTTTCTTGCTCCTGATTGGATGATGGAAATCAGCTGAGCTTCCCTTCATTTACTAAGCTCTGGAGCAACTGCCCCTGCAAAGTGCACAGTTTATTTGCCTTTGGTAAATCCACTCCATAGGGCTGGATTTAAAAAAGGCAAATAGATCTTGTATTTTGCAAGTAAAGTTACACTAATGTTCCCACAAAGCTTAGTAAATGAGATAAAGCTCTGCCAAACTTTGTAAAGCATACCCAATCAGGTGCAAGGAAAATAAAAAAAAAACAGCTTGCGCCTGATTGGGTATGCTTTACAAAGTAAAGCTTTGCCACATTTGCTATGCTCTAGGGCAGGGTTTCTCAACCAGGGTTCCTCCAGAGGTTGCTAGGGGTTCCTTGAGCAATGAGCAAATTCTGTCTCTCAGTTAAGTTCCCACTGACACTATTGATATTTTTAGATATCTGTAAGGGAGTAATTTTTCCCAGTGGTCACAAATGTAGGGAACACCCTTCCCACTGACCATCACAATAATGTATCATGAGTTATAGATATAGTAAATTTTAGCAGGGTTTCCCTGAGACCAGAAAGCTATTTTAAGGTTTCCTCCATGTTGAAAAGGTTGAGAAAGTCTGCTCTAGGGAATATGAGTGCAACTGCGCTTGCAAAGTGCACAGTCTATTTACCTTTAGTAAATCCGTCACCTTAGATTTTCCCCATCTTTTTACCTGATAAAGACAGTATGAATCAGAAAATTTAAAATAAGCTTTTTTCAATATTTGAGTCAGATTTGCATCCCTGTAATTTGCCCACATTGTAAATGAAGATACCTTAGTTTAGAATTCAGGAGCAAATCAGGAATGTCCCTAATGTTCAGCTAACTAGGCTCAAAATTGTCTTCAGAATTTGGACTTGCATGGTATAAGATTGTCACATAATACCAATAAAAACAAAAAAAAAAAAAAAAATATCAAGCTTCTTATGTATAGAGCACATATTGGTGGGCCACTGTACCATAGTATTGGGGTTACAGGGCTTCATCAGTTTGGAAAGTTTCTTTTCTATGTACGATTCCACTTCTCTGCTGATGAATCAGAGATGAGGCAATTTCCTAATTTGGCATTCTTTTGGGATGTGAAAAATTCGATCGGTAGGTGATATCAGAGGACTGGCTGAAAAACAGAGCTTGACCTGCTACGACTATAATTGGGATGAACATCTTATCATGTTTCTCAAAAGCTGTAAATGCCTGACAATGGATTAAATCTGGTCCATTTCACCCAAAATTCAAAAACAACTGTTCTATGTTGAGGTCTTTCTTAAGGGCCATTTCCACTATTGCGATTAGAATTTTTTATGCTGGACTGTTAAACAGCACAAAGCCTGCATATTTTGAAAACCACAAGGGAAAAAAAAAAGCTAAAGGCTGTTTTTTGCTAAGCACAATCCACAGAAAAATATATATTAAAATATTGAATGCTATGGTACAGTATTTTCTTTATTTCTGTGCAATTTAGTTTTCAGAAAAAAATATTTTTTTCCAAAACCCTGGAAATGGGCTATTAGATTTTAGAACTTTTTACCCCGCAGATGGAATATAGCAGTAAATCTAGTATTTTTAAATGATGAGGGATCAGTGTGTGATTCCTGTTATTACACAAATGTTGATGTCCTTCCAAACTTGATATAGTAACAAATGACAGCTATAATGTCTGTAGAAATTAATGAGAAATTAGAGCCAACACGTTCAAGCTTTTGACGGTTGAGGGTTCCTAAAATAAATTTTCCCGTGGACCTTGTAGCTGTGGAAAAGAGTACATGGCCTGTCTAGTCATATTGAGAAGCAATGTCCTCGTGCCTGATGTGTCTGTGTTTTTTATGCTCTGTAGTAGTACTATGTAGCACATATTTACAAAGGGAAAAAAATCCAAAATGTACTGGTCCTATATCATTTTAAGCAGAACTGTATTGATTGACCATCAAAAATGATTGAAGTGGTTACATCCAAACTATCCCTCTAATAAGTATTACATGAGCATTTTCATTATTAAATCAGAAGGGAGCTCCCACTTTTAGGTCCAAGTAGACATCTAGCATTTATAAACATATGATCTTAACTGCACTTTTACCTTTAAATCTTTTTACAGCAAATAGCTACACCTCTAATGAAGAAACAATACTAATTATTAGATGCATTGTGCCTGGGTCTCAAAGACGTTCAGCATCCAAAATACCAATTCTGGTACAGTCGGTGATCCCCAAAAATTCACAAAGCAGTCTTAAAGTGGTTGTTAAGGCAGAACTTTTTTTATCTTAAGGCATTCTATGTATAAGATAAAAAGCCGCCTGTGCGCAGCAACCCCCCTAAGACCCCATTCACACTGAGGCGCTAAAAATAGCAACTGTAAAGCGACTCTACACTGCCTCCTAATACACCCCAGTGTGAAAGCCTGAGTGCTTTCACACTGGGGCAATTCACTTGCAGGACAAAAAAAGTCCTGCAAGCAGTGTTTGTATACACTGCTCCCCCACCGCCCCTGCCATTGAAATGAATGGCTGGCACCTGCACACTGCTTCGGAAGCGTTGCGTGCTGACGCTTTTAACCCCTTCTTAGAAGCTAAAAGCGCCCGCTGCCGTCCCAAATAGTGGTGCCAAAGCGCAGCTAGAATAGCGGTAAAGCACCACTAAACTAGTGACGCTTTACCACTACCACGCTGCTCGCCCCAGTGTGAAAGGGCTCTAATACTTACCTGAAGTCTCTCTCTGTCCAGCGATGTCCACGAGTGTCTCAGCCATCCAAGATTCTCCCTCCTGAGACACAGCCATTGGCCGCCGCTGCTGTCAATCAAAGTCAGCTAGCCAATCAAGGGGCGGGTCAGGGCTCCATGTTTGAATGGACACAGGGAACTGTGATTTCACTCGGGTGCCCCCATAACAAGTTGTTTGCTGTGGGGGCACTGAACAGGAGCAAGGGACCAGGATCAGAGAAGAGGAGGCTGCTCTGTGGAAATCCACTGTACAAGGCAAGTAAGTATAACATGTTTGTTATTTTATAGGAAAAAAACAAGACTTTACACTAACTTTAGTATACACTGAATCAAGCTAATCTATTTAATTTGGTTATTTATAAACCCTCAATGTGCCATTCACGTCCTGTTTGACACTAATACCAATTTGCAGCATTTAGCCTTTCAATCAAAGAGCAAAACATATTTTACTTTAATTACTCACAGCGAGTCACCTAGCAATGGTGTGTTCCAATTTGTAATTTGCCATTTCCTCACTACAGTAAATATACTTGTTGGTGCTTACCACTTGCTGGTGAGTTTGTGTATTTGAGGAAGTAAATAATTTTGAAATTTAACTTGATACTATATTGTAAAATAATCTAAAGTTTGGGTTATATTGCTGCCTACAGAATGTTTAGACACTGACAAAACAAAAACAGTTACGCCTCCGATGTGACCCAGTCTCTGCAAACTCACTCTGCGAGTCAGCCTATGGTAGTGGCAAAGAGTAAGTGATCATTGAGCACTGAACTGTTCATTGTGCTGCTTTTCAGACCTGGACAACTTTTCTCTCTGACTGCCAGATGATTCTTTTATCTCAGGAGTCTCAGTCTTTGGACATCTAATATTAAAAAACACCATTTCCGTTCTTGTGGACACAGTATGCACATGTTTAAACTTGGAGCAACCTGCATCATCTACCTCAAAAACATACCAACCTGGTTTCCGTAAAGATTCCACAGCAGGCTAAGACTTTTCTTGTACACTTAAGTATAAATATAAACAGCATGTGAGCTACCGTGTGTGTTCACTCTAGTATGTATCAATATAAAAATGTATAAAAGCCAGCTGCTGACACTGTTCACAGTCTCATATACATGTACGGAAGATAAATTACAATAACAGTAGTGCCGCGCTAGCCCTAATTATATAAAGTGCTAAATGCAAACAACATAAATTATACATAATTAATACATGTGCATAAATTAAAAAAAAATAATAATAAATATGTAAACACAATATTAGATTTCATAAGTCCTTCAATGTGCATCCATGGTGAACGATCAATGATACATCCATGCATAGTGAAAATAAATTCACACAGCAATGAATGTCCTTTTTTACACTAATATAGTGTCATATTCAAATAATTTCAATATTCATCCAGCGCTTTAATAATCCAAAAGTGATCTGTGCTTCAGTGTTCCATATACACACACTAGTGACAACACTCTTGTGCTCCCCCCTTTAGTAATCTCCTCACCTCAGGGTGTGTGACCTCACAATTAACTTTGGTCGATTAGCGCAGGTGAGCCACCTCTGGGCTCACTTATCAAGGAATGGCCCAGTGCTAATCCTCAGATCGGTCTCCTCCGCACGTGCAGGAAAAAACAATCTACATAGTGTCTGAATCCTTTAAAACCATATGCTTTATTAAAACTCCAAAATAGGTACTCACATTCTCAAGGTGCTTGCAGCGCACCAATCTATAACACACAATCTTTTTGGTAACCACCACCAGATAAAAAGCCGCATAGCTGCGATCTTTCAGCTGCTCCACACTCCTCGTGATGTTGCTGCTGCCTTCATCATCCTCTCCCCTCCCCTTACGCATATTTGTGTCTTCCTCAGGGGAATTGCTTCCTCAGTGACTGTGAAGGCAGCAGCAGCATCACAAGGAGTGTGGAGCAGCTGACAGATCGCAGCTGTGCAGGTTTTTATCTGGTGGTTACCAAAAAAAGATTGTGTGTGTTAGATTGGTGCGCTGCAAGCACCTTTATAATGTACCTATTTTGGAGTTTTAAAGGATTCAGGCACTATGTAGAAGGAAGTGCACAATGATGTATATATGTGATTCTACACAGAACGGTCGCCCTGTAGCAATCAATTTGCTGTTAAGTGATTAACCACTTCAGCCCAGAAGGATTTCCCATGTTAGGACCAGAGCACTTTTTGCGATTCGGCACTGTGTCGCTTTAACTGACAATTGCGCGGTCGTGCGACGTACCCAAACAAAATCTGTGTCCTTTTTTTCCCACAAATAGAGCTTTCTTTTGGTGGTATTTGATCTCCTCTGTGTCATTCTAATCACTGCTATAAACAAAAAAAGTGACAATTTTGCAAAAAAAGGTCTTACTTTTTGCTAAAATCCAAATCCAAAAAAAATTATATAAAAAACGAATTTATATTAATCGGTTTTGGCCGATTATATATTCTTCCTCATATTTTTGGTAAAAAAAAATCGCAATCGGTGCTTATTGATTGGTTTGCACAAAAGTTGCCACGTTTACAAACCATGAGAATCCATTCTGGATTTTTTTTTTTTTGTGGTAATGGTGGTGTCTTTATCGGGACTTTGATATTGGGGCGGACATGTCGGACATTTTTGACACTTTTTGGGACCAATGACATTTATACAGCGATCAGAGATTTTAATATCCACTGATTACTGTATAAATGTCATTGGCAGCGAAGGGGTTAACCTGGGGGCACTCTAGGGGTTAACTGTTCCCTGGGTGTGTTCTAACTGTGAGGGGGCTGGGCAGTCAGGGGCACCAGAGATCTAACTGATCCCAGTGACAGGGATCAGTAGATCTCTTAGCTGCTGTCTGACAGCTTGGGGAACCCGCCGTGTTTACATCGGCGGATCCCCGTTTTTCATCTGTCCTAAGCAATCGCGGCTCGCCGACGGACGTAGAGTCCGCCCCAACCGTGGGCACACTCCTGTAGAGTGCGGTGGGCACGAGAGCCGTGAATGCGCGAGCCGCCCTTTAAAGACGGTTATTCGCGCTGCAGCGCCACTCTGCAGCAGTAAATGTACGCCAGCCGCGGTCGGTAACCGGTTAAAGAATAATAGTTGTCAATTTACAAAATAATTCAGTTAAAGTTGAACCAAAGGCAAAACTTTTTTCATTCTGGATAGAGTAACTACTGGCAGTTTTTCTCTTCACTTCCTAGCCCATAGCTAAAAACAAATTTAGAGTGGTTGTAAAGTCACAAGGTCTTTCATAGAATGCTAAAGGTAAAAAAAAAAAACACCTGTGTGCCGTAGCCTTCCAGCCCCCCTAATATTTAACTGAGCCCCTCTTGATCCAGCGATGTGCAGGAGAGCCTTGCCTCTCCAGGGACTCGCACTACTGATTGACTTTTGACAGCAGTGGGAGCCAATCACAGCCAGTGAGCCAATCAAGAGACGGAGGGGGCAGGGCCGAGCCTCAGCTCCAGTAGTCAAGTAGTACAGGAAACTTTTTCAAAGTCGGACCGACTTGTGTCTGACCAGTTTAGACTGCTCACATAGGGAAACATTTATTTGGTGGCGCCATGCTACTTGTGCTCACAATGTCAGTCCGTTTGTTGGACAAGTGTGAACCCAGCCTTGTACAAGCTGTAAACTCACTACTTTACATTGCAGCAAAGTGTCATTTCTTCAGTGATGTCTCATGAATAGATATAATAAAATATTTACAAAAATGTGATGGGTGTACTCACTTTTGTGAGATAATGTATGGAGCATGTATTTATTGGTTAGGTTTGGCTCTTCTGCAGCTGTTTTATAGTGTGATACAACACTCATATTACCTCCCTTACTCTTCTGCTTCTCCTAGGCTCTGTAGATATTTCTCCAAACCCTGGGCCTCCCTTATTTAACTGTACCAAGCACACCCATCACCATCACCCAACACCCTCTAGCAGTATTTTATTTCCATTCCCTTTCTTCCCAAAACCAGCTTCCCTTTCTCCTGTGCCCTCTGCAACAAACTCACCGCTGTTCATGACTTCTTTGTCACTAATTCCTTTAATCTACTTGCTGTCACCGAAACCGGGCTCCATGAATCCGATACTCCTCCTCCTGCTTCCCTCTCCCACGGTGGCCTTCTCTGGACTCACTCCCCTAAGAATTGCTGTGATCTACCAGCCTCCTGGAACATTGTCAGCTGTCCTTGATGAGTTTTCTGCCTGGCTACCATACTTTCTCTCTTCTGAAATTCCCACAATCCTCTCTCCGACTACCACCTTATTAGTTTCTCTCTCTCCCGGTCACCTTTTCCTCCAATCGCCTAACCATCACCCGTAGAAACCTTCACCAATTCAACCCTTCTCTCCTGTTTTCTGCTACTGACCAGCTCTATGAAAAACTCTCACCCCTGTCCTGCCCCAACCAAGTCTCTGCCGCCCTCAATAAATCCCTGGACGAGCTTGCTCCCCTCACTACACACAAAATCAGGCCTCGACCCCTACAACCCTGGCAAACGGATGACACCAGAAATCTCAAAAAACTTAGCCGTGGTCTTGAGCGTCTGTGGCACAAAACTAAAGGCCCGTACACGGTGCAATTATAGGCGGAAAAAAAGTCATACAGCCTGTTCTGCGGTAATCCGACCGTTAGTACACACGATTCGACAGCCAATTTTCAATTGTCGTCCAACAGAAGTTGTATGTGAAGATTAGAAAACTTTTGTCTGCCGACAAGGCGTCGTCCAATTTTCGGCTCGTGTGTACAGAAGTTGGCCAAACAAAAGTTGTAATTACAAACACGCATGCTCGGAATCCAGGAAGTGTTCGGTCGTGTAAACCTGCATCCTTAATTCCCAATTCACATTCACCTGAACTTCCTCTTTATAAGCTCCTAACACGTCACTACGTTCGGCTTTGTCGAGCGATAATTTGACTACCGTCCGTACGCTAGACAAAATCACGGACAGCCAATTTTGAAAAAATTTGGACATGCGGTCATACAACTATCGCATCGTGTGTACGAGGCTTTAGTCTCTCAAAGACTTCGTCCAATACAAATCTGCCCTCCAAAAATACAATTCCTGCCCCCACACTGCCAAGCAGACCTATTTTACCACCCTTATTAAAACCACCTCATCCAGTCCCCGTCAACTCTTCTCTAACTTTCTACTTCATCCCCCACTGCCTCCATCCATTAACTCACTCACTGCCCAGGAGATTGCTAATTGCTTCATAAACAAGATTGACACAATTTGTGATGAAATCTCCACACTACAGGCTTAGTTAAGACCTCATGTCAACAGGTACAATTGACACTTCCTTTATTCAAACCTACGACAAATATGCTAAACTCCTTTCTAACACCCACCCAACCACCTGTCCCCTGGACCCTGTTCCCTCTCAAATACTACGGTCACCCTCTGACACTATCCTACACTCTCTAACTCAGATCTTCAATCTCTCCCTCTCTTCTGGCATCTTCTCCAATGCTCTAAAACATGTGTTGGTCACCCCCATACTCAAAAAGCCATCCTTGGACCCTACCATTCTTAACAATCTACGCCCTATCTCCTTGCTTCCCCTTTTCCTCTAAACTCCTTGAACACCTGGTCTACAACCAACTGATTGACCATCTCATTGAGAATAACCACCTTGTTCCCCTTAAATCTGGATTTCGCCCTCAACTCTCCACAGAAACTTCCCTTCCAAAACTCACAAATGACCTACTAACCGCAAAAAACAGTGGACACTACTCTGTACTCCTACTTCTGGACCTTTCCGCTGCCTTTGATACAGTTGACCACCCCCTCCTCCTCAAAAAACTTCACCTTCAGTGTCCCGTACAATTCTACTTCCTCCTCTCCTCTTCCTTTCTCTGTCGGGGTCCCCCAAGGTTCTGTTCTTGGACCTCTCTTATTTTTAATATACACCTCTTCCCTGGGCCAGCTGATAGCCTCCCACGGCTTTCAATATAATTTCTACGCTGACGACACCCAAATCTACTTCTCCGCCCCTCACCTCACTGCATCAGTCTCCTCATGCATCACTAACTTACTAACAGACATATCTGCCTGGATGTCATACCATTTCCTCAAACTCCCCCATGTGCCTCTTCCCATGACTTCTCTCTCAAGAGCAATGGCACAACCTTCCACCTATACCCACATGTCAGGGTGCTAGGTGTTATCCTGGACTCTGAACTCTCCTTTTGGCCCCACATCCAATCCCTATCCAAAGCTTGTTGCCTCAACCTTCTCAACATCTCTAAACTGCGTCCCTTTCTAACCAATGAAACCACAAAGCTCCTGAGTCACTCCCTGGTTATCTCTCACCTTGACTACTGCAACTTCCTCCTCATTGACTTACCTTAAAATAGAGTATCCCCCCTTCAGTCCATCATGAATGCTGCTGCCAGGCTAATCCAGCTTACAAATCGCTCAGCGTCTGCTACCCCTCTTCGCCAATCCCTCCATTGGCTGCCACTCGCCCAACGAATTAAACTCAAAATACTAACAATAAGTTACAAAGCCATCCACAACTCTGCTCACAGCTACATCACTAGCCTAGTCTCAAAATACCAACCTAATCATCCTCTTCATTCCTCCCAAGACCTCCTGCTCTCCAGCTCCCTCATCACCTCCTCCCATATTCGCCCCCAGGACTTCTCCAGAGCCTCTCCCATCCTCCTGGAATTCCCTACCCCAATCTGTCAGACTGTCTACAAATCTATCCACTTTCAGGCAATCCCTGAAAACTTTTCTGAGAAGCTTATCCTGCCTCCACCTAACAACTGCACTTTTATTTTCTTCATCAGCTCATCCCCCACAGTTTTTACCCTTTCGTATCACTTGACCCTCCCTTCTAGATAACCTCTATCGAGTCGGGCCCTCTAATTCGTCCTGTATTGAATTGTATCGTAATTGTACTGTCTGCCGTAATGTTGTAAAGCGCTATTTTCCAAATATGGAAGCTGTTCTGTATTTATAATTTATTTCTTTTTCCCGCTGAATTTTATACTAAGTGAAACTTACTAGAGAGCCTAAAAGTTCAGTTTTCACCTTAGGACCTGAGCACTTTTTGCGATTCGGCACTGCGTTGCTTTAACTGAAAATTGCGCAGTCATGCGACCTTGTGCCCAAACGACATTTGCCACCATTTATAGATGGCGATTCGCGCTATCCAGACACTCTGCAGCAGTAGATGTACACGAGGTGGTCCAGAACCTGTTAATGCATTAAGATAAAAAGCTGTCTGTGTGCAGCAGCCCCCTAACACTTAGCTGAGGTCCCTCTCTGTCCAGTGATGTCCACGAATGTCTTAGCCATCTGATATTCTCCCTCCTGATTGGCTGAGACACAGCAGGGTCAGCCAATGGTCAAATTCAGCTAGCTAATCAGGAGAGAGAAGAGGCGGGCCGGGTCAGGGATCCGTGTCTGAATGGACACAGTGAGCTGTGACTCGGCCAGGTGCTCCCATAGCAAGCTACTTGCTGTGGGGACAATCAACAGGAGGGAGGAACCAGGATCACAGAAGAGGGACCCGAGAAAAGGAGTATCTGTGCTACTGTGTGCAAATCCATTGCAACAGAGTAGGTAAGTATAACATGATTGTTATTTTTATAGGAAAGAAAAACAAGACTGTACAATCACTTTAAGTTTTAGGCTCAGTTCACATCTGAGCGATCCGAATCGCGGGCGAAATCACGATTCTGCCTGCGATTCGAAATAGCAAATGGCAAGTCTCCCTTGTGATTCCCATCACTTCCAATGGCACCCCAATCGCAATGAATCGTGGTAAAATCGCAAAAAGAATAGTGGGATGCCTTTCGCTCAAAAGAAGTTCCGGAACTTATTTTGGGTGACAGGCGACCCGCAATTTTGTTTGCGCAATTTTACCACGATTCGTTGGGTGACAATTGCGGCAAAAACGTGTAGCGATTGGGGTGCCAATCGAAGTGATGGGGATCGCAAGGACGTCCCGCAATGCTATGAGTAAGCACCAGCCCAAGGTGTGAAACGCGTTAGCTGGGACCAGTAGTTCGTCTGTTGAGCTGTTTTGTACCTTTTAGTCAATAAAGCATTGTAATCGGATTCGTGAGTGAGGCTGTCCAACCTTTATTCTCATCAGCTGTCCCCTTGCTCTACTAGCCAGCACCACCTTGACAGCCAGCATACCAGACCCACACAAGGTTCGTTAGTCCTTGGAGCGGTGATCGTTTGTAAGGACGTCCTGCAATTCGCTGTTAATTCTAATCGCGGGCAGAATCACGGCAATTCTGCCCACGATTCGGATTGCTCAGATGTGAAAAGCCTTAATAAAATGCAATGCTTTTTAAATTATTAAGTTACTTGATAAAATATACATAGTGACTCTGTCCTGCAAAGAAGCTGGTACTTCTGCTACTTGCACAGCTGAATTCTGCTCCATTAAAAAAATGATCTTACCCAAAATATTTTCAGAAATCAACATTTCTGGTAGTGTCAGTTTCCTGTATTCCACCCAGTGCTCAGTGGTTCCATCCGCTGTCCTTTAGTGACAGTGGAGTTGACAGTGGGAACTACAGAGTGCAGCATGTAGAAACTGTAAACGTTTGGAAAGGGATATCTGAAGCAAAATATGAAAGTCATAAGGGCCAAAAAATGGGAATGTGAAGAGGATTGCTGAGGTATCTTAGAAAAGGAGCATTATCTGTGTGAAGTGTGTATGTTTTCTAAGTTTGTATGTCAAACATGGCTTGGATTTTTATTATCCACGTTACTTGGATTCCAAAAGGCACATGCAGCGATGTTTAATCACTAGTGGATGAAAGGATATAAAATCGAAGGCTTCTTTCACACTGGTACGGGCAGGGTGTTAGCAGTAATGCGCCGCTACTTTTAGCAGCGCTTTACCGCTGTTTTAGCGGCAGCAGGATCCTTTTAACCCCCAAGAAGTGGTTAAAAGCTTGCTTCCGAAGTGGTGTTCAGCTGCTTCGGAAGCTATGGCCATTCATTTCAATGGCAGGGGCAGTGTAGGAGCGGTGTATACACCGCCCCAAAGTTGCTGCTTGCAGGACTTTTTTTTTTTTTGTTTTGCACGCGCACCGCCCCAGTGAGAAAGCCTGAGTGCTTTCACACTGGGGCGGCACGCTTGAAGAACGAAAAAAAAGATTGGGGGGAGTTTTTTAGGTGCTATTTTTAGCTCTAAAGCGCCTGAAAAACATCCCAGTGTGAAAGGGCTCTTAGTATAGTTATATCTGACAGCAGAGACATATGCTAGACTTGATTTGGGCAGCACAATGGCTAAGTGGTCAGCACTTCCCCTTGGCAGCACTAGATTGTTGGTTCAAATCTCAATCACATCACTCCCTGTCTGGAGTTTGCATGTTCTCCTTGTGCCTGTGTGGGTTTCCTTCCACACTCGAGAGACATGCTGGTAGGTTAATTGACTCCTGTCTAAATTGGCCCTAGTATGTGTATGTATGCAGGTGTTGGGGATCTTGGATTGTAAGCTCCTTGAGGGCAGGGACTGTACAATATGTATATAAAATGCTGTATAAATTGACCAATGTTATATAAGTATTAGAGTAATTAAAGGGATGCGCCACCTGAGTAGATCAATAAATTTGAACTAAAGTTTTTTTCAGTTTCAACACATAAATAAATAAGTGTCTGGTTGCCTCACCTAAATAGCAGATTTGCTATACAAGTGTGTTAATTGCAGGAATATAGGGCGCTGACCCAGCTAGTGAATCTAAGGCCCCTTTCACACTTGTGCGACCAATTTTTTTTTATTTGCCGCAATTTTACCGCGATGTTGCTGCGATTTTTGATGCGTTTTGGGATCAGTACAACTTTGGTCCGACTTTGTTGCAACTTTGGCTCAATGAAAACATTTTACAAAGTCGTACAGAAGTAGTACAGAAATCACATCTATATTATTCAGGTGCGATTTGCTTGAGACTTTGAGGGTTTAACATTGAAGTGTATGAACCTCAAGTTGCATCAAAGTTGGACCAAAGTAATGCAGGGACTACTTTGAAGTCGGCATAACTTGAAAGTTGTACAGATATGAATGATTCTCATTGGAAATAATGGAACGGCTTGTCATGAGACTTTGCAGTCCCAAATCGCAGGACAACTCGTAAAAGTTTGAAAGGGGTCTAAAGAACAAAGTGCATGAATTATTTGTAATTTCATAAGCAAAACAATGTGTGTGTGTGTGTGTGTGTGTGTGTGTATAAAGACATGTGGAATGATTAAATGGTTGAAATCACACTTTTCAGTGGATGTTTGCAATTATGAATAAATATTCCAATAATCCAGCAAAATATATGTAAACCTCAAGTCCTCTTTCTCAGTTCCAACAATTCTCAGTGATTAGTGCACACAAAAAGATAAATTGGCATAAAAAAAAATGTAGTCCATATAAAGTCGTTTCAAAAAATTTCAACTCCAATCACCAGTGAAGTGATAAACAATGCATTTGAGAATCACACAGTAACAGCAGTGCTCCGCCATACGTGTACAAACAGTATGCGCTCACCAGAAATATTCAGCCACAGAGTGACTACACAGCATGGGTAATAATGAAGCAGAGACTCAGGATTCAGCCAATACGTCCAAAACGTCTCCTCCTCTCCTTCTCCTTTCTTAGGTGAACCTCAAAAAACAGCTCAAGTGAAGAGCCACAGAAATCAGGATAAAGTGTAATATTGCTTTATTAAAAATTAATTGAAACAAGTGTACTGTGCTCACATTTAAGTGGAACCGACAGGTAGCCGCCTGTAGTGTTCACCCACCTCTCAGTGGTCCAATGCGCGTCCTACCCTGAGTCCCGGCTATCTCCTCACACACTCCGTAAAAGTGCAACTCAGGCCTCTACTTCAATGCATTTCAAGCTTTCGCTCGTCATTCAGCCAATTTGGATGTATTGGCTGAATCCTGAGTCTCTGCTTCATTATTACCCATGCTGTGTAGATGCTATATAAGTACCTGCAATAATGAGGTATTTCTGTATGCGGACTGGAAGCACCCTGAGGGGATCTCTCCACTGGGGTTGACCAGTTTCATTGAGCATGTGGAGCAAATTTCTAGGCCTTGCTTCAATTGTGTTGTTAAAAGCATTGCAAGGTTGTGTTCTGCGTGGGTCTGATGTCCATACAGATGGGCATAGGACTCTGGCTGGTGCGCTAGGACTTTAATGGCATATCCAGAGAACATGCACACAGAATCTGGTGCAGCTGTGCATGGTAACTAATCTGCTTCTAGGTTTTAGGCTGGGTTCACACTATCCGACAAAAAAACGGTCCGACTTTGATCCTACTTTGCTGTGCGATTTACGGTCCTACATAGGGTCAAAGTCGGACCGTTTGTCTGTGAATAGGGATCCGACTTTGATCCCGACAATGCCAGGCACTTTGTGCTCTGGGGATTTTGAAGGGGAACTCCACGCCAAATTTAAAAAAATAAACTGGCATGGGGTCCCCCTCCAGGAGCATACCAGGCCCTTTGGTCTGGTATGGATTTTAAGGGGAACCCCCACGTCGAAAAAAGGTGTGGGGTCTCCCCCACAATCCATACCAGACCGACCCTTATCCGAGCACGCAGCCAGGAAAGGGAGTGGGGACAGGCGAGTGGCCCCCTCCCTCCTGGACCATACCAGGCCGCGTGCCCTCAACATGGGGAGTATGGGTGCTTTGGGGCAGGGAGGGCCCTTCACTCTGTTCTTCCTCTCTCTTCTTCTTCTTCCCATGTTGACACGACGCGATCTCCTTCACGAATGCTCGCTCCGCCCCCATGATGTGACCTCATATGGGGCGGGGCCTCCGGGTGATGTCATCTGGTGGCCACGCCCCATGCCAATATAAGGCACAGCACACAGCGGAGAGGGCATTCGTGTAGGAGTTTGCGTCATGTCAACATGGGAAGAAGAGGAAGAGAAGAAGAACAGAGGGAAGGGGACAGCGGAGAAGACCGGCAAAAGAGCAGAAGACGCCGCAGAGAAGGAGAAGAAAGAAGACCCCTCAGAAGATGAAAGACCCCGCAAAAGAGCCGAAGAAAGAAGAGCCAGAGAGGGGAGAAGACCGCCGGAGCAGATTTTATAAAATATTTTAAAAAGCTGTGTGTTTTTTTTGTGTACATACTTCTTTCCAGGTAAATGGGTAGGGGTACGATGTACCCCATACTCATTTACATAGGGTGGGGGGCTGGCATCTGGGGGCCCCCTTGTTAAAGGGGGCTTCCAGATTCCGATAAGTCCCCGCCCGCAGACCCCGACAACCAATGGCCAGGGTTGTCGGGAAGAGGCCCTTGTCCTCATCAACATGGGGGCAAGGTGCTTTGGGGTGGGGGGCTCAGAGCCCCCCCTGCCCCAAAGCACCCATACTCCCCATATTGAGGGCACGCGGCCTGGTATGGTCCAGGAGGGGGGGTGCTCGCTCGTCCCCACCCCCTTTCCTGGCCTTCCGGGCTGCGTGCTCGGATAAGGGTCTGGTATGGATTTTGGGGGGGACCCCACGCTTTTTTTTCGGCATGGGGTTCCCCTTAAAATCTGTACCATGCAGTTTTTTTGTTTTTTTTTTAAATATGGTGTGGAGTTCCCCTTCAAGATCCCCAGAGCACAAGTCGCATGCCAAAGTCGGATCAGTGAAGACACTGATACGACTTTGATCCGACTTTAATGCCTTTCAATGGGCTGAAGTTGGATCAAAGTCGGACAAAAGTAGTACAGGAACCTTTTTCAAAGTCGGTCCGACTTTGAAAAACACAAGTAGGAGCAGTTAAGACGGCTCTCATAGGGAATCATTGTTTTTGTGACGTAATGCGGCTTGTGCTCTTCATGTCGGTCTGAGAATCGGACTAGTGTGAACCCAGCCTTATTGTCAAAGTTTTGAACAAGCTGAAGTTAAATGCTGATTGGTTATTATGCACAGCTGCACCACATTCTGTGTGCACCAGTTTTAGTAAATCTCCCCCATTGTGTCTTCAGTCCAAGACACAGAATCCTGGTGCTATAAAAGCCTGTGTTATAAATACAGCACTCCACACGCGCTGCTAGGGGGATCCTTACCTTTGGAGGCGAAGGTCCACCTAGTAGCACGTGTGCAGTGGTGTATTTATAACACAGACTTTTATAGCACCGGGATTCTGGGTTCACTCACAAAGACTTTATATGCTTAAGGGGACTATATTGTGCATTTTATTGAAGTCTTATATTGAGGTTCTTCTTATTGATGTTGTGCATTGAGATTATATATTTCTCTTCTGTTCACTGACAGACGCAGCCTTCTTATGACACATGGGTTATGCTCATCCTACTAGGAGTAGCCTAGGCAAAACAAACAAAAGTGTAGGTTGGCCCCTCCCAGGGGGCCGTCCTCACCTTAGCATATAATCCCCCTGCTCTGTACAGCACATCAGTTTTTATTTGCCTAGTGCCAAGGAGTAGACCTGGTTCCCTATGGGAGCAGCGGTCTCCTGAAGATTCATCTAAGGAAGACTGCTATCAAGAAGCTGGCTGGTGGTATAGAGGATATCTCGAATCCTAATGTTTCCCCAGTCCGGCCAACACTATGCGAACCCCCTTAGGGGGGCCCACCGCATAGCGCCCATTCCGTGCGGGTGGCCAGTGGCTAAAAGCCACTAGAGCCCAGTGACTGGTTCACCTGTCCAGTGGCCTGGCCAGCAGCATGCCTTCTTGCGGGGAGGTAGGTCTGCTCCGGGTGGCTACCCGCTGCGCCCGTCGGATTGATGAATGAACCCCTCTTCCGCCCTAGAGGCATGGAGAGTGGGCACCTGGGCAGCTCTGTGGTGGTCAGCCGGTGGGGGTCTGTTAGAGGCTTTCCCCCCACTCCCCCTCCCCCCTCGATCCCCCGCAGGCACCTTTGCACTAACCGTTCGAATCTGCACCAACCGTCCGGAGCAATG
>BLSH010306301.1:624612-645529 GCA_018402905.1 Glandirana rugosa
GCCTCGTCTGGATGGAGGGGCGTTCTTCCGTACGACGACCGGTCCGGTGACCTGTCCACTTGGTAAACCCACTAGAGCCCAGTGACTGGTTCGCCTGTCCAGTGGCCTGGCCAGCAGCATGCCTTCTTGCGGGGAGGTAGGTCTGCTCCGGGTGGCTACCCGCTGCGCCCGTCGGGTTGATGAATGAACCCCTCTTCCACCCTAGAGGCATGGAGAGTGGGCAGCTCTGTGGTGGTCAGCCGGTGGGGGTCTGTTAGAGGCCTTCCCCCCACTCCCCCCTCGATCCCCCGCAGGCACCTTTGCACTAACCGTTCGAATCTGCACCAACCGTCCGGAGCAATGGGTTAGGTGGGTCGTCGCCATTGGATTTTGGAGCACCGCTCGTTCATGGCCGACCGCACGTGTGTAATGGCAGTGTCCATTGTTTGAGAACCATGTGGTTTCCAGCCTGCTCTCTGGCGGTCTCCAGTGGTCGATTGGGAGAACTGCAGTCCTTGTGCAGGAAGTCCTTAAAAACGCGTGTGGGCTTCCGGTTTTTGCTTGGACAGCATGGCTGACACACAGTAACAAGCTCCTGACGTGCAGCAGTCCGTGGGCATTGCTCTTCGGTTGGAGTGCTGAGGCATCAAACAGCAAGTATAGCTGGCGCTTCCTAGGTGCTGGTAGCGGTGGGTGTAATCCGCCTGGGTCTCCCTGACTGATTTGTGGGGTAGAGGTGGTGGTTACACAGCGGGGGTGCCGGGCTGAGATGTAAGAGGCCGGCAATTCTATGGCAGGGGTACCTGCAGATCTACAGTCCACCCCAGGAGCATTTGTGTCCTTGGAACAGCTGAGGGCAGTGTTTGGGGAGTTCCTCCCCCGTGCAGGGGTGCCCGTTCCGAGGGGCCCCCAGAAGCGCCCACCCCCCTCTTTCCTCAGGGGAGGATTCAGATCTAGAAAGCGCTTCAGTGTTCACACCTGTGGATCTTTCAGAGGGTGAGCCGCCCTCAGAGGGCGAAGAGGATCAGAAAGCGATAGTGGAAGCACTGATCTCTGATATTCGCGACTCTATGCGACTGGACCAAACAGGGGAGTCGCATGAGTCCGCATATGTTTGTGGACCGCTTAGACCCCCTAGGTCCCCTAGGGCTTACCCTTATGATCAGGTGTTTGAACAGGCCGTGTTCAAGGAATGGCGTAAGCCACCAAGTTCCTTGGCTTTGCCTAAAAGCTTTGCTGTTCGCTACCCCTTTGAGGAAAGCTTTACTAAGAGATGGGCTTCCCCGGTGGTGGACCCTGCCTTGGCTCGTGTGAATAAGGCAACCACCATCCCCTTGGAGGGGTCGCCATCCTTTAAAGAGGCGGCCGATCGCCGCACAGAGACAGTGTCTAAAGCACTATTCTTGTTGGCTGGGTCAGCCATGTGGCCAGCGCTAGCAACTGCTATGGTGGCACAGTCTCTTCGTGAGCATGCTGCCGCGCTGCGCACTAGTTTGTCTGGTAAATGTGCACAGGCTGAAGTACAGCGAGTGCAACATTTGGAAGAGGGTCTCCGCTACATATGCCATGCTGCTTTGGATCTTCTCCCCATATTGTCAAAAATGTCTGTCTGTTTAATTATCAGGCGGGTGCTGTTGCTCCGCTCTTGGTCGGGCGACCAGGCTTCAAAGAAAGCTCTTGAAGACCTGCCCTTTCAGGGAGGGCGTCTGTTTGGCCCACAGTTGGATAAAATTATTAAGGATTTCACGGGAGGGAAGAGTACTTTCCTTCCAGAGCCGAAGCAACAATATCGTCGTCGTAGGCAGGGTCCTGTCTCTTCTGGTCAGAAGAAGTTTTTTCGGGCGCCCGGCCCAGCGGCTGCCTCCGCATGATGGGTTGCCCCCTCCAGCCTCACGGGTGGGGGGCCGGTTTTTGGGGGTTGCAAGCAGCTCTCTGCCCCCAGAAAAGTCTTTCCCCCTCAAACTTGAGGCTCCCGCAGGAGCGTCAGGGGGCGCTTCTAGGCGCCGGTCAGGCGCTCAGCAGTCAGAAGTCATCATTAACGCTGGCTTGCCGGCTGGAGTACCTAGGCCTGTTTCCGGACATGGTACAGACAGGGGTGTTCCTAACACCGAGCAAGCGTCTAACGCTTGAGGCTGGGCGAACCCTGTGATCGCGCCAGTGGTTCTCCTTACGGTTCTGTATGCGGGTGTTGGGGCTCAGGGTGTCGACTTGCGAAGCGATACCTTACGCCCAGAACACTCGGCTCCTGCGAGAGGCAATGTTGTCGCGGTGGCACAAATTTCCTCTATCCCTGGACAGGACGATCAAGTCGGAGTGTCAGTCCCGGGAACCCTTGGTTTGGGGGATTCAGGTTCCGGCCCTAAAGGGGGGGGAGAAGTGGTCCTCCCCTCAATTGGTCGATGTAGGTACCGGAACTGAGAGCGAGCAGGCTTTACCTGTCCCGTTGGACAGAGAGGCTGCTCCACCCGGTTCTGGTTTAGTCGGTCAGTGCCACGGAGATGGCATAGGTAAACCAATAGGGCGGAACAAGAAGCACAGCAACAGACGCGGACGCGGCTCTGATCCTTCCGGGGGCAGTGCTTCACAGGCCTCGGGGTCAGTATTGGTTGCTGTACATTTTTCCTCCTCTAACCAGGTATTGAGGGAGAGGGGTGTCTCTGACTCCGTAATCCCTACTATGATAAAAGCACGCAAGAGTTCCTCACGTAAGAATTCTCATAGGACCTGGAAGGCCTATATTACCTTGTGCGAGGCAGGGGGTTGAAACCCCCGCTCTTATAGAGTATCCAGAGTACTGTCATTTTTACAGCAAGGACTGGACAAGAACCTGGCGTTAAATACGCTTAAAGGGCAGAGTTCAACCCTGGCGGTTCTTTTTCAACGGCACTTGGCGTCTCATTCATTGATCCGTACATTTGTACAGGGGGTACGTCATGTGGCTCCTTGGATACGGTCGCCTTTGGCACCGTGGGATTTGAATCTGGTGCTTACTATGTTGCAGAAGCCACCATATGAAAGAATTAGGGACATTCCCTTACAGTTGTTGTCGCAGAAGGTGGCTATCACATCCGCCAGGCGGGTGTCGGAGTTAGCTGCATTATCCTGCAGGTCACCTTACTTGGTCCTCCATAAGGACAAGGCAGTTCTGCGGCCTTCCCCTTCGTCTCTTCCGAAGGGGGTTTCTTCCTTTCATTTAAATGAGGATACTGTTCTCCCCTCATTGTGCCCGCACCCGTCACATCCCAAAGAAGTTGAGCTGCATTCTTTGGATGTGGTGAGGGTCTTGCGGGTGTATTTAAGTTCTACAGCTTCCTTTCGGAAGTCTGATTCTTTATTTTTGCTGACGGAAGGGTCGCGCAAAGGTATGGCGGCCTCGTCAGCTACCGTATCTCGTTGGATACGGAAGACCGTGACTCATGCATATGAGATTCGGGGTAAGGTTCCCCCGTTCCCAGTCACGGCTCATTCCACCAGGGCAGTTAGTACTTCCTGGGCGTTTAGACACCAGGCTTCGGTGTCTCAGGTGTGCAAGGCAGCTACTTGGGCCTCAGTGCACACGTTTACTAAGTTTTACAAAATTGATGGTTCGGCATCCTCGGATGCTGCTTTTGGCCGCAAGGTGTTGCAAGCGGCAGTATAGGCGCTGTTAGCGCCGCTTGAGAGGGCGTTTTTCTGTTGGGTACAGTTGTTTTGCCCACCGCTCTTGATTGGCACAACTTTGGGACATCCCCATGTGTCATAAGAAGGCTGCGTCTGTCAGTGAACGGAAGAGAAAAAGGAATTTTTTTGTATAACTTACCGTAAAATCCTTTTCTCTGAGTTCACTGACAGACGCAGCACCCACCCCTCTGCGTTGTTTTTGTACGGCTTGTTACGAACTGATGTGCTGTACAGAGCAGGGGGATTATATGCTAGGGTGAGGACGGCCCCCTGGGAGGTGCCAACCTACACTTTTGTTTGTTTTGCCTAGGCTACTCCTAGTAGGATGAGCATAACCCATGTGTCATAAGAAGGCTGCGTCTGTCAGTGAACTCAGAGAAAAGGATTTTACGGTAAGTTATACAAAAAAATTCCTTTTTTTGGAATTAATTTAAAGTGATATTGGGTAACATGATTATATCCTTCACTATTTACACAGAGATGTGTGTTTAAAGTGTTTGTGAAGCCACTTGTATAAAATTTTCCATCCGCTCTGTATTATAACACGAAGTTGCCATGTGTCTGTGTTTTAACATATATTTCTCTATCGGTCATTGACGGACGCAGCAGCTCTTCATGACATATGGCAGTGTTTCTCAACCCCGTCCTCAAGTACCCCCAACAGGCCATGTTTTGGGAATTTCTCTTGGATAAAAGAGCTGTCCAAAATACCAAGCCATTGACTCTGATTTAAAGCACCTGTGCAAGATAAAGGAAAACCTGAAAACATGGCCTGTTGGGGGTACTTGAGGACAGGGTTGAGAAACACTGACATATGGGGTTATGCCACCTTTCACTAGGAGTAGACTAGGCAGAACACAGTTCAGCTAAAAGCAGACACATCCGCTCCCAGGGGGCAGTCCTCACTTGGTATAACCCCCCCACCCTACTACTTCTGCCTAGTGCAAGGAGTTGGACCTGGCTTCCCTGCTGGGACCTGTTTTCCCCTTTTTCTTTTCCTTTTTCTTTTTCTAAGGAGTGTTGCTTCTGATGAGGGCTACAGTCGAGTAGCCGGCTGGGTGACAGGCTGGATGTATTAGATCCAGGCAGTCTCCCCAGTGCGGCCACCGCGAGCCGACTTTAGCTACGCGCTGGGACGGCCGCGTCAGGCCCCGTTCCATGCGGGTTAAACGTCCCGCCGGCGCACTTAGGACCGGGTGTCGGGCCCGCGTCATGGGTGTCGCCTTTGCCGGCTGCTCCCCCCGGAGTAGCGGGTGTGGCAGGTCTGTCTCGGATGGGATACATGCTCCACCCGTCAGGAAGGATAAGTGCACCACCCCGCTCCCGCCGGGGTGTGGGGGGGCAGGCGGGTTCACCCCCTGGGGTGTTAGGCTGGCCTCCTCCCTTCCTTAACCCCTCCCCCCAAGCTAGGTTCCGCCGTGTGGGGTCTAGGCTCTCCTGTCGGCGGCCGCTTTCCTTGGTGGCCAGCGCCATTTTCTTGTAGCCGGCCACGTGCTGTAGCCGCAGCCGCCATTTTGCAGTGGCCAGCCACTTGGTTTGGCCTCTAGTGGGCCTGGCGGCCATTTTTGGTTGGCCGACCGCGTTTGCTTGGTATAGGGCGGCTTAGGGGGTGTTCCCTGGGGCCTGGGGGCGCTTCCTGTATCAGAGGGCGCACTCGGCACATGGAGGATGCGGTGGCAACAACGGCAGGCAGCAGCAGCTTTAGCAGTGCACTCTCCCGGGGTAGGGAGCGGGTCGAGTGGTGAGTCCTCCTGGGTGCCCGCGGGACCCTGTGCGGTGGATTCTTGGGGTGGGGGGGCGCCTGTTCCTGGTGCCTAGGCCTCTGTGAGTGGCGCGTGTCTGGGGTGGGTGGCGCAATGGCGACTGAAGCAGATGCTTCCCCGTCGGAAGTCTCCGGGGAGACTTCAGGCGCGCTAGGACCTGTGGTTCCTCTTGCTAATTTGACTCCGATCCTGGAGAAAGAAACTGCCACCCCCTTCCCTATCCTCTGGGGAGGAATCAGGACCAGAGGGGGGCTCTACCATGACGGGGACCCCCCCTCGGGTTGTCGGATGGTAAGCTCCGGGATTCCTCTGATGGTGAGGAGGAATCTTCAGGGGCCACTGTTGCTCACGAGAAGGCGCTGGTGGGCTCTTTGATTTCAGCGGTCCGTGAAACGCTGAAGCTGGGGACAGCTGGAGCATCGCAGGAGGCGGCCCTTGCTTTTGGGTTGCGTAGGCTGGCCCAGGCCCCTAAGGTGTTCCCTTATTTGCCCTACTTCGATCAGTTGCTATACAAGGAATGGCAACGGCCTCAGGGCTCCTTCCCCATGCCCTTTGGGGATAGCCTAGTGCAGAAGTGGCCACCTCCCACTGTTGACCCACCGGTGTCCTGCCTGAACAGGGCGACCACGATCCCATGGAGGGTACGCCGTCCTTTAAGGACCCGGCTAATAGGAGGGCTGAGGCAGTGGCCAAGGCTATGTTCGTTCTGGCGGGGTCGGCCATGCGGCCTGCGCTGGTGGCGCAGGTGCTTGCTGAATGGGCAACCATTTTGCACCACAATTTGGGCAGCGCTCAGGATCCTCCTGAAGGTGTGGAGCTTGCTGATCAGCTAGCCCAGGGGCTTGGGTATCTTGGTGACGCAGCCCTGAACATGACTCCCATGATATCAAAGCCGTCTGCCTTCGGTGGTTATCAGGTTTTTGCTTTGGCAAAAATGCCGGTCAGGTGACAAAGCATCGAAGAAGGGCCTAGCGGACCTGCCTGTTCAAGGTGGGTGGCTTTTTGGGGCTTCCCTGGATGAGATCATTAAGGATCTCACGGGGGGGGGGGAGAGCACTTTCCTTCCTAAGCCTAGAAGGGGCAAGGTGCCCTGCCGTAAGCCGGGTCCCTCTTTTTCGGGCCAGAAAGTTTTTTTCATGCACCCCGTTCAGTTAGCAGGGGCTCCCAGCCCGCTAAGGCTGCTGTGGGTGGACAAAAGCATCCCTGTCATGATGGGTTGCCGCCGCCCATCGCTCAGGTGCGGGGACATTTCCTGGGGTTCGCTGAACGGTGGACCTCCCGCAATTCGCATCTCTGGGTGCGTGAGGTGGTTTAGTCTGGGTACAAATTAGAATTTCATGCCCATCCCCCGGACAGGTTCACCTCCAACATGATGCTCCCCCCGGGGCACTGGCAGGCCCTATTGGGGGCTGTGCAGGACTTGCTCAGCCAGGAGGTGTTCATCCCGATTCCTGCCGCAGAGCGTTTCCGCGGGTTCTACTCCAACCTCTTTGTGGTTCCTAAGAAGGATGGGGTTTGGCCCGTTCTGAACCTGAAGGTGCTCAATTTCTTGGTGCAGAAATTCAGAATGGAGTCAGTCCGTTCTTTGGTGGCGGCTCTTCGCCAGGGAGATTTCTTGGCTTCCTTGGACATCAAGGACACGTACCTGCACGTTCCCATATGCGCTCAGCATTAGCACTTTTTGCGCTTTGCTGTGGGGGAACACCACTACCAGTTTGTGGCCCTCTCTTTCGGTCTGGCCTCCACTTCCCAGGTCTTCACCAAGCTAATGGCCCCAGTACTGGCCCTGTTGCGGCAGAGGGGCATAGCGGTGGTGGCGTATCTCGACGACCTTCTCCTGTGGGCGGAGTCGACCTCCGCTCTGAAAGACAACATGGCAATCACTTTGAGCTCCCATGCGGGAGTTTGGCTGGGTGATAAATCTCCCGAAGTCGGCGCTGACTCTGTCGCACCGTTTGGAGTATCTGGGCCTGATCTTGGATAAGGTTCAGGCAAAAGTTTTTCTTCCGACAGCCAAGCTGCAGACGCTTCAGGAGGCGGTACGGTCCCTGCTATCGCAGAGGTGGTCCTGCCGGTGGTTTTGTATGCGTGTCTTGGGGCTCATGGTATCCACCTTCGAGGCGGTGCCGTATGCCCAGAGTCACACCCGGTCCTTGCAGGGGACAATTCTGCGGCTGTGGGACAAGTCCCCTTCATCCTTGAATCAGCTGATCAGGTTGGACCACCAGGCAAGATCCTCTCTCATCTGGTGGCTGCGGGCTCCGGCCCTGAGGTTGGGGAATTCATTTCTTCCCCTGGTGTGGACAGTGGTCACTACAGACACCAGCCATTTGGGCTGGGGAGGGGTCCTGGGGTTGTTGTCAACCCAGGGCCGCTGGTCCCCGGAGAAGGGTTGTCTCCCGATCAATGTGCTGGAACTTCGGGCCTTCAGGCACGGTCTCTCCCACTCTTCGGAGAGGTTGTAAGGAAGCCCTGTCCGGGTTCAGTCGGACAATGCCACGGCCGTGGCTTATGTGAATCATCAGGGCGGAACGAGAAGCTCGGCGACAGCCTTGGAAGTGGTTCACATTCTGAGGTGGGCAGAACTTCACGTGCCGGCGATCTTCGCCATTTACTTTCCTGGCGTCGAAAACTGGCAAGCGGATTACCTCAGTTATCTGAGGTTGGATCAGGGAGAGTGGTCCCTGCATCCGAACGTGTTCCGCCAGATCTGTCTGAGGTGGAGCAAACCAGACGTGGACCTGATAGCGTCCCGGCTCAATCGGAAGGTACAGGCTTTCGTAGGCAGGGCAAGTGATCCGTTGGCAGATGCAGCGGACGCCCTCGTGGCTCCGTGGTCACGCTATCAGCTCCTCTATGCCTTTTCAAGTTGGTCCCCGTGCCTATTGTGCAGAATAGAGGCAGAGGGGATTCCGACCATTCTGATAGCGCCGGATTGGCCTCGGCGTCCTTGGCTCGCGGATGGTGGTGGACGTTCGTTGGCGTCTCTTGCTTCGCGAGGATCTGTTGTCCCAGGGCACCATCTTGCACCCTGCTTTACCCTCTCTGGCTTTAACGGCCTGGCTGTTGAATCCTAGGTGTTGGGGGATCTGGGGGTCTCAGAATCGGTGATCCCCACCATGCTCAAGATATACCTCCGCACCTGGAAGGCTTACATCGCCTGGTGTGAAGCGGGGGGCTGGAACCCCGTTCCTTTTTGGTATCTCGGGTGCTGGCCTTCCTTCAACAAGGCCTTGACCACAAGCTGGCGTTGAGCACTATCAAGGGGCAGGTTTCTGCCCTGGGGGTCTTTTTTCAGCGTCCCTTGGCGACGCATTCATTGATCCGTACCTTTTATGCAAGGGGTTTGACATGTCGCCCCCCAGGTGCAGTCGCCTTTGGCGCCATGGGACCTCAAGTCGGTCCTCCCAGTGCTTCAGAAGCTGCCTTTTGAAAATTTCAGGAAAATCTCTTTGCAGCTGCTCTCGCAGAAGGTGGCTACCACATCCGCCCGGCGGGTGTCTGAGTTGGTGGCTCTGTCCTGTAGGTCTTCTTACCTAGTCCTACATAGGGATAAGGCTGTCTTGCGCCCATCACCTTCCTTTTTACTGAAGGTGGTCTCTTCTTTCCATATCAATGAGGACTTTGTCTTTCCTTCGCTGTGCCCATGCCTGTCTCACCCTAAAGGAGGTTTATTTGCACTCCCTGGATGTGGTTGGCGCTCTGCGGGTGTTTCTGGCGACCACGGCCCCTTCCGGCGGTCAGATGTGCTATTTGTCATGGTGGATGGTCCACGCAAGGGCTTGGCGGCCTCGTCGGCCACTATTTCTCGTTCGATTAGACAGACGGTGACCCGTGCTAATACTATTCGGGGTCTGGAGCCCAGGTTTCCGGTCACGGCTCACTCTGCCAGGACGTTTAGCACTTCCTGGGTTTTCCGACATCAGGCATCGGTATCTCAAGTGTGCAAGGCGGCTACTTGGTCCTCGATGCACACCTTCTCAAAGGTTTACAAAGTTGATGTTTTGGCATCCTCGGATTCTGCTTTTGGCTGCATAGTTTTGCAGGTAGCAGTGTGAGGCCCGTCTGGCCCTTCACGGAGAGCTCTTGTGTTGGGTACAGAGTTGTTGTTGTGTTACCCACCCCTCGTTTGACACTGCTTTGGGACGTCCCCATATGTCATGAAGAGCTGCTGCGTCCGTCAATGAACTCAGAGAAAAGGATTTTACGGTAAGTCAAAACAATCCATTTATATACTTCTCTGTATAGATAACACACCTTCTTACTAGGATCAGTTGTCGGTTTTCATCTTTTCTCTCTCACCTCAGAGTTCCTGAGGGAGGGGCTGAGCACTGCTGCTGATGTCAGCTGGAGAGAGAGAGCAGTGCTGTGTTATCTATATAGATAAGCATATTGCTGATAGAACACTGACACAGGGAACTTATTCTTCTAATACAGAGGAAATAGGAGCTTTAAGAGTTAATTATGGCAGCAGAGAGGAAAAGCTACAAGAGAAAGAGGGAGGGGGGGAGGAGGAGGGAGTTGAAGACAGGCACACAGGAGATAGGAGAGCTGGGAGTGACATAACCTGCATAGACCACGGGGCTCTCATGATGAGCTATATACAAGGGGAGTCAGTGCACAGGGGGGAAGCCATGATCTGGAATTATCAAACATGTATTTTAGGGGATACAGAGAGATCATTTAAAAAAGCAAAATCACCATGCTGCTAATTGCACATTAAAGAGACAGGAGCAGCATTTTTTTTGGGTTAAATGCTTTTAGCATACTCCCATACAGCAGTGCAGCACTTTTACAATATACTATACATTTGGTGATTACACATTTAAGTTTTTGGGGTACACTGAAGCTTATTGATGGCGCACAAGTTACAGTTTTGTTTTCATTGGTTTGATGTTTGCCTACCCTTTGATCAAAAAAAAAATCTTTTTTCACTGATCCTCATTGCACAGAATTGGCCCAGAAGGATGTTTATACACAGATATACTCAAACTCCTGGCAGCCAAGCCTTGGCCTCTTACAAATAGAAAAGACCTACTGGTGCCAGGTCCCCTATTCCACCCTATTCCTCTGTCACTGGTTTTAACAGCATGTCTGTTAAAACCTAGATCCTGAAGGATAGGGTTATTTCTGACTCTGTTATCACCAGCTTACTAAGAGCAAGAAAATCTACCTCCTGAAGGATCTGCCATTACACAAAGAAAAAATATACTTTGCCAAGGACAGGAAGCTAAATCCCAGGGAATACTATCTTTTTTTTTTTTTTTTTTTTTTTTTTTTTTTAAGATATTTTTATTGGTTATAAAAGACTTACAAACATAAAAACAAAAGCAACTGCCCATTGGGCGACAGATTATACAAGCAGATACAGATGGTTGATAACTTATTCATTGGTAATAAATTCCCCCAACTACAAAATCAAATACCTATGGCTCATGCGTACATTTTCAACTAGCCGGGCCAGAGTCTGTCCAAAATATATCAAAGCACGATGATAGTTAAATGAAGGCGGAGGTGCTAGGTCCAGCCTGAAGTGAATGAGACAAGAGTACTCCTTATGGCAGAGCAGGACATAGCGTAAGGGGACTGGCCAGCCACCCACCCCAAACTTTATAAAATCCCTTACTTCGCTTCCTCAGGTCAGCTGTGAGTTTATATAAGGGTAGTGCATCATTTACTAATTTCAACCATATTGTTTTATTGAGCGTCTATGAGCTCTTCCACGTCAGCAAGAAGGACTTCTTTGCATAGAAAAGAAGGGTACGAAAAAGTCTCTTTGCCGAGGCCGACAGGGATAGATCCCCAAATACTCCTAGGAAACCATTTTTGGGGTTAATATTGGGGAGGCCCAGAGCCGATGAAAGGAAAGAGCCAATCTCACTCCAGAAGTTCTGTACTATAGGGCATGTCCAGAAGCAATGCGTGAAGTCTGCTTGCTGACCGCATCCCCTAAAGCATGCGTCTGTAGTTAATAAGCCCATTTTATGTAGCCTATGCGGGGTATGGTGGCTTTAGTAGAAGACCTTGAGTTGGATAACTCGGTCTCTAGAGGAGATGACCGATGTTTTGAAGGCATCTATGAATTCTGACCAGTCCTCTTCAGTAATCTGTATATTCAAATCTGACCATTTTAGCTTGGGCCATCTGAAATCTGGGGTTGGTGTCTGTAACCAGGGTCATATAGTAGGTTGAGATAAGTTTAGTGGTGGCAGGGTCCCTTAGTAATTTTTCTAGTGCAGGCATAGTACGCGGGTTATCCAGGGTGCCAAATTGCTTCCTAACTGCATGTCTCAATTGATAATAAAATATATAGTCATTCGGAAGGTCAAACTCTTGTAATTGTCGGAAAGATTTAAAACCTTGTGTGTCATACAGATGACACAAATATTTGACCCCCCCTAGAGGACCATCTGACTGGGTCTGGAATAGACTCCAGTTCCCCAAGATTACCATTAAACCGCAGGGGCATGTTTGGTGAGGCACCCCAGGACTCTCGAGCATACTTAGTTCTTATCGAATGAGATGAGGGGGGGGGGGGCTCTACATAGACAAAAGGGACTGCCACATCCTAATAACAGTAAAAATGGAAAGGGAAGGATTTCCCAAACATGTAATGGATCCCCCTGGACTTTACCGGCAGTCATACAAAGTATGGAAAAATGTGAGGTTTGGTAAAAAAGCTATTGCATTTTATTAGTACAAAAATATAAAAAGATAGAACATAGGGATGAGCATGGACACACAGGTCACAAGTTCACCTCAAATGATGCATGTACATGTAGAAAGATACATTTTAACACATTTAAACATTTGAAAACACAAGAGTTTTTTTGAACATGATACCACATTTAACAGCAAGCATGTAGATGGCTTTGATGCATTTGAGATTAGGCACACTCAGGAGCCGCTTGAATGGCAGAATCCTGGGGCTGTGTCACAAAATATCCCAACATGTTTCGGTCAATCCTTCATCAGGGGACAATAAACATCAAGCGAAAGAGAATTTATGCTGTCTGTGAAAAGGTTCAATCATATATAACAACATCAGTTTAGGTAATAGTACAATTGATATGGTATAGATTGCATGTCGTTTGGTAAAAGTGCGTTTCCATAAATAAGGCTGGAATAAAGAAAGAAGGAGTTGGAATAAAACATCACTTACATCTGACTATAGGTACCATCGACCAAATTTCAACGCAGCCCTGGGCAGGATCTGAGGATCGGGTCCAGGGGGAGGCCGGAGGGGGAGCAAGTGTCTCAGAGGCGAAACATAGGGTTCTGTGCATCCACAAGAGGCCCAAAGTGGCTGGATCAGCTTAACCTCACAAGGAGGTATAAGATAGCGCTAGTTGAGAAGGAAAAGAGGAGGATGTGTGTATGTGTGTGTGTATATATATATATATATATATATATATATATATATATATATATGTCTGTAAGCGTATAGCGTAACGTGACTGCAGGGAGCGAAAAGCAAAAAGCAAATAGGCCCCTCGCTGCACCCCGCCGACATGAGTGCATTGCCAAATAGGGCATGATGTATATGTTGTAGCTGGGCTCCACAGGCTGCTTACCGCTGACTCGGGGCATTTCCTTGTAGGAGCAAGCTTTCTGTCCTGGCGGGCCTCCGTCCGCCGAGACACACCTGCCGGCGTGACGCATGACATCATCCCTCTCCACGTAGCGGGGTGGCGCCGTGCGCCACGCGCTCCGGAGAGTCCCCCTGCACTCGGTATGCAAGCTTCCCGCCCGCATTACACGAGTGGACAGCACCTGTATGCGTCGCAGCGGATTGGCTGCCGCCGACGCCCATGGCTTTATATACTGGCTTCACTTGCAATTCGATCACTAGATGCAGCCCACATGCGGAAGGGACTGTCCGGACTCAGGTACATTGAAATCTTTAATTTACTACCCAATTATAGCCTCCCATCTGTGCCGCCTGTAATGCTAAAAATACTTTAAACATTTCTCCACCATCCCTTGTTGTTGTTATGTGATTCACACATACACCATGGGCATTAACCACCCAATACAACATATACGTCATGCCCTATTTGGCAATGCACTCATGTCGGCACAGTTTATGGGTTTGCTTTAACACGTCACAGCGAGGGGCCTATTTGCTTTTCGCTCCCTGCAGTCACGTTACGCTATACGCTTACAGACTATATATTTACATATACACGTCCTCCTCTTTTCCTTCTCAACTAGCGTTATCTTATACCTTCTTGTGAGGTTAAGCTTATCCAGCCACTTTGGGCCTCTTGTGGATTCACAGAACCCTATGTTTCGCCTCTGAGACACTTGCTCCCCCTCTGGCCTCCCCCTGGACCCGATCCTCAGATCCTGCCCGGGGCTGCGTTGAAATTTGGTCGATGGTACCTATAGTCAGATGTAAGTGATGTTTTATTCCAACTCCTTTTTTCTTTATTCCAGCCTTATTTCTGGAAACGCACTTTTACCAAACGACATGCAATCTATACCATATCAATTGTATTATTACCTAAACTGATGTTGTTATATATGATTGAACCTTTTCACAGACAGCACAAATTCTCTTTCGCTTGATGTTTATTGTCCCCTGATGAAGGATTGACCGAAACATGTTGGGATATTTTGTGACACAGCCCCAGGATTCTGCCATTCAAGCGGCTCCTGAGTGTGCCTAATCTCAAATGCATCAAAGCCATCTACATGCTTGCTGTTAAATGTGGTATCATGTTCAAAAAAACTCTTGTGTTTTCAAATGTTTAAATGTGTTAAAATGTATCTTTCTACATGTACATGCATCATTTGAGGTGAACTTGTGACCTGTGTGTCCATGCTCACCCCTACGTTCTATTTTTTTTATATTTTTGTTCTAATAAAATGCAATAGCTTTTTTACCAAACCTCACATTTTTCCATACTTTGTATGACTGCCGGTAAAGTCCAGGGGGATCCATTACATGTTTGGGACATCCTTCCCTTTCCATTTTTACTTTAGTTCTTATCGACCTAAACAAAGAAAGGGACATTTGTATTATTATTACCCCAGGTCGGTCAGGAACACGGTCTCTATATATCACATTATGTCTCCATAGAGGAGGCAATGGCCCCCTTCGTGCTGGTACAGGCGTTATTGTCAGTGGGGTGTAACCAGTCATGTATGAACACCAATTGGAGGCCAGATAATAGAGGTAGAAAATGGCAAAGGCCAGTCCGGCTAGATGGGAAGGCAGTCAAAGCGTCTCAAGGGCTATCCTGGACTGTCCACCCCACCAGAGGAATGTAGTGCATAGAGAATCAATACGTTTAAAGATACATTTTGGGATCCTACATGGGGAATTGGCCAGGATATAGACAGTTTAGGGAGGTAAATCATTTTAATGATGTTAGCCCTGCCCATGAGATCCATCCATTGCTTAGTGTGTTCCTGTAATTGCGTTAGTAAAGGGTACACATTCTTTGTAATATACTTAGAGATTGGCAATTGTACTATTACGCCCAGGTATCTAAAGGAAGAGACAATCTGTAGTTTCGACTCTGCGTATATCAGTGGTATGGCTTCGCTGTCCAGGGGAAAGAGGGTAGATTTTTCCCAATTTACCCTGAACCCTGAATAGTCCCCAAAAGTGTTAATTAGGGATAATAGATTTTTAATTGAATCTTCTGGGTCAGCTGGATACACCAGAGTATCGTCCACGTACAGGGATATATGTTCTTCAATTGTGCCAATAGGAATGCCTTTTATCTGCGGGGTTCTACGGATCTGGATGGCAAGGGGCTCCATGGCCAAGGCGAACAGGAGGGGAGACAAAGGACACCCCTGCCTGGTTCCCCTGCCAATCGGGAATGCCTCCATCACCCCAGAGTTAACCCTAATGTGAGCCAGTGGAGAGCAGTATAGGAGTCTAATCCAGGCTATCATGCGTGGACCAAATCCATAGCTCTCCAATAATTTACACAGGTAGGGCCATTCCACACTGTCAAAGGCTTTTTTAGTGTCAAGTGACACTATTACCCTGGTAGGTGCACAACCAAGTGGGTATTGTAGATAATGGAATAGTCTACGTATATTCATTCTGGTAGATCGTCCTGGTATAAAACCTCCCTGGTCACATCCCATCAGTTTCTCAATCACTAGGTTGAGACGATTGGCCAATACTTTGGCAAGAATTTTAACATCCACATTTATAAGGGATATGTGGCGGTAGGAATCACAAAGCAATGGATCTTTCCTAGGTTTTAGCAATAGTACAATTAATACTTCCCTCATAGATGGTGGGAGGACTCCATTTTTGAACGCTTCATTGTATGTACTAAGAAGAAAGGGACTAAGTAGGGAGGTAAACTTCTGGTACCATTCAGCCGGGAAGCCATCTAGGCCCGGGGATTTGTGGTTCAGAAGTTGTGTAATCGCCGCTTTAATTTCCTCCACCCTAATGGGGGCCTCCAAGTCTTCCGTCTCTTGGTCAGTTAAATGAGGAAAAGGGATTTGTGCAAGGTACTCGGCTAAGTGTGTGTCTAAATAGTGGGCCCTGGTAGTGTATAAGTCTTGGTAGAAAGATAGAAATGTGGCCATGATATCCCGTGGGGCATCACTTATCCCTCCTTGACAGGTAAGGATTCGAGGGATAGAGATAGGAGTACGGTCTGGTCTAACTAGGTAAGCTAAAAGTTGTCCGGCTTTATTATCATGTTCAAATATTTTCTGTTTAACATGTAGCATACCTTTTTGAGTCAAGTCCAGCAACTTAATCTCATATTCCCTACGTCTGGATAACCATAGATCACGCTTAGCAGAGTCAGGGTGTGCCACATAATCCGCCTCAGCAACCACCATTGCCTCCTCCAATTCTTTGGTGCACTGCTGAGCGTTTTTACGCACATCACCCGTCACAGACATGAATGCACCCCTCAATACTGCCTTAGACGCCTCCCATATGTTAGAGGAGTCAGTAGACCCTCTGTTAAGCTTCCAATAGTCCACAATGTCTCCCGCAGGATCTCTGTACAATCTTGTCCTCTGGCCAGTGCGAGCCCATACGCCAAATAGCGGGTCCATGCGCAGGCAGAAGGAGGAGATCCACTGCCAGAGGTGCATGGTCAGACACCCCACTGGGCAGTTAGGACACTGAAGACACCAGCTGAAGAGCATCGGGTGTAGCAAATGCAAGATCTATGCGAGACATTATACGGAATGAATCAGAATGACATGAGTATTGATATTCGGCGGGGTGTTTCCACCGCCACATCTCAGTAAGATTATAGACTCCGGCCCAGTCTATAAAAGAGGGGCAGGATTCACCACTCCCTCCCAAGCGGTCCAGTGAGGGGTCCTAAACTGCATTAAAGTCCCTTACATACAGCAAAGGGCCAGGGGCTCTAGCGACAAGTAGAAGCGACAACCTGAAAAGGAGATCTGGAGTAAATGGGGGAGGTACATAAACATTGACCAAAGTAAAGGTCATTCTAGCAATTGTTATAGTGAGTATAACAAACCGGCCATTCGGGTCTGTTTTAACATATAGAATTTCAGCCGGTAGGGACTTGGCCAATAAAATAGAGACACCCCTAGAGTAAGTGGTGTGGGTGGCATGGAACGAGGAAGCTAACCACGCTCTTTTAAGCGATCGCAGTCGTTCTTTAACCAGGTAGGTCTCCTGTAAACAAATAATATGTGGTTGATGTCGCTTGAGGAATGAAAAAATCAAGGACCGCTTGTGAGGAAAGTTTGCCCCCCTTACATTCCAGGAAATAATTTTAAGTGGATTAGCCATTTACAACATGTACAACATATTCCACATCGTAAGGATCAGCATGAAAATCAGTATTAACGATAGAAAAATCACGCCAAATTATGTAGTATCGGTTTACCCATAAACAGTCCAGGGAAGAATATTATGCTTGTACAAAAGTAAATAACAGTCCATCAGAAAGTTCAATGAACCGTAGAAGGATCACAGAGGAGCAACCTTTTCCTTACCCCCAGCCCTCCCCGCTCAGCCACCCCCAACCTAGCGAGCTTGGATCCCGAACCAACTATGAGCTCCAACAAAAACCCAAAGAAAAACATTAACCAGGCAAAAAACAGTTCCCATGGTTTCACCATTCAGCGGGATGGGGTTGGTGACATGGCTAGTGGGCTCCAATGAAACATAGGTAGTGCCCTTGAAGGAGAGGTATAACGTGCCATAGTAGCAAGGTGACCGTAGATGTAGTTGGCAGCATACATAATGTACTCAGGAGAGAGTCTGGTGTGGTGAGGGCAGCCATGGCTGCAGTCCATTCCACCCCAGATCAGGTGTAGGATCAGGTAGGAAGTTGGGCATGTAGGTTCACTCACAGCCCCAAGCCGGTGCAGTTCAGGCAAAAATACAGGGCCCTAGCGAGGGAACCAAAATACAGGAGAGTTATAATGCCAACGAAGTCACGCCACAAGGTAAATAACTGCTATCATCAGTTATAGATTTCAGGTGCAGTGATGGGAATCTGTACAATAGATCAACTGCGCCACCCTAAAAATAATGTGTCAAAATAATATGTGAAGAGCTGTTATTATAACAATATAAACCAGTGCTAATAAATACTGAAGAAAATTGAAAAAAATGTATGTGCCCTAAATTAAGTCAACACATCTATATGACTTATATATATCTGCAAACTGGCTTGAGAGGCCAGTGTGGATCCCTATGGATTGACAAACAAAATCCAGTAGGTTAAAAATGCATGTGTATAAACCATATGAATATAATAAGAAAAATATTAAATAGTCCATCCATTAAAGTGCTCCGTGTTAATAATCATTATATAGTCCATATAAAGTGCTCCGTGCTCAAAACCGTGAAAACAAAATATTAAAGGTGCTCCGTGCTGTTCAGTGACGATCCCCTTAGGTGACCCCACTCACCAGAATTAATGGACCCCCAGCTTTTCAGTCTGGGGGTCAGTAATGCTTAATCCAAGTGACAGGCTGTATATGGATCGTATTTCCAGCGGCACAGAACCCCCTTCACAAATCCATTGCAGACCGGACTCCAGTATATCAAAGGTGTATGGAAAGGAAAGAGCCTCCATAGTGAAGTAACGTTTAAAATATTGTATTGCGCAAAACATAAACTACTCACAAAATATTGGATGCTTCTCTCATTTAGCCTCAACTAGGCTGTGTGCGGCATTAGGTTGGCGTGCGTTCCACCTGTGGCGGACGTGACGTCAGAGGATGTGGACGGCCAGGAAATGACGTCAGTGATGGGAATCTATCGGTAATTGCGGCCAAGGAGCCAGACTATTTGAGAGGAGTATCAGAATGGTCATTTTTGTTGGCCCGTGCGTCCCCGCCTGCGTTGCGGGCCAAATTGCTTGTCGAGCCAGGCCATAGCTTCCTTAGGATCGTTGTAAAAGGGAGCCTTACCATCACAGGTGACCCTCAGCTTGGCAGGAAACAGCATAGCATATATCAGGCCGAAGACAGGCTTTCACTGCAGGGAAGGAAACGCGCTGGCGCTGAACATCCGCAGAGAAGTCAGGATATATAGATATGGTGTTGCCGTTGTACTTGAGTGGACCTCTTTCTCTGGCTAAGCGCAAGATCGTCACCTTGTCCTGAAAGTTAAGGATGCGCGCTATCAGGGAGCGTGGGGGAAGTCCCAGGATTCGGCGTTCGTGGTGGAGTACGATGTGCCCGTTCGATGAGGAAGGCGTGGGACAAGGCCTCAACCCCCAATGTTACTCGCAGCCAGGAATGCTAGAACCGCTCCGGTCGGGAACCCTCCGAACGTTCCGGGAATCCCACGAAGCGGAGGTTATTCCTTCGGAAACGATTCTCCAAGTCGTCTATTTTAGCATGGAGGGCCGCTATTACATTAGTGTTCACCTGCACGTTAGCTGATAATAGCTGCACTGTATCTTCAAAGGTACTAATACGTTCCTCAGCGGCCCCGGTTCTCTCCCTCCAAGTCTGTACATTCTGCTTCAACAGGGAGTTATCGTTGAGGATGGTTTCTATTTGCAGTGATAGGGAGGTTTTACAGTCCTAGATTGCCAGCATGATCTCGGCCAGTGTAGGTTCCACTACAGGGAGCCCCCGAAGCCGTGCTCTCCACGGTGCTACAGGGGATATCCAGCCCCTGTTGTGGGTCGCCCTGTGTAGCGAAAAGAGCTGGGCCAGATGCGCTCACCCCCTGCGAGAGCAGTGTAGGGGAGACTGCGGGCACCGAAGGCTGTGGGACTTGGTTCAGGCCCGCCGCAGAATCAGCACCCCCCTGCCTCCTAAACCTGGCCAGCTGCTCTGCTGCCGATGTAGGCGCGGGTGGCCCATATTTAACCATCATTCCACCATAATTCTAGGTAACACACTGCTCAAATAGACAATGTATATGTAGAGTAGAAACACAAGAACAGAGGGTAACACTGGTCACTGTAGGGGTCCATAGCTATATCCAGGTATTTCACCAACAAGAGCCAGAGAAGCACTCGCCCAGGAGGGGACAATCACCGCAGAGTTCACTCACCAGTCCACTTGGATGTTGTAGGGGCCAGGGTTATAATGGGCTGCCAAATTATTTCTCCCCTGCTTCAACGTCGCCCATCCACTCCCCCCCAACCAGGACCTCCAAGAGATAGGGGTGACAGTTTTTGGCAGTAGGGCCAGAGCAGCTGCGCTATCTCCCTCACTGGGCTGAGGAGGACAGCCCCGAAAGGCAAGATGGCGGCGATTCGCGGCTACACGGAGGCCGCAATTACTCCTACAGCTCTTCCACACACCTGTACCACAGGCTATCAGGATGAGGGGCTTGTCAGCCCGGCCAGAGGACAGACTAGAGGCCAGCTGAGGGTCGATGGGGTACAGATGGCCTGTCTGCCAGCTGGATGGTGGCGACCCGCGGCCTAGGCCGCAAGCCAGGGCCTCGAGTGCTGGGACCGGCCGGTCAATCGGCTATTACTCCACAGGAATGAGGCACAGGCCTCCACTGATGGGGAGTTGCTGGATTGGGGGGCCTGCTGAGGAACGATGGAGCTGCGGATGGCCCGTCTGCTGGTCAAATCGCAGTGATCCGTGGACTAGGCCACAAGCCGGGGGCTCGATTTGTGGTGCCGGCCGTCCGGTCGGCAAACTTCACCCCGGGGATGAGGCTCCGGTCTACACTGAGTAGGGAGCGGTGATGGATGCCCCCCCCCAACGGTGCAGAAATGAAGAATGGCAAAGGATTAAATAGAGGATTGTAGGAGCCCTTCACCAGCACTTCTGTCGCTTCCTACATCCGGACACGCCCCCCAGGGAAAACTATCGTATTCATTTTTGGGCTTTCTGTTGTCTGGTCTCAACCATCATGTGGCCTTAGTACTCTATAAGGAATAGGCTTTGCAATCCTTAAAGCGGAGTTCCACCCAAAAATGGAACTACCGCTTTAAGCACTCCTCACCCCCTTACATGCCACATTTGGCATGTAATTTTTTTGGGGGGGAGTGTGTCCCCAGGTTTCAGAGGGACTTCCTGTCCCTCTTCCACCTTCCGCCTCTGGGCCGCCT
>BLSH010306301.1:645539-680123 GCA_018402905.1 Glandirana rugosa
TCCGCCGGGTCTCCGCCTTCCACCTTCTCCCTGTCCTTCAGGGAGACTTTGATGTAATTTTTTTGGGGGGGGAGTGTGTCCCCAGGTTTCAGAGGGACTTCCTGTCCCTCTTCCACCTTCCGCCTCTGGGCCGCCTAGGCGACTCCTCCTCTCCTCCTAGGCGCCCCTCCCTCCTGGCAATCTTCTGGGCCACGTCACAGGTCCCAGAAGATTGCCTGGCCACTGGCAACGCGCCACGGCCGGCGCCCACACCTGAAATGCCGGCGCCGCAGGGAGGAGGGGGAGACGAGCGAGGCTTCGGGCGCAGCCGTCGCTGGACCGGGAGACAGGTAAGTTACTGTTTATTAAAAATCAGCAGCTACACTTTTTATAGCTGCTGACTTTTAATAAACCAAAAATCTAGTGGAACTCCGCTTTAATCAAGATTTTTATTTCGGTTGTTTCTGATAGTGCAGCCCCCCTGTGTCACTTTGTGATTCTAACTTGGTCCTCTGTGTACATCAGAGACCCCCCTTTGGGCCAATTACCCTTGGAAGACATCACATGTAAGGCTACCTTCCTGTTGACCATTACGTCTGTTGGTGCATTGCTGAGCTGGCAGCCTTTTCTGATGAAGAATATTTTATTGTTTTGCACAGGGATAAGGTGGTCTTGAAACTAAAACCTTATTTTCCACCCAAGGAGGTCTCCCCCTTGCATTTCAATAAGGATTTTGTCCTCCCCTCCCTCTGTCCTGCTCCAAAACATGCCAAGGAAATTTCCCTATAATGCCTGGGTGTTTTCAGGGTATAACCTAGCAAATACAACTTCTGTTTGTGAAACAGAGACCCTTTTTGTCTTACCCACAGACAATTATAGAGGACGTCCTGCCTCATTTCCAGAGCCTTTGCCATTAAAGTGGATGTAAACCCTCACATATACCCAGTGAACTGAACAGCCTCAGATGATACGCAGGGATGAAACAAATTTCCCTACATAAGTTTTATGTGTATATCTGCTGTCTTCATCTTTATATACTGTTTACAAAGTGCACATCGTGTTAGGAGATTTTCTCTTCCTGGTTAACACTGCAGTGAAGCCTGGGCATACAGCCAGGACAGCTGATTGAAGGCACAAACAACCCCTCTCCTTGTAGATACTTTCAGCTCTGTTCATTGAATCGTTCAGCACTGTGCTAGTCTATGTATAGCTTCCTCCCCAACACAAGGCTACTTTTATCATATGTGACAGAGAATTTGTCAGGAGTTATGAGGCTGACAACAGAAGAATGGGGCAGGAGACAGCTACAGGACATTTGAAGAGAGATGACAAAATGCTGCAGATATGTGCTCAATTCAAATTTCATAAATCGGGTTTACATCCACTTTAACCACTTGCTGACCGCTGGCCATCCAAAGACTTCCTTGTCTTTGAGCCCTGATATCTGGATGATGCCGCCGCCTGCATGCATCATTCAGATATAATTTTTATCCCCCGGCGATTCTCTGCACCATGAGAACGATTATAGCGGCAGTTCAGCTGCTTAATCGTTCTTAGCGGCAACGTCCCCCCCGTCGTCCTCCGGTGCTTCTCCCGGGCCGCCCGTGCCATCAGAGGCCCGGAGAACACATCCATCGCCGGAAGTTGAGCATAGAGATGACTAATGACCAGATGGTCACCAGTCATCTCTATGCGCCTCGGAGGTCCGGGCGTGGCGTATGACGTCACGTCCGGGTCACATGATGTAAACAATGCCCCTGAACTCGGCTGAAAAGACAGAGATCGCTGTTTTTTTTTTGTTTTTTTTCTGATCTCAGTCTTTCCAGCCTAGAGGAGAGATGTGGGGCCTTATTGACCCCATATCTCTCCATAAAGAGTATTGCGAAACGCTGTCACCTTACAGCGGCCGCAAGAATGAGTATTGTGAGCACGGCACGCCGCCAGAGGGCGCTCACTGTGTTCTGGGGGTGGCATGGAGCAGGTAGGGTGGACTCAATCTCCGCCGGCTACCCGCGATGGCTCCCCAGCAGTGAGAGAATGGAGGTCCGTGTATGTAAACACGGATCTCCGTTCTGACAGAGGGGGGAGGGATGCGATCACAGGCTTCCTGTATATGGAAGCCATGATCACTCCCCTCCCCCTACCAACCCAGCCCCCATACAGTTAGAACACACTAAGGGAACACAGTTAACCCTTAGAGTGCCCCCTCCAGGTTAAACCCTTCACTACCAATGGCATTTATACAGTAATCAGTGCATTTTCTCCTATCGTTCACTGACAGACGCAGCTCATATGACGTGTGGGGTTTATGCTTGTCCCACTAGGAGTTAACTAGGCAGGGAAAAGAAACAGCTGGCCCTTCCCATGGGGGCCGTCTTCTCTTCCTACATAAACCCCCTCATAGCATAGCCCTTCAGTTCTTATACCTAGTTTGCAAGGAGTTGACCTGGCTTCCCTTTAGGGGAATTTGTGGTCCGGTTTGTGACCATTTTTTATTTTAATTTTCCTTTATTTTTATTTGACTTCAATTAAGACATTGATCTGCTATCAAGAAGCTGGTCGGGGCATAGAGGGTCCACGGGCTCTGTACTTTCCCCGACCTGGCCGACCGATGCGAGCCAGTCCCGACGTATGGGGACCTGCCGCATCGTGCCCGTTCCATGCGGGCGGCCTGGGGTGACCCCCGCCCTTGCGCCCAGCCCTGGATGCGATTCGGGAAGGGCGATTTTCTGGCCTGCAGCATACCGCCCAAGAAGGGGTGGAAGGTCTGCGACTGGGTGGCTACCCACGGCGCTCGTTGGAGTGGTGAGTGAGAGTTCCTACCTTCCCCCCCCCTTTTTAGGGGCGGAAAGGGCGCCCGACGACCGCAAAACAAAAAAAAATGTTCCTGCTGGGTAGCCGTTGGTGGGGTGCGTGGAGCTATCGTTCACCCCCCCTCACCGCACTGATCGTCTAGGCCGTTCGTATCGTTTTTTCGCCGCCATTTTGCGGTGGACCGCCGCCATTTTGCCATAGCCGCAGACATTTTGGGCCTATGGGGCTTTCCCTCTAACACTCAGAGCAGCCATTTGCGGTACTGCACATTCCCTGAAGGTGTTTCTTGGCCTCTAGTGTTGTGGTGATCTGGCGGCGCGGCTCTTCTGATGATCCATCCAGGGTTACAGGCAGCGGAACAGAAAGTATAGCTGGGCTCCCTGTGGGTGCTGGTGGCGGTGGGTGCAGTCCTCCTGGGTTCCCTGGTGCACTGTGGGGCGGTGGTGTGCGGCAGTGTGGGGGTGCCTCTTTCTCCTTTAGTCTCCCTGTGTGTCACTAAGAGTTTTCTGCGGGAAAACAATGGCAGATTACTCTGCTGAACCTGCTGAGGAGGCATCAGCGGCGGTGCAATCTGCACAAGGGGCATTTTTGGACCAGCTGCGGGCGGTCTTTAGCGAATTTCTCCCCCGGGCGGAGGTCGCCCAACAGGCCCCCTAGAAGCGTCCTCCTCCTCCTCTTTATTCATCAGGGGAGGATTCTGAGCCGGAAGTGGCCTCAGGGGTCTCAGGGACCCCAGCGGTCCTATCTGATGGGGAACTGGGCCCATCGGACGGCAAAGAGGATCAGGGGGCGGCGGCTGCGCGCAAGAAAGCGTTGGTTGCTACCATTATCGCTGGCATTCGCACTAAGCTGCGACTGGGTCAGGATGGCGAATCGCAGTCTGCTGTGTATGTATGTGGGTCCTCTAGGCCCCCTAGGGCTCCCAAGGCTTACCCCTACAATGACTTTTTTGATCATTTTCTTTATCGTGAATGGCAGCGTCCACAGCACTCTTCTTCGCTGTCAAAACGGTTCGCTGCTCGCTGTCCCTTTGAGGAAAGCTTTTTGAAAAAATGGGAATCGCCTGTGGTGGACCCACCGATAGCCCGCCTTAGTAAGGCGACGACCATTCCTCTGGAAGGGACTCCTTCTTTTAAGGATCCCGCTGATAGAAAAACAGAGGTGCTTTGAAATCGCTGTTCCTGGTGGCAGGTTTCGCTGTGCGACCAGCCCTGGCGTCCGCCATGGCGGCAAAACATCTATCCGAGTGTATGGAAGAGCTCCTGAAGGATCTGGAAGACGGTCGCCTGATGGATGCGCCGCAGAGGGCTGAGTTTTTGCTCCAAGGGTTCAAGTACCTTTGTGATGTGGCTGTTGATCTACTGCCGATGTTATCCAGAATAACGATTTTTGCCGTCATACTCAGACGGATACTTTGGTTGCGTTCTTGGTCCGGTGACCATGCTTCCAAAAAAGGTCTTGCTGACCTCCCTTTTCAGGGTGGACGTCTATTTGGTCCACGTTTGGATGAGATTATTAAGGACTTCACGGGAGGTAATAGTACCTTTCTTCCAGAGCCCCGCAGGCGTGAATTTCACCGTAGACAGGGGCCCCCTCCTTCGGGTCAGAAGAAGTTTTTTCGCGCCCCGGGCGCAGCAGGTAAAGGGACCCGCCCCAGTAAGGTCGCTGCAGGGGCCGGAAGACGTCAGTGGCAGCGAAAAAAACGAAAAGGCGGAGGACAAGTCCTCCTCAGCCTGATGGGTTGCCCCCACGCGGGTTTCGGGAGGGGGGACGTCTTCTGGGGTTCGCAGGCCGGTGGCTGGCTCACATTTCCGACCGCTGGGTCCGGGAAGGGGTGTCCACCGGGTACAGGATAGAGTTCAACACTCTACCCCCAGACAGGTTCTTCCCATCGAATTTAGGGCTCCCGCAGGAACGCCGGGAGGCCCTTTTTGGGGCTGTACAAGCACTCTCAGACCAGGGGGTGATCGTGCCAGTGCCTTTAGAAGAGAGGTTTTGAGGGTTCTACTCGAATCTATTCGTGGTTCCCAAAAAAGGGGGGGTTCGGCCCATACTGGACCTGAAGGCCCTGAACCGGTATGTCAGGACGCGGAAATTCCGGATTGAATCTATCCGCTCGGTCATGGCCGCCCTTCATCAGGGGGAATTTCTGGGGTCTCTGGACATCAGAGATGCGTACCTCCATGTACCCATTCATCCACGACAGCGCTTCCTGCGCTTTGCAGTGGGAGACCTCCATTTTCAATTTGTGGCACTCACCTTCGGCCTGGCTTCAGCACCTCGCGTTTTCACAAAACTGCTAGCCCCGGTGTTGGCGTTGCTACGACAGAGAGGCATTGCGGTAGTAGCCTACCTAGACGACCTGCTCTTGCGAGCGGAGTCCGTCTCTGCTCTGGAGGAGAATGTGGGAATCGCAATGACCTCGCTGCAGGACTTCGGCTGGTTACTAAACCTACAGAAGTCGTCAGTCTCTCCATCCCGTCGCCTGGAGTATCTGGGTCTAATTCTGGACACAGAGCAGGCGAAGGTGTTCCTCCCTCCGGCCAAGTTGCTGTCTCTGCAGTCGGCAGTGCACACCCTCTTGTCGCACCATCGGTCTTCATTACGGTTCTGTATGCGGGTGCTGGGGCTCATGGTTTCGTCGTTTGAGGCGATACCTTTTGCCCAGAGTCACACTCGTCTCCTTCAGCGAGCAATTCTGGCTCGATTGGACAGGTCTCCTCGGTCATTGGACCTTCTGATCCGTCTGAGCTCCCAGACCAGGGCGTCTCTGACCTGGTGGCTTTGGGACTCGGACCTGATTCAGGGGAAGTCGTTCCTGCCCCTTCAGTGGGTGATCATCACCACGGACGCCACTCTTTCAGGCTGGGGAGGGATCATGGGGCAGCTGTCTGCCCTGGTGGCCCCCTGGGGCCGTTATCTTCTTCTGTGCGCCTTCCCTCCGATAAAACTGCTTCCTCGATTGATACGCAGGATAATGGTGGAGGGGATACCAATAATCCTGGTGGCTCCGGATTGGCCTCGGCGCACTTGGTACGCCGACGTGGTGCAAATGGTGGCAGACGCCCCTTGGCGGCTCCCGATGTGAGGTGATCTTCTGTCTCAGGGGCCCATCTTACACCCTGCTTTACCCTCGCTGGTTTTGACGGCTTGGCTATTGAGTCCCAGGTGCTAAGAGACAGGGGAGTCGCCGACTCCGTTATCCCTACTTTGTTAAAAGCTTGCAAGTGTACTTCTCGCAAGATTTATCACCGCACCTGGAAGGCTTATATAACTTGGTGCGAGGCGGAGGGCCATAACCCTCGCTCTTATGTCGTGTCCAGGGTCCTGACTTTTTTTACAACAGGGCCTGAACAAAAAACTGGCTTTGAGTACTCTCAAGGGCTAGATATCGGCTCTGGCGATTCTCTTTCAGAGACCTTTGGCTTCGCATTCGTTGATTCGTACCTTTGTACAAGGTGTGCGACACGTGGTGCCTCGGGTGAGGACTCCGATGGCTCCGTGGGATCTGAATTTGGTGCTTTCTGTTCTTCAGAAACCGCCTTATGAGAATATCAGGGAGATTTCCTTACAACTGCTGTCGCATTAGGTGGCCTTTTTAGTTGCCATCACATCCGCCAGACGGGTGTCTGAATTAGCAGCACTTTCGTGCAGTCGCCCTACTTAGTCATGCATAAGGATAAGTCTTGCACCCCTCTCCTTCATTCCTTCCTTCCAAAGGTGGTTTCTTCCTTTCACATTAATGAAGATATTGTTCTTCCTTCATTGTGCCCTCGTCCATCGCACCCAAAGGAGTTTGAGTTGCATGCTTTGGACGTAGTGAGGGCATTGCGAGTGTACTTGGCTGCTACAGCTTCTTTTCGAAAAGCTGATTCCTTGTTTGTGTTGCCAGAGGGCCTGCGCAAAGGGTTGGCGGCCTCTTCGGCTACGATTACTCATTGGATTACAAAAACCGTGACCCATGCGTATTCTGTTCGGGGCAAGGTTCCCCCTTTTCCGGTCACGGCTCATTCTACCTGGGCTGTTAGCACTTCCTGGGCTTTCAGACACCAGGCCTCGGTGTCACAGGCGTGCAAGGCGGCCACTTGGGCCTCGGTTCACACTTTCACTAAGTTTTATAAAGTTGATGTGTTTGCATCTTCGGATGCTGCTTTTGGCCGCAAAGTTTTGCAGGCGGCAGTGTAGGCGCGTCTGGCGCCTCCTTAGAGGTTCAGTTGGGTACTGTTGTTAGCGTTTACCCACCCCTCTTTTTGACACAGCTTGGGGACGTCCCCACACGTCATATGAGCTGCGTCTGCCAGTAAACGATAGGAGAAAAAGGGATTTTATTAAAACTTACTGTAAAATCCTTTTCTACGAGTTCACTGACAGACGCAGCACCCACCCCCTGTGCTCTGTTCTTGTACGGCTTGTGTACGAATTGAAGGGCTATGCTATGAGGGGGTTTATGTAAGAAGAGAGGACGGCCCCCATGGGAGGGGCCAGCTGTTTCTTTTCCCTGCCTAGTTAACTCCTAGTGGGACAAGCATAAACCCCACACGTCATATGAGCTGCGTCTGTCAGTGAACTCGGAGAAAAGGATTTTACGGTAAGTTTTAATAAAATCCCTTTTTCATAGCACTGATCGCTGTATGAATGCCAATGCTCCCAAAAAAGTGTCAAAATGGTCCGACATGTCCGCCACAATATCGCAGTACCGCTAAAAATCACAGATCGTCGCCATTACTAGTAAAATATTTGAAAAAAAAATAAAAACCCCATAAATTAATTCTCATCATTAGTAAACGCGGCAACTTTTGCACAAACCAATCAATAAACGCAGATTGTGATTTATTTTTTTTTTTTTCTTTCTACCTAAAATATGAGGAAGAATATAAATCTGCCAAAACCGATGAAAAAAAAATGTTGTTTTATATTTTTTATTTGGATTTGTAGTTTAGCAAAAAGTAAGAAATATTGTTTTTTAAAAATCAATTGTGGCTCTTTTTTTGTTTATAGCAGTGATCAGAAATGACACAGAGATGATCAAATACCACCAAAAGAAAGCGCTATTTGTGGGAAAAAAAGGACGCAAATTTGGGTACAATGTCACACGACTGCGCAATTGTCAGTTAAAGCGACAGTGCCGAATCGCAAAAAGTGCTCTGGTCCTAAGCCGGGAAATCCTTCCGGGGCTAAAGTGGTTAATACATGAAACTTTTTTTTCCAAAAAAAAAAACGCGTTTGATAAATTGCTGTGCAAATATCGCATGACATAAAAAGTTGCAATGACTGCCATTTTATTCCCTAAGATCTCTGCTAAAAATCTATATATAATGTTTGGGGGTTCTGAGTAATTTTCTAGCAAAAAAAATATGATTTTTACATGTAGGAGAGAAGTGTCACAATTGGCCTGGTGGTGAAGTGGTTAAGGAAAGGATCTTTCCTTTCCCCTCAAAGCTTATTTTACTAGACCTGTTGGTGGTTCTTTGGCTTTCCAGCATCATGCATCTGTATACCAGATTTCCAAGGTTGCCATCTGGCCCTCTGTTCACACATTCTCCAGGTTCTAATGTTCAGGCCTCTTCTGATGCATGTTTCAGCCAAAGTGCAAGGTGATTTATGCTATCATTTGAGTGTTTTTGGGTTCCTTAACTCTTGTTTTTTTGTGGGCCTTTTGGCAGTTATGTTTGCTAAGTTGTTGACCACCCCTCAGTTTATTGCTTGGGGGCTTTCTATGATCTATGAATACAAGTTCTGTGTCCTATACTGTTTGATTAATATTAGAAATTGTAATTCACAGATAAACTCCTCATCTTGACGTACAGTACAGGCTTCTCCCCTCTGTCTTCATTGGTCCCTCCTTATTGCTGGCATAAAAACTAGTCTCACAGAGTGGGTAGGGTTATTTGTGCACTAGGGTTGGTCCAGTTTCGAATTACTGGAAGGTAGCCTGCATATGACCCATGGTCTAAAAATACAAGTCCTGTGCAAGGAGTTTACAGGTAAGTCAGAATCCCATTTTTTGTACTTACATAAATTCCTCATTGAGAGACACAAGATCCACCTCTCTGTGTTTATTGCTCATGTCCTTATTACTACTTTACCACAATTTTGACACGTTCTGGGTAGAGGATGGGATATATTGGGGTGCTGACTTACATTTTTTTTGTATGTCAGTGTCCTTTCATTCTTTAGGCAACAGTATAGCTTGACTGTATCTGAATTCCCGTGTCCCTCAATGGACTCCAAGAAAATGGATTTTACAGTAATAAAAAAAAATTCTATTATTTTTGATAAGCCTATCATACATTCTATTTCTGCAGATGGGAGTATATTGAACTGCATCTTTGGAGTATGATTTATCATGATAGTTAACTTATTGCCAGTATATGAGCACCTTTGTTTTATCAGGCATCCTTATTGATGTTACATAGTTAAGTTGAAAAAAGACACCAGTCCATCCAATTCAACTCAACCTGTGGTGTTTGTGTTTAATGTTCTAAAGCTATTTCTAATAACACTAATGTTTTACCCCTAAGCAATAATTTATAGTTTATATCATATGAAGCTTACATTTTTCTTTCAGATTTTTTAGTCTGTCATTTTAGCAAGTTACGGAGACGTTTATTTTGATACAATGTGGCACAGCCTTTCTCAACCTTTTCAACACAACGGAACCCTTGAAATACTTTCTGGTCTCAGGGAACCCCTCTTAAAAATGACTATATCTAAAACTCATGATACTTTAGTGTAATGGTCAGTGGGAAGAAAGCTCCTTACACTTGTGGACATTGGGAAGAATCACCCATCTTACAGATCTCTAAAAAAGATCAATTATGTTAGTGGGAAATTATCTGAGAGGCAGAAATTGCTCAAGAAACCCCTAGTAACCTCTGGAGGAACCCTTGTTGAGAAACCGTGATGTAGAATAAATGTCGGATGTGGTGAGCAGCTGAATCCCTATGAGCGTGAGACAGCCCCTGGTGAAATGTACATCACAAGGACTCACCTTGATTTATTCTCCTACTCGTCTATCGTGATTCCAATCCAAGAAAGTAACTTAGGATGTCTATGTGTAGTATGAGAACTTCCTTGCTTTTTGAAAAGTCGTACTCACAGTCTTAAAATAGAGCTTGAATTTGGCAGAATTCTTCCCAACGATCAGGTTGCATATATCGATGCCTAAAACTTGAGGTACTTCATTCGTTGATAATGAAAGGTGTGTGGTGGGAATTTTGACTCATGGTCCCAGCAATTTGCAGGAATAGCACTAAACCTACACTTATCAAAAGAAATTGGAATCTATTGTGAAACAGCCCCATATTTTCTTTCTCATCTGTTCAGATATATTCGCCTCTGTGTCACTCTATACATAAGAAAATGGCCTTCTTTCCTTGAGGGTCAGGTGGTGGAGTTTTTATTTTTTAACATGTCAGGACATTTAATGTGCTGGGATTAAAACTCTTCCCACATAACCAGACAGTATGGTGATAGCTTGGGTACATCTGTCTCTCTACAGTGACGCGTGTAGCAGACTTTCCATCCTCTTGATGTTCTATGTGTTGTGGTTAGAGGAGGACATTGCTGCAGTCCATTTCCTTTCTTAACATATTGCTGTTTCCCAATAATGGGATGGTACGTACATGAAAGCAGACCCAGCCACCTGGTACTGGCAGTCACACAAGATTAGGCACTTTAAATTTAGGATTCCTTGCCTGTGACTCGTTAGCGGTGTTTAGGATAACAACCAGACACAGCTTTTCCAAGATAACAGCTTGTTATCTATTGGACCTGCCATTTCGGGTTATTTTTTTTTTTTTCTTGTACTTGTCATGCTTTATAGAGCTGTGAATGACTACGAATAAAATTCTAAAGGTCCGGTTCGTTGACATCCATTTGTTGAAACTTTTTGCACTAAACATTTTTAATGCAATCATTGAAAAAACAAATTGAACAACTTATGAGTCCCTTTGCCATAACTCCCCTAAATAAGCTGAAACCAATTACCTTTGGAATTCACGTAATGGTTAAATGGAATCCACCTGTGTGCAATTAGTCACATGATCTTAAAATAAATATGCCTGTTTTCTGAAAGGCCCCAGAATTTGTTACTGATCATATAGACCAGGGATATGCAATTAGCGGACCTCCAGCTGTTGCAAAACTACAAGTCCCATCATGCCTCTGGGTGTCATGCTTGTGCCTGTCAGCCTTGCTATGCTCATGGGATTTGTAGTTCTGCAACATCTGGAGGTCCGCTAATTGCATATAACAAGCCTTTCATTTCACACCTATTTTATCAGCTCCTTGGTCTATATCAGGGATATGTAATTAGTGGACCTTCAGATGTTGCAAAACTACAAATCCCATGAGCATAGCAAGACTCTGACAGCCACAAGCATGACACCCAGAGGCAGAGGCATGATGGGACTTGTAGTTTTGCAACAGCTGGAGGTCCGCTAATTGCATATCCCTGGTCTATATGATCAGTAACAAACTCTGGGGCCTTTCAGAAAACAGGCATATTTATTTTAACAAGCCTTTCATTTCACACCTGTTTTGTCAGCTCCTTGGTCTATATCAGGGATATGCACAAACCTCCAAGAAAGGGGACAAAGCCTTAATTTTACATTGCATAAAAAAAATAAAAGTTTTAAAACAAATCATGTCCCTCAAAGAACAGTGGACAGCGGTACCCACTGGTTGTTGTCATGACTATACCTTTTGAATACCTATCATAGCCTTTAGCTCTCTAATTGGTTGCAGGTCAAGAAAGAAATGAATGTGTGTAATTTTCCTTTAAACTGTTTAAATTGTCATTAACCCCACGTGCACATGTTTTAATACATATGTTGTTATTAAAAGCCAAGGTATATCTATTGATGAATTAGAAAGCTTCTAAATGCTTTTTTTTTTTGTTCGTTTTCTAGCAGGTTATGTGATCTTTCTCTGTTTCTTTAGTGAGTCTAAGAGTAATAGGGTAATTTCACTAAGAGTAAGGCCCCTTTCACATGATTTGACGGGCTCCGCTGCTCAGTGGGGATCCATCCGTTGATCCCCGCTGAGCCGGCGGATGACAGGGCAGTCTCTGCACTCTGTGCAGAGACTGTCCTGTCACAGCTCCATTCTCCCATATGGAGGATCGGATGAACACGGACCGTCTGTCTGTGTTCATCAGATCCAATCCGCCAGACAGATGGAAAGTAGGGTTTCCATCTGTCTGTTTTTGGCGGATCAGGTGTCAGCGGACATGTCACCGCTGACATCCGTCGCTCCATAGAGAACAATGGAGTGTCCATTCGGGTACGCCTGGAGAAACTGTGAGGCGGACCCGAACCATCCGTGCTTGTGAAAGAGCCCTTAACGGTAAATAAAATGTGGTGAAATGACTCTTGCGTTAAATCAGTTTCAAAAGTGCAATTCACTAAGAATTTTGCGTTAACAAATGCGGCGTTTGTTAAATTGAGCGGTAATTACTGCATTTTTTTTTTCATGAACTATTTTATCACATTAAGCTGGCTGCTAAGGAGCGGGTCGGGAAGCTGGCCACCGTATCCTTTAACAACGGATGATTTATCAGCTGTCAGCGGGTTCTCCGCTGTCAGCTGAATGTAAAAAAAAAAAAACATGCCAGCAATGAAAAATGATGAAAAAACAGCGCGCCCCCCCCCCCATACATACCAGGCCCTTTGGGTCTGGTATGGATTTTAAGGGGAACCCCACCCCAAAATCCATATCAGGCCCCTTATCCGAGCATGCAGCCTGGCAGGCAAAAAAAGGGAGGGGAATGAGTGTGCACCCCCCCCAACCATACCAGGCCACATGCCCTCAACATGGGGTGGTGCGGCTCTGCGGGCAGGGGGCTTATTGGAATCTGGAAGCCCCCTTTAACAAGCCACCAGATCCCAGCCTCCCATGTGAATGAGTAGGGGGTGCAAAGGTCGGTGACGTCACAAGGGGGCAGTGCCATCAGGTGGCCCCACCCCTTAGCGAATTAAGAAATGTCACATGGCGGAGCAGGCAGACCCTGGGAGCGTTTGTGAGCGGAACTTTTTTTTTCTCCCGTCGGGTCTGGTGGTAGCGGCAGGCATCGTGGCTGACTATGAATCTACATTGGGAGACATTTTTTTTTATTTTTTAACCACTTAAGCCCTGGAAGGATTTCCCACATTAGGACCAGAGCACTTTTTGCGATTCGGGACTGCGTCGCTTTGCTGATAATTGCCCGGTCGTGCAACATTGTACCCAAACAAAATTGACGCCCTTTTTTTCCCACAAATAGAGCTTTCTTTTGGTGATATTTGGTTCCCTCTGCGTCATTTCTGATCGCTATTAACAAAAACAGAGCGACAATTTTGAAAAAAAAAAATCTATATTTTTTACTTTTTGCTATAATACATATACAAAAAAAAATATAAAAAACAAATGAGTTCATCAGTTTTGGCCGATACATATTCTTCCTCCTATTTGTGGTAAAAAAATCGTGATCGGCGTTGATTGATTGGCTTGCGCAAAAGTTGCCACGTTTACAAATCATGAGAATTAATATATGGCGTTTTTTTACTTTTTTTTTTTTTTTTTTACTAGTAATGATGGCGATCTGCGATTTTTGTCAGCACTGTGATATTGCAGCGGACATGTCAGACATTTTTGACACTTTTTTGAGACCAATGACATTTATACAGCAGTCAGAAGTTTAAATATCCACTGATTAGGCCTTATACACACAGGCGTATGAAAAAAACGTCGGGCCCGTCAGGGAAAAATCAGCGGTTTTTTTTTTGGGCGTTTTGCATCGGCGTTAATGCACGTTAGTGAGTGCCGGCATCGATAGGCATTTTTAAAAAAAACACAGTCCTCTGCTATTTTTTAACCTGAAAACACTGGTTAACGTCGGAACGGCGTTAGTGAGCGTTTTGCTGGCTTAGCGTCAAAAAGGCAGAGCGCTACAGCCTCAGAACCTCCCGTGTTCTGTTTACAGCTCACTAACACTGATGCCCTCTACAGCTCAAAAACATCAGCGTTTTTATGGGGCCATTAAATAACAAGGAGAGCTGCAAAAAACGCTAAAAAACATGGCTGTCAAAACCTCCCATGTGTATGAGGCCTAACTGTGTAAATGTCATTGGCAGTGAAGGGGTTAACCTGCAGGGGGTGATCTAGGGGTTAACTGTGTTCCCTAGGCATGTTCTAACTGTGAGGGGGCTGGGCTGCCAGGGGCATGAGAGATGTAACCGATCCCAGTGACAGGGATCAGAAGATCTCTCACATGCCGCCTGACAAAGCAGGGAACCGCCGTGTTTACATTGGCGGTTCCCCATTTTTCTTCTCTGCCAGGTCATAGCTGGTAGCTGGCGGACATCGAGTCCATTGGACCCACGGCTGCACTGCTGCATAGTGCGGCGAGCATGAGAGCGTGCCGCCGGCGAGCCCCCGCCCAACTCCTATGCTGTTTCTGATAAACACCGCATGTAATGCTGCCAGCAAAACCCTGGTGATAAATTGTGATTTGGCCTTAAGAGCTTACCACGTGTTTTTTTTTTTATGCTATCTACCGACACATTTTTCATTTTGCGGTAAAAGCCGCGTAATCTTTTTTTGGGAATTGGACTTTATTTACTGCATGCAGCAATTTATTCAAATGAGTCAAGTGACCATGTTATCGCATGCAGAAAACAGTGATTTGACCCCTTTATGTGGACAGAGCTGTGGCCGTCATATGATTGATTTATTAACCAGTTGCTTACTGGGCACTTAAACCCCCCTCCTGCCCAGACCAATTTTAGGCTTTCAGCGCTGTCGCATTTTGAATGACAATTGCGCGGTCGTGCGATGTTGTACCCAAACAAAATTGATGTCCCTTTTTCCTCACAATTAGAGCTTTCTTTTGGTGGTATTTGATCACCTCTGCGATTTTTATTTTTTGCACTATAAACAGAGCGACCATTTTGAAAAAAGAACAATATTTTTTACTTTTTGCTCTAATAGAAATCCAAAAATAAAATATAAAAAAAAAATTATTCATAGGGTTTGGCCGATTTATATTCTTCGACATATTTTTGGTAAAAAAATCGCAATCGGCGTTTGATTGGTTTGCACAAAAGTTATTGCGTCTACAAACTATGGGAATTGATTTATGGCGTTTTTATTATTATTATTATTTTTTTTACTAGTAATGGTGGCGATCTGCGATTTTTATCGGGACTGCGATATTGGGGCGGACATGTCGGACATATTTGACACTTTTGGGACCAATGACATTTATAGAGCGATCAGAAATTTAATGTCCACTGATTACTGTATAAATGTCATTGGCAGTGAAGGGGTTAACTATGTTCCCTGGGTGTATTCTAACTGTGGGGGATGGGCTGGCAGGGACATAACAGATCTAACTGATCCCAGTGACGGATCAGTAGATCTGGGATGTCCCCCTCTCACAGAACGGAGAACCGCCGTGTTTACATTGGCGGTTCCCCGTTCTGCAGCTCCGCAGGCGATCGCGGGTCAGGAGCTGACATCGAGTCCGCCCAACCCGTGGGCACACCCACGCAGCGGGCGCGCACACCGCCGCCTGTGAGTGTGCGCCAGGAGCGTGCAAAGGGGCGGACGTCAATAGACGTCCACCCGGCAACTGAGATCCGCACTGTGGTAGTCTTTCGGCTATAGCGCGGATCTGAAGTTGTTAAAGGGATACTAACCACTTCCGTACCGCCGTACGTCATATGACGTCCTTGAATTTGAGTGGAGATATCTGAATGGTGCCTGCAGCTACAGGCACCATTCAGACACCGTTTTATTTCAGCCGGCGATTCTCTCCAAGATAAAAGTGATCTTAGCTGCGGATTTGCAGCAAGATCACTTTCATCGGTGGTGGGAGAGGTGCCCCCCTCCCGCCACTTTCCCGTCATCTTACCGGACCATCGGCAGCGGCGGAGATGATCAGGTACGTCCCCCCCCCTGCACAGGAAGCCGAGTGAGCGGAAGATGCCGCCCACTCGGCTCCATAACATTGCCGTCGCTTCTGCCAAACGGTCTTAAAGGGCCCATTTTTTTTTTTTTTAACTGTCATTTTGTTTAGTTTTTTTTTTTTTTGCATCTAACTCTAAATGTGAGATCTGAGGTCTTTTTGACCCCAGATCTCATATTTAGGAGGTCCTGGCATGCTTTTTTCTATTACAAGGAATACTTACATTTCTTGTAATCGGAATAAAAGTGATCATTTTTTTTTTTAAAAGAACGGTGTAAAATATTAAAAAATAAAAAGTAAAATAATAAAAAAAAAATTTAAAGCGCCCATCCTTGTGAGCTCGCGCACAGAAGTGAACGCATACGTAAGTCACGCCCGCATATGAAAACGGTGTTCAAACCACACATGTGAGGTATCGCCGCGATCATTAGAGCGAGAGCAATAATTTTACCACTAGAGCTCCTCTGTCACTCAAAACTGGTAACCTGTAGAAATATTTAAATATCGCCAATGGAGATTTTTAGGTTGCAAAGTTTGTCGCCATTCTGCGAGCAGGCACAGTTTCAAAGTATGACATGTTAGGTATCAATTTACTCGGCGTAACATTATCTTTCACAATATGGAAAAAATTGGGCTAACTTTACTGTTGTCTTATTTTTTCACTCAAAGTGAATTTTTTTTTAAAAATCGTGCTTGTTCTAAGACTGCTACGCAAATATGGTGCAACATAAAGTTTTGCAATGACCACCATTTTATTTTCTAGGGTGTTAGAAAAAAAAAATATATATATAATATTTGGGGGGGTTAAGTAATGTTATAGCAAAAAAAAAAATAGTTTTAACTTGTGAACACCAAGTGCACAAAATAGGCCTAGTGTTGAAGTGGTTAAAGGCTCATGTTTTTCTGTTTAAAAAAATTAAATACATTATATACTTCCCTGCACTGTGCAGTGGTTCTGCACATAGCAGTCCCAATCCTCTTCTTGGGTCCCCAGCCAACACTGTCAAACCCTCTTATTGAGAACAGGTTTGTTTAATACAAGAAAACCTCGGAAATTTAGAAAAAAAAATAAGCCAGAATCGCCTCCTGTATGCCTCTTCAGAAGAGACTTATCCCAGATCACTTTTCAGAGGGCGGTAGAGCCTGCCACCAGTGTGACAGAGCCCTTAGACAAATAAGAAACAAATCCTTGTGAAGCCTTATTTTTTCCTGTTATGCCCATCCAGTGCACATCTTCCCTGTACTGCCTATGAAATGTGGTGCACTGTTATCTCTGTCTTTTCAGTGAGTTTTTCTGCTCTCACAATAGAATTTATTTTTGAAAATGCAGTCTCAACAATACTTGTGAACCAGTCACTTAGGGGTCTATTTATAATACATTTGTAGCATGAATGTCAGAAGCATTTGTGCAAGTTGAACGAAATGTCCCACATATTTTATAACAGATTAATTCCTATAATGTCTCCAGAGGCCAAAATGGAGTATAGCTTTCTTGTTGATCTATAAAATTATACTACGTTTTGGGCACTAGATGGAGCCAACAGTACAGGCATTAATCTCTTAGAAAACATGCGGGACATTTCATTCAACTTCCATGAATGCTTCGGACATTCGTGCAACAAATATTTTACAGATAGACCCCTTATTGTCATTCAGGTTGTACAACATTATAGATTTGGCCTGTTTTTGTAATCCTTCCATTGACAGTAATATTGAATGATTATTAGCTACGCCTGGATTCAATATCGTCGTCAATAAATTCTATGCTTTCGTTTTCCCACTTCTTGGACTCTTCCCTCCCTTTTTCCATAATATTTACCTTTAACTTTATACTATTTGAATACTAGTTCCTGCCGTTACTCTGTGTTTTTGCAAAATAAACATTGTGATAGTAAACCATGTAGCCTTTTCTTTATTTGAAAAATTCAACACCATACGCTTATCTTTTACACTACATGTGTCATACACAAGGCCAGTGGGCCACACCTGGCCCTCCAGGCCATTTTATATGGCCCTTGCACCTCTCTCTGGCAGCTGCGTACCTCCCTTATGCAGCTGTGGAGAGGCTCGCCTCTGCCCCCCCATCTCAGCAGTCAGCAGCAGAGAGGAGGACAGAACTCCTACAGATCCTGCTCCTCTCTGTGCCTCAGCATTAGCAGAATGACTCCAGCCCTCCTCCAGACCATGCACTTTGTTTCCCATCTCTGCCCCAGCTTCGTCCCAGAAGCAGCACAAGGTAAGGGGGCGTGCACTGTGATGTAAGGGTTGCGACTTTTGACTTCTGATGGTGAGGGGGGGATGTAAGTGGAAGCGCGGTGCTCTGGACATCTAGTCTTACAGATAGAACCAACCCTTTGAGGGCAACCATAATGCTGATGCGGCTTGTGATGAAATTGAGTTTGACACTCCTGTTTTACACAATGCACAAATATAATTAAAAAATTATAGGAGCTCGCTGCTCAAACACCTCTTAACCACTTCCCGACCGCGTACTGTATAACTACGGCGGCAGTGTGACTGTCTCGCGAATTGCCGTATATAAGCGGTGATCCGTGCGTGCACAGTTAGTGGGCGGGAGCGCGCCGCTGGCAGCACGCTCTTGTGCCTGCCGCACTCTGGAGGAGTGTGCCCGTGGCTTGGGTGGACCCGGATGACCTGCCAGAGAGAGAGAACGGGGAACCGCTGATTGTAAACACGGCGGTTCCCCGCTCTGTTAGTGAGCATGTAAGAGATCTACTGATCCCTGTCACTGGGATCAGTTAGATCTCTTATGCCCCTGGTAGCCCTGCCCCCTCACAGTTAGAACACACCTAGGGAACACAGTCCCTTCCCTGCCCCCTGCAGGTTTACCCCTTCACTGCCAATGACATTTACAGTGGATATTTAAATTTCTAATATAATGTCATTGGTCCCAAAAAAGTGTCAATGTCCTCCCCGATATCAAAGTCCCAATAAAAATCGCAGATTGCCACCATTACCAGTAAAAAAAAATAATGTAAAAATACCAGAAATTAATTCTCATGGTTTGTAAACGCGGCAACTTTTGTGAAAACCATCAATAAACGCCGATTGCGGGTTTTTTTTTTTACCAAAAATATGAGGAAGAATATAAATCGGCCAAAACCGATGAATGCATTTTTTTTTTAAATATATACATATTTTTTTTTTTTTTTTGATTTGTATTTTTAGCAAAAAGTAAGACTTTTTTTTTTTTTTTTGCAAAATTGTCGCTCTTTTTTTTTTTGTTTATATCGGTGATCAGAAATGATGCAGAGGTGATCAAATACCACAAAAGAAAGCTCTATTTGTGGGGGGAAAAAAGGACACAAATTTTGTTTGGCTACAACATCGCATGACCGCGCAATTGTCAGCTAAAACGGCGCAGTGCCAAATCTCAAAAAGTGCTCTGGTCCTACAGTGGGAAATCCTTCCGGGGGTGAAGTGGTTAAAAGTGGTGAAAGCTTTGCATACCATCTTTCTGGGGAAAAAAAACAGAGCCACTAATCTTAACACAATGGCATACAAGAGTTTCTGAAATTAAACTAATGGAACAACTTACAGCATTTCTAAAGAAAGTCTGACAAACATTTAAAAAGTCGACACCCTGGTTACTATATTATTGGTACCTTGATACCTGGTACTATATAGAAACTCACTCTAAATCTTATAGTATGGAGTTACTGATAAGTGAAATTACCATCCCCCCCACCCTTTTTTTTTTTCTTTCTTGCTTTCTCTTTATCCTCCTCCTCTTTATCTACTTTATTCCTAATCTTTTCAAACCATATCTTTTTTTTTATACTCTAATCAAATTAATTACTACAAATAATATGGGACTAGTACCTATCTAGAGGCATATTAAATTATATTATTTTTGACGAAATGTACCCAAACACCAACAATTTTTAGAAATCGTGATTTTTGACCTGGATAAATGCATATTTCCTTGTATAGAAATGACAGTTGATCTTAATATTATATATGTAACATGCTAGCTAACCGAAACATGTATTTACTTTGACCTATTTTGTTCCCATATATCTTGATAAAATGTATATAATAAAGAATTTTAAAAAATTCAATACAGTAAATATATTGAACAAAAAAAAAATCTTTCTCTTTCGTTCATTGACGGACGCAGCAGCTTCATTCATGTTATGTGGGTTATGCCACCTTTCACTAAGAGTGGACTAGGCAGAACACAGTTCAGCTAAAAGCAGACACAGCCCTTCCCAGGGGGCAGTCCTTACTTGGTATATCCCCTCCACCCTGCTAAGCACACTCAGTTTTTTCTGCCTAGTGCAAGGAGTAGGACCTGGCTCCCTGCTGGGACCTTGGTTCCCCGTTTTTTTCTTATTAAGAAATCTGATGAAGACTGCAATCAAGTAGCCGGCTGGGTGACAGGCTGGATATCCTAGATCCAGGTAGTCTCCCCAGCGCGGCCAATGGACGCAAGCCAACCTTAGCTCCGCGCTGGGTCAGCCGCGTCGGGCCCTGTTCCGTGCAGGACGGCCGGCGGGTTAACCATCCCGCCAGCGCACTTAGGACTGGGTCCTCGGGCTCGCGTCATGGGTGTCGCGTGGCCAGCAGCTCCCCCCAGAGTAGCGGGGTAGCAGGTCTGTCTCGGGTGGGTTACCCACTACACCCGTCCGGATGGGTAAGTACGCCCCCCCGCCCCCATTGGGGTGTAGGGGTGCAGGCGGGTTCCCTCCTGGGGTGTTTACTGTGATCCTGGAGGATTTTTTTCTCCCAGGTCGAGGCGATCCGTGACCGCAGGGTGGCGAAGAAACGGCCACCCCCTCCCCTATCTTCTGGGGAGGAATCCGACCAGGAGCGGGGTTCCGCTGTGACGGGGACCCCCCTGGAGCTGTCGGATGGTGAGCTCAGGGACTCCACTGATGATGATGAGGAATCATCAGAGACCCCCGTTGCTCACGAGAAGGTGCTGGTGGGCTCTTTGATTTCAACGGTCCGTGAGACGATGAAACTGGGGCCGGCTGGAGTAGCGCAGGACGCAGTATACACCTTTGGGTCGCACAGGCCGGCTTGGGCCCCTAAGATGTTCCCTTATTTGCCATATTTCGATCAGTTTGTTTATAAGGAATGGCAACGGCCTCAGAGCTTTCACCATGCCCAAGCATTTTTTTGTGCGCTACCCCTTTGAGGATACCCTGTTACAAAAGTGGGCGTCCCCTACGGTGGACCCGCCGGTGTCTCGCCTGAACAAGGCGACTACTATTTCGATGACTGGCTCTCTGTTTTTTAAGGACCCCGCCGATAGGCGTACTGAGGCAGTGTCCAAGGCAATGTTCGTTTTGGCGGGGTCGGCCATGCGGCCGGCGCTGGCCTTGTCGCAGGCGCTTACGGAATGGGCGACCATTTTGCCCCCGTGATTTGGGCGGCCTTCAGGTTCCTCCTGAATCAGTGCAGCTGGCCCAGGGCCTTGGGTATCTCTGCGATGCGGCACTGGCCATGGCTCCCATGCTGTCTAAGCTGTCCGCCTTTGCGGTGGTTATTAGGTGCTTGCTTTGGTTAAAATGCTGGTCGGGTTGCCAGGCAACAAAGAAGGGCCTGGCGGACCTACCCTTCCAAGGTGGTCGGCTTTTTGGGGCTCCCCTGAATGAGATCATTAAGGATCTCACAGGGGGGAAAGCACTTTCCTCCCAGAGCCCAGAAGGAGTAAGGAGCCCCGACTTAAGCTGGGCCCCTCCTTTTCCACTCAGAAAAAGTTTTTTTGTGCACCCCGTGCGGTGGGCGGGCAAGGGCCCTTAGCCCACCAAGGCCGCTGCGGGGGGCCAAAAACGTCCCTGGCAGCGTAAGCCAGAGAAGTCGGAGGAGAAGCCCTCCTCCGCATGATGGGTTGCCCCCGCCGTTGCTCGGGTGGGGGGACGTCTCTTGGGGTTCGCGGACCGGTGGACCTCCCGCATTTCGGATTTCTGGGTGCGCAAGGTGGTTTCATCTGGGTACGAAACTAGTTTCGTACCCAGCCCCCGGACAGGTTCTTCGCCTCCAACATGAGGCTCCCCCCGGGGCGACAGCAAGCCCTGATGGGCGCTGTGCAAGACTTGCTCAGTCAAGGAGGGGATTGTTCCGGTTCCATCCACGGAACATTTCCGCAGGTTTTACTCCAACCTCTTTGTGGTCCCAAAGAAGGATGGGATCAGGCCTGTTCTGGACCTGAAGGCGCTCAATCTCTTTGTGAGGGCGCGGAAATTCAGAATGGAGTCAGTCCGTCCTGTGGTGGCGGTTCTTCGCCAGGGAGATTTCTTGGCTTCCTTGGAAATCAAGGACGCGTACTTGCACGTTCCCATATGCGCTCGGCACCAGCGCTTCCTGTGCTTTGCGGTGGAGGAACACCACTACCAGTTTGTGGCCCTTCCGTTTGGTCTGGCCTCCGCTCCTCGGGTCTTCACCAAGCTATTGGCCCTGCTGTGGCAGAGGGGCATAGTGGTGGTGGCATATCTCGACGACCTTCTCCTACGGGCGGAGTCAGCCTCAGCATTGAGGGACAACGTGGCGATCACCCTGAACTCTCTGCAGGAGTTTGGCTGGGTGATAAACCTCCCGAAGTCGGAGCTGACCCTGTCACGCCGCTTGGAGTATCTGGGCCGGATTTTGGATACGGCACAGGCGAAAGTGTTTCTTCCACCGGCCAAGCTGCTGGCGTTTCAAGTGGCGGTACGGGCCCTGCTATTGCAGCGGTGGTCCTCCCCGAGGTTTTGCATGAGGGTGTTGGGGCTCATGGTGTCCACCTTCGAGGCGGTCCCATATGCCCAGAGTCACACCCGGTCCCTGCAGCGGGCAATTCTGCTGCGGTGGGACAAGTCCCCTTCGTCCCTGGATCATGTGATCAGGTTGGACCGCCAGACCCGGTCCTCCCTCGCCTGGTGGCTGCGGGCCCTGGCCCTGAGGCTGGGGAAATCGTTTCTTCCCCTGGAATGGACGGTGGTCACTACAGACGCCAGCCTATTCGGCTGGGGAGGGGTCCTGAGGCTGTTGTCGACTCAGGGTCTCTGGTCCCCAGAGGAGTCTCATCTCCTGATCAATGTGCTGGAACTTCGGGCCATCAGTCTTTGTGTCTCCCACTGGTCGGGGAGGTTGCAAGGTCGACCTGTCCGAGTTCAGTCAGACAATGCCACGGCGGTGGCTTATGTGAATCATCAGGGTGGAACGAGAAGCTCAGCGGCGGCAGTGGCCCACATTCTAAGATGGGCAGAACTTCACGTGCCGGCAATCTCTGCCGTTTACATTCTGGGCGTCGAAAATTGGCAGGCGGACTACCTCAGTCGCCAGAGGCTGGATTAGGGAGAGTGGTCCCTGCACCCTGACGTGTTCCGCCAGATCTGTCTAAAGTGGGGCATGCCAGACGTGGACCTGCTAGTGTCCCAGCTCAATCGAAAGGTGCAGTCCTTCGTGAGCAGGACAAGGGATCCGTTGGCAGACGCTGGGGACACCCTCGTGGCTCCGTGGTCCTGGTATCGGCTCCTTTATGCCTTTCCCCTCTCTCAAGCTGCTTCCGTGCCTGTTGCGCAGAATAGAGGCAGAGGGGATCCCAACCATTCTGGTAGCGCTGACGTGGTGCGGATGGTGGTGGATGTTCCTTGGCGCCTCCCGCTTCGGGAGAATCTACTGTCCCAGGGCCCCATCTTGCACCCTGCTTTACCCTCGCTGGCTTTAACGGCCTGGCTATTGAATCCCAGGTGTTACGGGATCGGGGGGACTCTGAATTGGTGATTCTCACCACAAGCTAGCGTTGAGCACTATCAAGGGGCAGGTCTCTGCCCTGGCAATCTTTTTTCAGCGTCCCTTGCCAATGCATTCCTTGATTCGTACCTTTTGTACAAGGGGTTTGTCATGTCACCCCCCAGGTTTGATCGCTTTTGGCGCCATGGGACCTTAACTTGGTCCTCTTCAGAAGCTTCCCTTTGAAAATATCATGGAAATTTTTTTGTAGCTGCTTTCGCAGAAGGTGGCTTTCCTGGTGGCTATCACATCCGCCAGGCGGGTATCTAAGCTGGCGGCTCTGTCCTGTAGGTCTCTGTATCTGGTCCTACATAGGGATAAGGTGGTCTCCAATTTTCACATCAATGAGGACATTTTCCTTCCTTCGCTGTGCCCGCGCCCGTCTCACCCTAAGAAGGTTGCCTTGCACTTCCTGGATGTGGTCAGGGCTCTGCGGGTGTATTTGGCGGCTACGGCCTCCTTTCGGAGGTCGGATGCGGTCTTTGCTGTGGTAGACGGCCCGCGCAAGGGTTTGGCGGCTTCGTCGGCCCCTATTTCCTATTGGATTAGACAGACGGTGACCCATGTGTATAGTATTCGGGGTCTTGAGCCTCCTTTTCCGGTCACGGCTCACTCTACCAGGGCGATTAGCACCTCCTGGGCTTTCCGACATCAGGCGTCGGTATCTCAAGTGTGCAAGGTGGCTACTTGGACCTCTGTGCTCATCTTATCAAAGTTTTACAAAGTTGATGTTTTGGCATCCTCGGATGCTGCTTTTGGCCGCAAAGTTTTGCAGGCGGCAGTGTGAGGCGCATCTGGCTCCTCACGAAGAAGTTCTTCTGTTGGGTACTGTTGTTGTTGCATTACCCACCCTTTGTTTTGACACTGCTTTGGGACGTCCCCACATATCATGAATGAAGCTGCTGCGTCCGTCAATGACCAAAAGAGAAAATAGGATTTTTTGACTTACCATAAAATCCTTTTCTCTGAGTTCATTGACAGACGCAGCACCCACCCCTCTCTTGTTGAGTTTGTACTGCTTGTTACGAACTGAGTGTACTTAGACTGGAGGGGTTATACCAAGTGACGACTGCCCCCTGAGAGGGGCTGTGTCTGCCTAGTCCACTCCTAGTGAAAGGTGGCATAACCCACATGTTATGAATGAAGCTGCTGCGTCCGTCAATTAACTCAGAGAAAAGGATTTTACGGTAAGTCAAAAAATCCTATTTTTAGCTGCATTACTCAATCTGTCTTTGATTTTTTTTTCCTTTCAGATCTCCAATGTATATAGAGGCTAAAGCTCTAACAACTTTAGCACATCTCTGTGATGGTGACGCTAGAACTGGCCTGAATGGCCTGCAGTTGTCTGTCCAAGCTAGACTTGCAGCAGGAGATGATCCACAGAAACACAGAATGATCATAAAGGAGGAGCACATTAAAGAAGGCTTGCAACGCTCCCATATTCTCTATGACCGTGCTGGTGAGCAAAAAGAGTGCTTCTTAATAAGGCTGCGCTAAGTATTAAGCATGTTCTGGTGTTACTAAACTAATGTCAGCAACTTGGAAATGACATGCAGCTTAGCAAGTAAGAAGAGCTGCACATGCCCATATCTAGTTTACAAATAGCCACATCTGTGTTACAGCTTCTGCACGATAGAGAATATTTTTCTGTATATTGCTTCAATTACTTTTTTCCACCATGTAATTCAGTAACAGTACAACGCTCTCTAATGACTTTATGTTCTCTTGCTAATAAAAGACTGACTAATGCTGTGCACCTATGGCGCTGTGTATTGTATATGTTTTGAAATTATATCCTTAACCATTTGCCAACTGCCCAATAGTAGTTTGAGGGCTCATGTACACTACAGCTTTTAAACTTGATTTTAGGAGCTGTTGGCATTTTTTTTGCCAAAGCTCCTAAACTCCACTCCATAAAAGTCTGTGTCCATGTACACATAGGCTTTTACAAGAGTTTAGAAGCTGCTGCGGTTAGTGGAGGTTCAACCCTGCATCTCCGGAATGTGGAAAAATCACATTCAGGATAGGAATATTTTGACTGCCGGCCACAAAACGAGTCAAAAAAAAATGTTTTCGTCGTCTTGCATTTGCCTGCAGACGGCGGTCAGCCTAGTCTGTGTGTACATGAAGCCTTACTGCTACAGGGCGGCCGTGATTCGCAGGATCACGTGTACATATACGTGATCCTGCACTTCCGGGTAGCGGCTGTGTGTGTGTGTGTGTCGCCAGCGGCTCGCTCCTGCTGTCATTCTACACAGTGAAAACCGATCAGCGGGTCTCGTGGATTCCATGTCCGCTGGCACCCGCTGATCGTTCAGTACACAGGCATGTAAACAAGGCAGATTGCCGTTCTGTCAGTAAGGAAGGCATGGATCCTGTGTTTCTGCAAAGCAGGGACATGGATCCATACCTTCCCCTAGCAAAAGCACCTCCCACACTACACTAAAACACTAGCTAGGTGCATAGTTAACCATTTGATCGCCCCTGATGTTAACCCCTTCCCAGTTAGTGTCATTAGTACAGTGACCACTATTGGTGTCACTGGTTCCCAAAAAAGTGTCAAAAGTTGCCCTCCGCAATATTGCAGTCGGTGCTCGCCGCCATTACTAGTAAAAATAAATAAGAAATTCCACAAATGTATTCCATAGTTTGTATACGCTATAACTTTTGCGCAACCGAATCAGTATATGCTTATTGGAATTTTTTTTACCAAAAATATGTAGCAGAATACATATTGGTCTAAACTGATGAAGAAATTTGATGTTTTACATTTTTTATTGGATACATTTTTTAGCAGAAAGTAAAAAATAATGTTTTTTTCAAAATTATGTTTTTTTGTTTATCACGCAAAAAATAAAAACTGCTGAGGTGATGAAATGCCACGGAAAGAAAGCTCTATTTTTTGGGGGAAAATGACATCAATTTTATGTGGGTACAGTGTCGCACATCCACGCAGTTGTCCGTTAAAGTAACACCGTGCTGTCTCGCAAAAAATGGCCTAGTCATGAAGGGGGTAAATCTTCTGCAGCTGAAGTGGTTAAAGTTCTTAAAGGAGAAGTGTAGCCAAAGCTATACTCCTCCTGTAGGTCACAGGACTGCAGTTCATTCTCCTGCAGTCCTGTGACACGGTTTCAGCTGACAGGGGTAAAGCCGGTCCAGGCTCAGGAAAGATCCCGACCATATGGTCAGGATCCACCCAGATGCCTGGACTGGCACCTGGCACAGACTGTCAACAATCTGCTGAGAGCCTGAGCCAGCCACTCCCCCCCCCCCCCACAGACAAGGGCTCCAGTGAGAGCTGGAGGGGCAGAGCAGAGAGCCACTGACTGACAGAATGGAGGGGAGAACCCACTATCAGCAGTGTTTGATCACTCGGCTCTCACTGCAGAGTATAAATGTTTATTTGTAAGTCCATGCTAATCTTTTAACAAGGTTTTTGGTGTTTGCAGTTGTTTCTCATTGGGGACTGACATCAATTTGCCTCCTAAAAGATATTTGACCTCTTTGTGTGCCTTTCTAACACTCCCTCACCCTTAACCAGTGCTTAAGACAGTTACAGCTAGTAAACAAATGCATTTGGTGTGGGCTCACCGCATGCTGCAGTCAGATTGTGCAATTTCCTTTAGCTTTTACAGCAGTCATGTAGTGCGAAGACTTACCTGATTGGGTATAAAGTAAATTAATAGGGCGATTGTGAAGATTGTGCAATCTGATTTATAATGTGTGCATGTGGGCGGCACAGTGGTGTAGTGGGTAGCACTTTCGCCTGGTAACAAAAGGGTCGCTGGTTCGAATCCCAACCACGACACTACCTGCCTGGAGTTTGCATGTTCTCCCTGTGCCTGCGTGGGTTTCCTCCGGGTACTCCGGTTTCCTCCCACCCTCCAAAGACATGCTGGTAGGTAAATTAGATCCTGTCTAAATTGTCCCTATATGTATGAATGTGAGTTAGGGACTTTAGATTGTAAGCTCCTTGAGGGTAGGGACTCATGTGAATGTAAAATATATATATGTAAAGCGCTGCGTAAATTGACGGCGCTATATAAGTACCTAAAATAAATAAATAATAAATAAAAAATAAATAATGTGTGCAGCCAGCTTTACACATTCTTCTCTTCTTTCTCCTTTTGTGTTTATGTAGCAGTGGTCAGACTGATTCGAAAATAAATGCAGCATTCAAGGGAATAGTGTAAACTTAATATACAGTTGTGCTCATAGGTTTACATACCCTGGCATAATTTATGATTTCTTGGCCATTTTTCAGAGAATATGAATGATGACACAAAAACATTTCTTTCACTCATGGTTAATGTTTGACTGAAGCCATTTATTATCAACCAATTGTGTTTACCCTTTTTAAATCATAAGGACAACAGAAACGACCCAAATGACCCTGATCAAAAGTTTACATACCCTGGTGATTTTCGCCTGATAACATGCACACAAGTTGACACAAAAGGGTTTGAATTGCTATTAAAGGTAACCAAACTCACCTGTGATCTGTTTGCTTGTAATTAGTGTGTGTGTATAAAAGGTCAATGAGTTTCTGGACTCCTGACAGATCCTTGCATCTTTTATCCAGTGCTGCACTGATGTTTCTGGATTCTGAGTCATGGGGAAAGCAAAAGAATTGTCAAAGGATCTTTGGAAAAAAGTAGTTGACAGGTATAGAACAAGAAAGGGATATAAAAAGATATCCAATGAATTGAGAATGCCAATCAGCAGTGTCCAAACTCTAATCAAGAAGTGGAAAAATGAGGGGTTCTGTTGAAACCAAACCACGGTCAGGTACACCAACTAAAATTTCAGCCACAACTGCCAGGAAAATTGTTTGGGATGCAAAGGAAAAACCCACAAATAACTTAAGGTGAAATACAGGACTCTCTGAAAACATGTGGTGTGGCTGTTTCAAGATGCACAATAAGGCTACTTTCACACTGAAATGTTTTAGCACCTGTGCAGCGCCTGAAAAACTCTCCCCCCATTCTCCCCAGTGTGAAAGCCAAAGTGCTTTCACACTGGGGAGGTGCGCTTAAAGGACAGCAAGAAAAGTCCTGCAAGCCGCATCTTTGGTGCGGTGAGCGGTGTGTACACCACCCCCTCCATTGAAATCAATGGACGGCGCTCCCGAAGCGGCTGTACACCGTCTCGGTCACGCCGTGTGGTCAAAAGTGCTCAGCTCCCACCTGCATAGCGGCGCTGTAGCACCGCTATAATAGCTGTAAATCACCGCTAATTAGCTGCGATTTACCGCTATCGCCCCAGTGTGAAAGTAGCCTTAGGAGGCACTTGAAGAAAGATGGGCTACATGGTCGAGTCACCAGAAGAAAACCATTACTATGCAAATGCCACAAAGTATCCCGCTTACAATACACCAAACAGCACAGAGACAAGCCTCAAACCTTCTGGCGCAGTCATTTGGAGCGATGAGACAAAAATTTAGCTTTTTGGCCACAACCATAAACGTTACATTTGGAGAGAAGTCAACAAGGCCTATGAAACATGGAGGTGGATCGCTAATGTTTTGGGGATATGTGAGCTACAAAGGCACAGGAAATTTGGTCAAAATTGATTGCAAGATGAATGCAGTATGTTATCAAAAAATACTGGAGGAACATTTGCATTCATCAACCAAGAAGCTGCCCATGGGATGTACTTGGACATTCCAACATGACAATGATCCAAAACACAAGGTCAAGTCGGCCTGTCATTGGCTACAGCAGAATAAAGTGAAGGTTCTGGAGTGGCCATCTCAGTTTCCTGACCTCAATATCATTGAGCCACTCTGGGGAGATCTCAGACGTGCAGTTCATGCAAGACAGCCCAAGAATTTCCAGGCACTGGAGGCTTTTTGCCAAGAGGAATGGGCAGCTTTACCATCTGAGAAGTTAAAGAGCCTCATCCACAAATACCACAAAAGACTTCAGGCTGTCATTGATGTTACAGGGGGCAATACACGGTATTAAGAACTGGGGTGTGTAAACTTTTGATCAGGGTCATTTTGGTAGTTTCTGTTGTCATGATTTAAAAAGAGTAAAACAGTTGATTGATAATAAACTGCTTCAGTCAAACACTAATCATGAGTGAAAGAAAAGTTTTTGTGTTGTCATTCATATTCTCTGAAAAATGGCCAACAATTCTGCCAGGGTATGTAAACTTATGAGCACAACCGTATCTCACATATAGTATAATACAAAAATAGGTTTAGCATAAACCTATATCTAGAGTTACTTGCATTTTCCACTTTTCTTTCTGTAAACAGATGTATAAATATATTGTTCAAATTTCCTATGGGCCTGCATTTGCACCCACACAAATATTTTCCTTCTGGGCAACACAAGGAGCTTCAATGTTGTCTGAATCTTGGACACTTTCCAGTATCAAAACCATTTCCAGGGACACTTTAGTTAAGTGGGTTTATCAAATTGCATAGCGTGTATCTTTGCGCAGACAGACCTTTGGATTTGAACACTTTAGACTGCGATGTGTTTATTAATATACAGTATATTGTTTCCCCATCACACAATGCTATAAAAACTGTAAGCAAATATAGTATAGCAATTCTATTTTCACCATATACCGTAAATAAACAGCCACATCCTGCCTTGTGGTTTTTAGCACACTTGTATGTGATCACAGTGCTCTAGACATCATAGATGTCATCTGGAAGAATCCAAACAAAGTATGCACTTCACCATGATAGATTCAAACATGTATATTTTTCCAGCCATTAAAATGGTTCTGAACTCCAGAATGTATATCAGGGGTTTTCAAACTGCAGCCTGCAGGATAGATGTGGCCCTTTGCTTGCCTTTATCCAGCCCTTGGGGCACTTTTCCTTCCACTGATACAAGGCATTATTTCTTCCATTGACACCAAAGACAGAGCACTATTCTTTACACTGACACCAACAATAGGGTTGCCACCTCATCCCTTTAAAACTGAACACATATTAATTACACAGGCTCTGTGGCTGATTGCCTTATCTGCATTAAAGAGGAAGCAAACCCTGATGGGGCTTATTTCTTCTATATTCCCCTGCAGAGTAAAAGCATAGTAGCCCATTATGTGTTGCTTACCTGCAAACAAAGTTGCAATGTCCCCTGTGCAAGCAACATCCATGTTCAGCCCCTCTTCCTTCCGGGGCCGCGACTCCAGCTCTGTAACTGGCCGGAGTCGCGTGACATCACCCCCGCTGCCAGTCACGGCACAAATGAAGTGAAGAAACAGCTCAGCAGGCCAAGGTTTGAATGGCAGTAAACTGGCCTTTTGTTTTGTAAGTTTGGAAACCCCTGATATAAATGATAGGGCACACCACCAGCCATTAGTTTATATGGGAAAACTTATTTTCTAAACTTTGATCATTTGAGTAGTATCATAATTGGTGCATTGTCATAACAGCATGTCTTCTTACAAAATGCATTTATGATGCTCTATGAGCTGCCACAGTTTTGGTAAAATATCACTGTATTCAATAGTAACCTATGCTAATTGATTAAACACTGTAAATCAATAGTATCACGTCACTGTATTCAATAGTAACCTATGCTAATTCATTGAATCCTGACCAGCCATAACATTATGACCACTAACAGATAAAGTTGCTTATCATTACAGTGGCATCTGAAAGTTGGTGGGATATATTAGGCAACAATAAACATGTTGTCCCTGACATTGATGTGTTAACCACTTGACCACTGGTTACTTAAAGAGGAAGTAAACCCTGATGGGGTTTACTACCTCTACATTCCATGCAAAGTTGAAGCATAATGGGCTACTATGCATTGCATAGTAGCCCATTGTGTGTCACTTACCTGCAAATGAAGCCTGCGATGTCCCCCGTGCAGGCAGCGTCCATCTTCAGCCCCTCTTCCTTCCGGGACCGCAATCTCCTGCTCTGTGCCTGGCCTGAGTCGCGCACGCGGGAGCCACCAGTCACGGCATGATCTCAGTGAAGAAACGGCACGGAGGCCGTTTCTTCACTGCGCATGTGTGGAAATGACGTTGGCTAGTACACTGTATAAAATTTTGCAAACTAGTAATTTTTCTTCATAAATTTTGGCCAAAATTTATGCTGCTACATATCTTTGGTAAAAATAACCCAAATTAGTATATATTATTTGGTCTTTGTAAAAATTATAGAGTCAACAACTATGGTGCCAATCACTGAAAATAGATCACGCCTGATGTACTGACGGCCTATCTCATTTCTTAAGATACTAAGCCACCGTACACGTTATCAGAAAATTGTACGGAAGATAATCGCTTTAGAATTGATTGTACGATAATCGGATCCTTAGTACAGAGCTTTTGAGAGCTGATCATGACAGGTCATCCGATGTTTTCCGTCCGGACATTATCGGACATGCAAGAAAAATTTCCTCGCACGGTGCCTGATCATATGATTTTCGTTTCATCAGTACAGCTGTCATTCGAAAATGCAATACAAATACACATTTGTAACTAAAGTAAACTCTTCCAATTCAATCTGAGATTAGCATGCGAAAAAAACCTGACAATCATTCGCCGAAAAATATCTCGTGTGTACCGGGCTTGGGCTCAATTCACATCTTTGCATTTTGCTTTTCAGCTTTCTTGCAGTGCTGTTTGCTGTGCATTGCACGTTTTTTGCCACGTTTTGCATTTTTTTGGGGGGAAATTTTGTTGCTAGGCAGCTTTAAAAAAACGCAAATTGTGGCAAAATCGCGGTAAAAATGCAGCACTTGCATTTTTGCATGCCCATTGAAGTCTATTACATGCAAAACGCAGCATTTTGCGAGAAAAAAACAGTCCCCGCCCTTTCCAAAAACGCAGAGGCACAAATATTCCCTGCATTTCTGTAAAATGCATCAAAAAACGCATTAGTGTGAATGGAGCCTTACAAGCCTGGAAAGTACAAAATCCCCCAAATTACCCCTTTTTGGAAAGTAGACATTCCAAAGTATTTATTATGAGGCGTGGTGAGTTTTTGAAGTTGTAATTTTTTCCCACAATTCTTTGCAAAATGAAGATTTTTTTTCCCCCCCCAAAATTAGCATATTAACAGATGATCTCACACCCATCATATGCATACCACAAATTGCTAATGAGAAATAAACTGAGTGTAGCAATATACTTACCCTAAGTATCAACATTGTCAAAGGATGTGTATATTGGGGCTGGATGCATTCCTGTAGAATTCACAAGCCAGTAGATCGAATGTTTTTTAGCAAATGTAGGCACCAACAGCACATTTAAACGTTTAGGATACTTGTGATTTCTCGCTATGTTTATCTGTGTTATGCTCTTAGTGTAGGTGTCTGCTAGTGCTATTTATACTATAAAAGAATGCATTATGTAAACCAACTTTCAATATAGGTTTTCCCACATCCATTCTTTAAAATAATTGTCTTTTTTACATATTTTCTGTAGTACAATTTAGGAATAATTTTTATTTCTAATAATTGTGTTGATAGACATAATACCAAGTATTTTTAAATATTCTGGGAAAAAGAGGCAAGGCAGGTAAGTGGTATGTGGCCAAAAGAAAAAAGAAACATGACCATCTTTGAATAGGCATATTAATATGCCAGTAAAAAATGAGATATCAGTGGAAGACAGTGGACTATGGATAGGACAGAGTGATAGAAAACTTGCTAGACCTCTAAATAAATAATGGTTACTACCAGAAGGACGAATGGCTGAGTGGTTTAGAGTGAAACAAGACCATGTTTGAAGGGACTAAATATATTTACCATTCAACCATTAGTCCTTGCCATCCACCCTGGCAGAGCCAAGTGTGAATTCACTATTCGGATGACTTATCTGTCCTCACTGCCATGAAGGGAAAACATAACCTAAGAGCTTACATTACAAAGTTTTTGGCATGGCTCTATTTGAAGATCATGACACTTTGCTACTGGCTGTTCTGACATATCTTAATATACAACAGAATTCTTTGATGGTACAATGGCAGTTCCCAAACTTAAAAGATGCATTTATGACATGTCAGAGCAGCCTGTAGCATTGCTTGTGTTACTGACATGGTGCAAAATAGCTTTTTGCTTTCAAATTTTAAGCGGCCGCCTTTTCTTATACGTCAGAGTTACTATTAAATGATTTACGTAATACAGCCTACACCCCGTTTGGAAGAGAGCCTAAAACCCATTTCCAGGCATCTAAAAAGTATCCCCTGCAGTGGGGCTGGGCCTGCACCAGTGGCGGCTGGTAAAGTTTTTGGATGGGGGGAGGGGGGGCGCCAGGCCCCGCCCTTCCTTTTTGACCCCTCCTACTTCTAATAAGCCCCATCCCTTATAGAATCCACCCACTCCATCCCCTGTGTTCCACATATTGTATCATGAGTACACAGCTCAGCATCACAGGTCACAATATACAGCTCAGCCTTACAAGACACCGTATACAGCTCAGCGTCACAGGACACAGTATACAGCTCAGCGTCACAGGACACCGTATACAGCTCAGCGTCACAGGACACAGTATACAGCTCAGCGTCACAGGACACAGTATACAGCTCAGCGTCACAGGACACAGTATACAGCTCAGCGTCACAGGACACAGTATGCAGCACAGCGTCACAGGACACAGTATACAGCTCAGCATCACAGGACACAGTATACAGCTCACCATCACAGGGCATCGTATACAGCGCACCATCACAGGTGGGGTAAATTGCAGCCAATATCACAGGTGGGGGTAAATTGCAGCCAATAATATCACAGGAGGGGGTAAATTGCAGCCAATATCACAGGAGGGGGTAAATTGCAGCCAGTATCACAGGAGGGCGTAAATTGCAGCCAGTATCACAGGAGGGCGTAAATTGCAGCCAGTATCACAGGAGGGGGTAAATTGCAGCCCGTATCACAGGAGGGGGTAAATTGAAGCCAGTATCACAGGTGGGGTCACTTATGCAGCCAATAACACAGATGGGGCAATTATGCAGCCAATAACACAGGTGGGGGCAGTTATGCAGCCAATAACACAGGTGGGGGCAGTTATGCAGCCAATAACACAAGTGGGGTCAGTTATGCAGCCAATAACACAGGTGGGGGCAGTTATGCAGCCAATAACACAGGTGGGGGCAGTTATGCAGCCAATAACAC